>CM052707.1:63972135-63984793 GCA_028551405.1 Uromys caudimaculatus | reverse complement strand
GAGAGAGAGATATTGAGATTGTGGGAACAGGAAAATGTCTGTAAGAATCTTAACATGTAAGAGAATGTCTCAAAGAGGTGTGTCATGTTTAGAAGCCTTCACAATTTCATCAATCCCCCTTCTGAGGAGCTGATACTTCATAGAGCACCCATGTGCAGAATACAAAGACAGAGAGCTGATCTCTAACAGGCACCAGGGAGCAAGCTCTCTTTCCAGTGTGTGCTCATAGAGATTCAGTAGTCGCTCAGACACAGGGAAGTAACTGCAGACACTCAGGCTTCTTACCCAGGGTGTCAGAAAGCCAGCTTGGTGTGAATAACATTATAAAAAGCGGCCCTGGGGACAAACATTATGTTAACTGGGCAAGAGTGGTCCTCACTCAGTTTGTCCTAGTCACATTTGGTAGAAGGAAAATCCGGCTGCAAAAATGTAAATTATTTGGCCAGGGAGGGGCTCAAAGCTCTTTCCTCCTAAGAACAAAGACCTGAGTGTGACCCCCAGAACTCCTGTTTTTAAAAGCCTAGCATTTGTAATGTCAGCAGTACTGAGGCAGGGACAGGCTTCCCAGGGGGTGCCCGGCAGCCATAAGAAGGAACCCTGACTTTTAAAAGAGGCAGGCAGTGCCCAAGGAATGACAGCTAAAGTTGTCCTCTGACTTCCACATGTGAGAGAACATATGTGCTGCATATTCTCACATATGTGTACTCACCAATATGGAGGTGCATGTATACACACACACACACACACACACACACACACACACACACACACACACGCACACACACTATATCACTGAGTTTATGCAGCATTATGGGGGGGGGATCAGACAGTGCCTGGAGTGAGTTTCCAGGGTGACCACTGGTTACTGCTACCCACTCAACCTAAATGTTAAGTAAGAATGCCATCCCTTCTTTTAGACAATAGCATTTGTTACCCATGAGCCTCCATGTTTTGAGGCTGAATTCAGTGTCAACCCTGCAGATATTTCTTTCTTGGAGCATTATCTCTAAGTGTCACTTGCCCCAACCTAACTGACTGACGGTCTGCCAACAGAATACTCGAAGACCCGAATGCAAAATAGAAACCTTACACTTGATGAAGATCAAATTCAGGAAGGCAGCCAGCAAACGGGGTTTGCCTTGTACCACCTTATCACTAGGTAGGCTGTTTTAACTTTCATTTATTACTTATTTTGTGTGCACTGGCTGGGGTTCTTGTGGAGGTTGGATGACAACTTGAGGGAATTAGTCCTTTTCTCCCAAGTGGGTCCCAAGGATCAAACTTGGGTTGTCAGGCTTGGTGGCAGGCGCCTTTACCCACTGTGCCATCTCACCAGCTCCAGATGTTTTCAAGTTGATGTCTGTTTTCAAGAATGGATCAGACAAGACTGGGTACATTCAGAGAGATGGAAGAATGGGGTGGGGCTTTAATTAGGGAAAGGAAATGAAGATAAATAAATACAGGATAAAATGACAGCAAGGAGGTCTAAAACAGCCAGAAGGAATCATACAATTATCCAGCAGATACTTATAATATATGTAACCCTGTGTATACATATACACATACACACATACGCACACATAATTAATTTAAGTGATATTTCCCCATCTGGTTGACAGTGTCTCCCCACAAGAGCTAATCAAAACCTCATACCAGGCATGAGAAGCTCTTTTGAGTTATTGGTCAAGGTTATCCAAGCAACTCCCCAAAGAGCACAGGCTATTTATGTTGCTTTAGTTGCCTCCTAGAGGTAGAAGGTAAGTCCCTTTTGCTGAACACATTATACATTTCAGACATAAAACCTGAAGGCCCTGAGCTGGATCTGACCTGGAAGCCTCCTCCCTAAGCCTAGCTTTCATAGTACCAGAAGGTACCACACAAGCTTCCCAAGGACAGAAATAACCAATGGTCACACCTGGCTATAATGCTATGAACCACAACAGCCAGCATGGCACGAGAGCCCTAGAGTACAGTAGTGGTACACATGCCTTGGTAGCAACCAACAGCTCTTCAGTTGGATTTACGACCTGCTCAAAAGGGAAATCATACCCAGTACTGAAACCTCAGGTCTAGCAAAGTCACAGATCTTTGAGCTACTTTACAAGACCAGCATAACCCCTAACGACATCCTCACTTCTTACCAAAGAACTTCCTTTTGCAACAAATAGAGAGCATTATAGAAAGCCACGGCTAATCAAAATACAGAGTTGTGGAGCTTGTCCCAACTGAGACATCTACAACACAACTCTTTCAGTGGAGGCTCCAGGGTCATTGCAGAAGAAGGGATGGAAAGGGATAGGTGTTTCCCACCAATGAAATGAGCCAATTCAAGCCAAGTTAGAGTAGATAAAGGCAGGTTTACTGGGGAGGGAGCTCAGGCCGGGGGAGTTCACTGTCCCAAAGAACAAGAGGAGGGAGGTTTCCATGGGGAAGGAGACAGAGGGGAAGGGGAAGAACATGCACATGAAGGGAGAGAGAAAAGTAGAGAAGGCTGGACCGTTCAGCATAGAAGGCAGAGTGTGCCAGCCATGCTCTGTGACAGGTAGAGACTGAGGGATGCTGGGAGAACCTGGAGGCCAGGTATGTTAAGTATTTGCCTCAACTTTGTCTTGGGTCTTGTTCCCAATGTCCCAGCCTTTTGTTGATAACAAATGAATGAGGGATGATGTCATTATCTGTGACTACTTCCCACTGATATTGGGGTATTGGTTTGGGGAGGGGACAGAAAGTTGGAGTGTTGGTCAAGTCTGGCTGGGCAGAGCAGGCTGTTTTAGCTGCTGTCTAGGGGGCCATCTGGGGCTAGCTGCTTTAGGAGATGTCCTGGAGGTCAAGTTTTGAAGGAACCTGGACCTGGCCGGAAGCTAGGACCGATATCTGTGTTAGGGACAGAAGATTAAGTTAAGGAGTTTAGGGAGGAAATCTTTTTCTTGGGTGTCTATTTGAAACTTTTAGGCTCATAGTCTTGGGAGCTTCGAGGGGAGGTCCCAGGACCAGGAGAGGGGAATAGATCTCACCCTCAGAAATAGGCAGGCGGGGAGGGAACGGGCTGTTGATCGACAGTAATTATCTGGAGTTCATTTGACCGGTGAGGGGTAGATCCAAGAGGCTTCTCTGAAGCTTAGAAGGATCTTCTTAAGTTTACACAGAGAGAGAGATTTTATCTCACATTTTACTACTGTTTATAATCTGTCATGAAATCCACATTGTCGGAAGAGCAGCAGACTCATGCCCTTGAGTCATAGCAAAAGCTTGGGAAACCATTTAAAATCTTGAGCTTGTGACTATGACAGTGGATCTAGAGTGGAGAGTGGAATGTTTTATCAGAGTTAGATTAATAATTTATCGGAACTCCATTGATTAACGCCAAACTCGGAACGGTGTTAATACAACGGTCGCAGAGCGAGGGGAGGAAATCTGGGGCATTGCTCGTTCCTTCCGTATATCTTAAGTCACTTTATCCAAGTTCTCACGCCCTCCAACCTTCACAGCGTGCGTTTACCGCCCTCAAAACACGCTCTCAGACCCTCAGACACTTGCTTAGCAGCTTTGGGATCCTCAGACCTTACATAAACTGAACCTTACAGGTTTTCCTATCTGATTATTTACCATGAGACACAGGTGGTTGCTTACTGAGGGCAGACACTGTAAGCTGAGTTCCTTTAGATGAAGGAATAGTAAAAAGTTACTTCTTGCACTCATCTAGGGTTCAAACCCCTCAGAGACCTGAGAAGGATTTGAAAGCAGAGACTGGGTTCACAATACTGTGTCTCTCAACACACACAAAGGACACCCTGAGACAAAACACTACCTACTCCAGGGTGTGTGGAATCAGGGCTTTAGGGAATATGGGAAAACCCCGTCTGGGCCACAGAAGGGAACGCTAAGTGTGGCCAGAAGAGGCCCTCCATTTATAAAGAGGAAAGGCTCCTGAGGTGAAGGCAGCCAGACCAGACTGGACCAGGCCAGGTTCAACACTGCCTTAACCTAGGAAAAGTGAGCGTTTCTAACTGCAGTGGACCCACCCTCCACCTTCAGAAGTTGCTCCAGTCACAGCTTTCTTGTTGTTTTGGTCACTACTTCCCCTTTTTTCTCTTTATATACTTGCAGCAATAGTTTGCTTTTACTTCACTTAAAAATGCATTTATGTTCTTATTTTCATTCTTCTGATACTTGTCTATTTTTGTTTACATATTTATTCTTTGTAAAATATATATTTAGTTATATTATGTTATATGTTACACGTTACACATTACATGTTACATGTTACACATTACATATTACATATTGCATATTATATATTATGTTTTATGTTATATGTTATATGGTATACATTAACATACTGTATATTATAGTATATAATTGTTAATATTATATATAAATATATAATATACAAATATATATAATGTGCATATAATATAATATATTGTAATATATTATATTGTACAATATATATTATATATTATATGCTATATAATATTATATTATATAGTGTATATTATATATTACATATTATAATAATATGTGTTTTAATATATATGATATTATAATATACATTATAATATATAAATATATACATAATATGATATATAACATATATCATATATATCATATGTATAATTAAATATGATAGATAATATATATCACATATATCATATGTATAATTAAATATGATGTATAATATATATCATATGTATGATTAAATATATATCTTATGTGAGTATTTTGCCTACATACTTGAATGTGCACTGCCTGCATGCCTGGTCCACACAGAGGCCAGAGAGGGTATCAGATCAACTGGAACTGGAGATACAGACTGTCGTCAGCCATTCCTGGGTGCTGGGAACTGAGCTGAGGTCCTGGACAAGAACATGCAGTGCTCTTACCTGCCGATCCGCCTTTCCAGGCTCTACTCCACACTCATGATCACAGGGCATCACTTCCCTCTTGGATTTCCCTCCCTCCTCATCAGTCCGCTCCGTTCCTCTCTTTCCTTCCTCGTCTTACTCTTGCTTCGTCTCCTCTCCCCTTTCTTTGGCCTCTTTCTTTATTTGCTCATCTACCATTTCTAACTTGCTGCACAGAACATTAGATCATGTTTGTGTTTTTCACAGCATGTTGGTTAGATTTCATCAGTTTATATCTTATTCGGGTTGGTAGTGTCAGCTCCAAAGAAAACACAATTTCCCCCCAAATCCGGAGGTTAGACAAAAGGCAGCATTCCTCGGGAACGTGTGGAGCTGGTTTCCATGCTGACACCCCGGCCCTTCTCACCCCTCCCTTACCTTAACCGGCTCCAGCTCATGGCTTCCCTGCCCACACCTATTCACTCTCCTTCTAACCCTGCTATTCTGGGCTATCCTCCCTCCCTCGGTCTCCCTCTCTCTATCTCCCTCCTCCCCCTCTCTCTGCTCTCTCATGCTCTCCCTCTCCTGATCGCTCTGCTCTGCTTCTGCTTCTCCCTTGCCCAGGTCCAGATGGCCATGTTCAGTCTCTTACTTTCTCTCTCTGCTCTGGACTCCTCAGATGCCTCTGTCTGCGTTCTCGCATATCTACAATGGAAGCCTTCCTCTTATCCATATCCTGGAGAGGGCATGTCATCAGTTTATACGGTCACTCTTGCTGTTACCATAGTTACTTTTATCTTCACTGAGTGGTACAGAGCTTGAACGCTCAAGAGTAGCCTTCCCTTTAAGAAGATCCACAGATAAAGCAGGAGAGGTAAATAAATCAGCACCTGCACAGATTGTAACACAGAAACATGAAAAGACAAAGCAACAAAAAGTCCTCTACAGATTTTTATTCCTCAATTACCAAATCCAACGACACCGGGAAGTTTGAAATGCTGAACAGGAAAGTCTACCTGTGAAAATGATTAGCAATCTCATGGAGCAAAGGCGGTGCTCACGGAACTCTTCTCTTTACTGAGGAACTATGACTGCTGATAGACTCTGGGAGAGGGGGCTCCTTTGTCTTCATTTGAATACCTACTGCTGAGCCCACCAGGCTCCAGGGGATAGTTTCAATCCTGGGGCCACACAGACAGCCCTAGAAAACCCAGGGGGACACAAATCGAACAGGAGATCAATGTGGGAAAGAGCCTAGTAAAGAGGGAGTTAGGAGGGGAGCGAGTCAGGGGGAGAGCATCCTAATGCATTACGCATGAGCGAAGTTATCAAAGAACAAATTTAATTAATAAAAACGATCGATTTCAAAAAGAAAGCAGGTAAAGGAATGAAGTCAGGAGATACGTTCAGGATATCACTGGGACAGTGAGCAACGTAGACGAGGCAGACCTCAACACAGAAGACAAATTCAGAAAAGACGAAGTGAGATTTAGGGGCAAAGAAGGACCAAAGTGTTGGAAATGAAAAAATTATACTCAAACGGATAAGCAAGCAAAAATAATGAAATCCTTACCAACAGATTATATCAAATATAAGAAAGAATATCAGGCATGGAAATCTGAGGAACATTACTACATTCAGACATTACTAAAGAAAAAAGAAACTCAGTAACCCCAGCATCCCAGAACTCTGAGACATAACCAAGAGGAAAGAAAACAACAACAACAACAAGAAACTGTGGGATAGGGGGTTTCTGGAGGGGAAACCAGGAAAGGGGATAACATTTGAAATGTAAATAAATACAATATTCAATTTTAAAAAAGGGAAAGAGAGAGAGAGCAAAAAGAAGGTGCTTATAATGAAAAGAAAAGAATCTTAGGGCATAGCGAAATCTATTCAATGAAATCAAAGAAATGTTCTTTTATCTGGGAAATTTCTATGTGAGCATAGGAAGCACTTAGGACCCCAAACACACATGACAAGAATCTCTTCATAGAACATTAACAAAATACATAACCAAAATGTTGAGGTCATGAAACAAAGAAACAATATTAAAAGAATCGAGGAGAAAACAGAAACAACTAACAAACTCACATAGGAAGGCCACTCCGGAAGACTAACTTCTGACTCTCAGCAGAAACCTTAAAAGTCAAGATAGGCTCTAATCATGTGTCTCAAACCCTGAAAGTAAATAAATGCTGACCAAGAAACTTTATCCAGTAACTTTATCTTTTAAAATTGATAAATAAACAAAAGCATCCCAAGACCAGTACAAACCATCAAGACAACACTGCAGAAGATACTTATGGGAATCTACCCACAAAGGAGGAAGACAGACTGGAGGAACAAAGATGAACCACGTGAGAACCAATGATGACCAAACTCAATACACCAGCAAGTCCCTAAGGCAAAGAGGGGTCCCAAAGAAATGCAAATAAAATAAAAACCATAACCAATCATAAAAATAAGACAACAGAATGTCGAGAATTAGTTAACTCTTAAAGGTAACGATAAATGTTGATGGACTAAATTCTCTAATGAAGTGATACAAGTTGATTGGATTGAAAAATGAGATACCACTATTTCTTGCCCATAATAAAAACACTCATCAGTCCTGACATTCACAGGCTGAAAACACTAAGATGTAAATTATATAGCTAGCAATGTTAAGCAAGACTCAGCTGTAGCTATACTTATATCTACTGAAGTAGCTGTCAAATTAAAATCACACAGAAGAAAATCAGGGTGGGAGAAACGACTCTTAAGTAGCACTTGCTGCTCCTCCAGCTGATCCGTGTCCAGTGCCTAGGACCCATTTCAGGTGGCTCATAGTGGCCTGTGACACCAGCTCCACTTCCTTCGGGGGCACTGCACTCAAACGTACCTACCCACACACAGACACGCATATGCACATAATTTAAAAATAAAACTAAAATTATTTTTAAATTGGGAAGAAGAAATAAAGAAGGTAATTGTTTTTAAAAGGAAAAATCCACTAAGAATAGGTAATGATTGCAAGTGTGTATACACCGAATGTTGACACACCATATTTCCTGAAATAAACACTGTTGGAAAGACCAGTTAAGATTGGATAGTAATGGGTGAGGCCAAAACTCTTTCATCAATAGATAGACCATTTAACCACAGACAGAGGAAAATAATCAACCAAGAGACTTTAGAGTTAAATTGCACCATAGATCAACTGAACTCGATAGGTGTTGGAAGAATGAATACTGCACCACAGAGCCACCTATCCTCAACGGCCAGACCTTCCGCTAAAGCAGATGATAAGTAAAATACATAAAGCCAGTTTAAAAATACAGAAAATAATTTCCTATATTTTCACTTGATTCTATATAGTGGAATAAAACCAGACACTAGTAGAAGAGGAACTACTTTCATTGAGTAAGTCCATGGAGATTAAGGACTGTGCTCTCAGATACTAAACCTGGCATTGAAGAACTTGAGGAAAACTTAAATCCCCAGCGTCAAATGGAAGCAGAAGGACAACTTAGAACTTGGGGTAAACATCGAAGACAATTCTACAGAGGAGACCATAGCTTTGAGTGTGTATATGAGAATATCAAAGAGCACACAGAAAAAGAGCAAATGTAAACAGTAGAATAAAAACGAAGGAGAGAAGAAAGCAAGGGGACACCTACACCACCAATCTATGTCCATGCACCTACATGGAGAGCACACACATATATACACACATGTACACCCATGTACACATGCACACTATCTCTTACACACACATATGTACCTATGAATACCATGTACACACATGCATTCCCATATACCTGACACACCCATACATACCTATGCACACCATGTACACACACAACACAGACTAATGCACACACACACACATGCACATACACCCTATACACAAACACACAGACCACACACACACACACACACACACACACACACACACACACACACACTACACACATATACAAGCATATGTGCTCACAAATATTTAGAAATAATCATGATTGGAGTATTTACTTTTATATATTTACTCTTCAAAAATGTTTATATATTAAATACTATATTTTTCTACATGGGGGTTGGTTTTCCTCATTTTCATGGGACAAGACAGTATGAGACCAGCAAGCAGATTTGCCAGTCAGAAAGGGGAGACTCAAAGCAATGAAATCATTAAAAAGGAGACATTATTAAAGACACCAAAAAGTTCCAGGGGTTATGAGGAAACACTCTGGAAACCAGAGAAATGGATAAATTCCTAGACCAGAGACCTAACAAAATTAAGTCAGGAGAATAGAAATGATCTGGGCAGATCTATAATGATCAATGAGACGGACGCAGTATTAAGAAGCATCCTGTGGAGACTGGCAGGATGGCTCTACGGTGAAGGTGCCCGCTGCCAAGCCTAGTGACCTGAGTTCAATCCCTAGAAGCCACACGAAGGAAAGAGAAAGCCAACTTGTACAAATTGTACTCTGACTTCCACCTGTATGTCTTAGCATGCATGTGCCCTATCCCCTCAGATAGATGATAGATAGATAGATAGATAGATAGATAGATAGATAGATGATAGAAAAATAGAGCAAGCAGATAGAGCTGATAGATGATAGATGATTATTGATAGATAGATGATAGGTATAGGTAGATATAGGATGGATGGATGGATAGATAGATAGATAGATAGATAGATAGATAGATAGATAGATAGATAGGCAGGCAGACAAACACTTTGGGAAGATTCTGAAATGTCTTTGCTTTTATTTTGCGTGTGTTGCCTGCATGTTTTGTCTGTGCACCACATGCGTGCAGTGCTGACAGAGGCCAGATGCTCTGGAACTAGAGTGAAATCTGTTGCTTAGCAGCCCTGTGGGTGCTGGGAGCTGAACGCAGGTCCTCTAAGACAGTGAGTGCTCTTAACTGCAGAACTTCCTACCCAGTCCCAGGGTTAAAGATCATTTTTAAAAATAAGTCTCCCATGAAATGGCAGAATAACTCAGAGATAAAGGGACCTGCTGAGAAGCGCGATGGTCAGAGATCTGCCACCAGCAGGTGGGAGGAGAGAGCAATGCCAGCAAATTCTCCTTGACCTCCAGGCACAGTATGCTGTGGAATGCATGCACACACACACACACACACACACACACACACACACAGAGCAGAGAGAGAGAGAGAGAGACTAAATAATATGTGACTAAAAATCCTAACAAAGAAAAGACCAAGACCTGACAGATTTACACCCAAATTTTACCAGACCTTTAAAGTCTGGTAACTAATGCTTCTCCAATTATTCTATAAGTCAGACACGGACTCCTGCACCAGTGGGTGCGGCACACCCATGCACATATGGGTGGCACCAACTGGACGTAGTAAGTTATCAGCAAATAAACTAAGAGAGAAGCATGAAGTTGGGGGAGGCAGGTTGGGGTGAAAATGAACAGCACTGGGGGTGGGGTGAGAAATGTGGTAAATATGACCGTATTTGATTGCAAACATATGAAATACTCAAAGTATAATCTTTTAAATTTTAATTTTTTTTTGTTTTTGTTTTTGTTTTTTCGAGACAGGGTTTCTCTGTGTAGCTCTGGCTGTCCTGGAACTCACTCTGTAGACCAGGCTGGCCTTGAACTCAGAAATCCGCCTGCCTCTGCCTCCCAAGTGCTGGGATTAAAGGCAAGCGCCACCACCGCCCGGCTCTTTTAAATTTTAAAAATAGGAAGGAATGGTACCAGACCAACTCTATGATGTCACTACTGCTCTGCGATCAAAACCAAAATAGAATGAAAGGAACGTATCAATTTAATAAAAGTTATGATAACTCACCTATCGCTAACATTGTATTGACCGGGAGAAAGTAAAAATGTTTCCTTTAAAGTCAGGAATGGAACAGTGTGTCCACTGTCTCCACTCTTAACCAACATAGGACTTGAGGTCTCAGTTAGAGCAATAAAGCAAGAGAAAGAAATAAAGCTGATAAAGACGTGTGAGTTCAAGAAAGTCACTTAGCTGTTCTGAGCTCTCGCTGGAGCAGGAGGGAGTCTTGACCAGCAGCACCTGCCGGCAAGTGCATGCATGTGTTACATGCAGTGGAAATGCTCCTCCACCAACCACATTCTGTGTAGCAAGCTCCATGCATCCATTCAGATGAATACAAGCCAAGTGGAAAAGGTCGCATTCAACTTTAAGGGCCAATTTCAGAAACCTATGCTATCTGCTGTGCTGCACTGTTCCTAAGATGGCAAGTGAGGTGATTCTAGTCTCCGATTGGCTAAGGCTGATAGCATCATTTCAAATAACTTCTGACAGGGGCAAATTGGGGAATATTTTCAGAATAAACAATGGGAAACTACCCCCAAATAAAAAGTGTTTATTGTTATCACAGAATGGTAGAATAATTTACATGCCTATGGCGGAAGCCACAGGTGGAGACATTATTCACCCTAGCATGGCTCAGCAGGCAGCTAGATAGAAAGCTGTCAGACAGAAGAAAATGTGAACTCCAACGAGGTGTAACCATGGATCTAGACTGTCAGCACAGTCTGGCCTCCTAGCTCACCCTCGCTGCAATGGTTCTGGAGCCGATTTCTGTTGAACGAGGGGCTGGCAGCCCTGAAGTTTCTCCCCCTCTGATCATCATCTCTGATATTGATTTCTTTTCGTGCTGAACTTGTCCTCAGATGGCCCCACCCCTCTCTCGTGGTACCTCCAGCTCATGATCTCTGGAAACTTTGAAGAAGCCTAGAAGTTACTCCTGCCAGAAAGTGTTTGTGTCTCTGTGATTCTGTGGCTCACGATGTGACTTGCTTTATCTTGGGGATAGCTGTTGGGAAGTCATGAGCCCTAAAAATTCCATCTTCCAAATTAGTTTACTTCACAGCCTCTCTGAGCTGTCATCACAAGGAAAACACGAAGAGGAGTCTTCCATCCACTTAATCCACCTTGAAGTTAAAAGGAGTTTTAGCCACAAACCAGAAAGCGGCTTCACACGGTTCCCAGGCTGTGGAGATGTGCACATGGCATTGATGAATCCTTAGTCTGGCATTTCCTGCAAGTCGCTCACAGTTGATTACTGGATTTTACAGGCTGAGCATGTCGACTCACGGAAACAGCATCCTGGGCTCTAGAGAGCTTTGCCTCATGTCTGTCCAACTTCCCCTTACTATTTACTTTTATGCCTTCTTCCAGCCCCTTCTCTTTTGTACTTGATGGTTTTCCAGACTTCATGTTGAGCCAAAAGAATTAACAGATAACCCAAGGCAACCACTTCATTGCTACAGACTCTGGGTCCTGCCATCACGCTGAAGAACACAGAATTGTATGCCTGCTCCTCTGTAGATCTCATCCAAGAAAACGTGAAATCCAATGGTTGTTAACCGTCAGGAAGCCAACTGGGCCAGGGCTTTCGGCAGTGACTGCTCCTTGGCATAGTTTTGCTACTTAGAGAAAGGGGGCCCTCCAAACTCTTCTGCTGAAGTTACCGCAGTAAAGGAAGTTTTATTAAATGCTTTGACAGGAGGCTTGGCTTGTCCTCTCAACCAGTCTGTGGCTCAGACAACACCTCCTTTCTTTTGCTTTACGTAACTCATTTAAGATTTGTAAATTTCCTGGACCAAAATTTTGTGGCCTATTTGAACTTCTTTTCTACCCTGCCCCTAAATTTCCATCTTCTCTCTCTCTCTCTGGAACGAGAACCAACAAGGCAAAGATGGTGGCTCTTCGGTGGTAGAAGTCCCTCTAACATTCTTGGGAGATGATTTAAAATAGACAAAAACCAATCTGTGAGTTAATGGGAGCTCAGTGACTTCATTCTGCTTAGGATAAGG
>CM052707.1:63952135-63969635 GCA_028551405.1 Uromys caudimaculatus | reverse complement strand
ACTCTCTGATGGGCAGCAACCAAGATTTTCCTCCACTTTGTGGCTGTCTCTACAATCTACTGATTGTGTCCTTTGGTGTGCCGAAGGCTTTTTAATTTCCTGTAATCTCATTTGTTAATTTGTGGGATTACGTCCTGTATATCGGAGTCCATTTTGGATGAGAGGTTCTTGTCTAGGCCTGTGTCAGGAGTGTTCTACCTATATTTTCCTCTAGTATGTCCAAGAACCAGAAAGAAGACCATGATAAAGTAACGGAAGATCTAACAGGGATTGGATAAATGAGAGAGAAATGATTCAGGGACATGTGACATTGGAGCAGAGGGGCAACTATTTGTGGAGGAGGGAAGACAAACAGCAAAGTGTGGGCAGGGTACAGGGGGAGGGCAGCAGGAGATGGAAGTAAATAACAAAGTATGTTGACATATGCTTACAGAAACGCCGAATGAAGCCCATTGCTTTGAATGCTAAATAATAATAATAATAATAATAATAATAATAATAATAATAATAATAATAAAGAAAAAGAAAAAAGAACTCCGGTTTCTGTCTAACCTTGCCATGTGTGTCCTCAGAGGACCCAAGGCAATACAACTAACAGACATAATCAGGCTCTCACTTGGGAAAGATCACTATGTGTAAGAATGACTAGAGCCGTGTCAGGGCATATCTGGGAGGACCAGACAAGAAGCCATGCCAACACACCAGACAAGAGCTAGAGGTGTTTACAGCAGGCTGTGTCAGCCCCTGTTCCCATCAAGCACAACAGACAGCAGATCTCAAGTGTCAGATCCCACCTTGAGCTAGGGAGCCCTATATCCTTCCAGAGTATCTCATGATCAGAAAGTGCCCAAAATGTACTTGGAGAGCTTCCATCTCTCCAGCTAAACCAAGTCAGAATCCAGAAGAGTTCCCTTCGGTTTGGAAACATTGTACACTTCAGATACATGCAAGCTGTTAGCAGCCTGAGATGTTTCATGGCACAGATTACAGTGTTGCTGTTTATGCAGCTTTAACCACAGGCCGCTAGCATTTTTCTCTGCTAAGATGGGATTCCAGGGGCTTTGTAGCAAGCTTTAGAGCTTGCTTACTGAAACCTGGTATGCACGGGGCGTCACAGACTTCTTTCAATTTCCTGCAGAAACTCCATCGACCCTTTCTCCAAAAGCAAAACTGGAATTGTAAGTAAATGTTTGTACTGTCAAACTTGTGAGTCAATCTGCAGGTAAAGAAATGGAGGTTTTCAATAGGAGTTTGTTCCATCAGTGGGCCACTGAAAAATATATCTGTTGAATTGTTCAAATCCCTAATTTCTGCTTAATTTAGGCTTTTCCAGACAAGTATTTTTTCTCTCTCTCTCTTGAAAAAAAATGTATCATTATCTTTGATTCTTAAAGATAATGTCAACATTGGATTCAATTTTTTAAATTATTTTCCTTTTATTGAAAAGCTATTTTTTCTCACATGCTATGTCCAGATTGTACTTTGCCCTCCCTCTACTCCTCCCAGCCTCTCCCCACCTCCCCTCCCATCCAGATCCACCCCTTTCTGTCTCTCATTAGAAAACAAACAGGCATCTATAGGATACTATTAAAATAAAATAAGATCAAACAAAAACTTACACATCAGAACTAGACGAAACAAACAGGAGGAACAGAGCCCAAGAGAAGACAAAAGAAAACAGAAACTCATGTTCACCTACACACTCAGGAATCCCATAAAAACACTAAATTAAAATCTATCTCTATATATGTCTTATATCTATAAATATATGTTATATATGAAATAGATTTAAAATTAAAACAAAAAATAATAAGATTCATCCAAAAGAAAAGAAAGAAAGCGCTCTGACATGGCAAGGACGCGCCAGGGTTTCCCTTGAAGTCACGCTAATGGCCATGTGCCGCTGGGCGTGCGGCCTGCCCTGAAGAGTGGTTTCTTTTCTCTGTGAGACTCCCTTGCATAAAATTAACTTTTCATTTACAAGTGGTTATCTATTGGAGATAGTTTCTGGGCTAGGACTAGGGACACATGTTCACTTCTTTTGGCTTTAGGGCCCTAACTGGTGCAGACCCATGCAGGCCCTGTGCATGCTGCCACAGTCTCAGTGAGTCCACACCTGTCTAGATCCTGTTAATTTAGAAGACCTTTTCCTCCTGGTGTCCTCCACCCTCTACGGATCTTTCACTTCTCAGGAGCCTCTTCCATAGGGGTCCCTGAGTCCTAAAGGGTGGGGTTGGATGGAGACATTCCATTTAGGTCCCTGTCTTAGTTAGGGTTTTACTGCTGTGAACAGACACCATGACACAAGGCAACTCTTATAAGGACAACGTTTAATTGGGGCTGGCTTACAGGTTCAGAGGGTCAGTCCATTATCATCATGGCAGGAACATGGCAGCATCATGGCTCTGGAGGAGCTGAGAGTTCTATATCTTGTTCCAAAGTCAAACAGGAGAAAACTATTGTCTCCAGACAGCTAGAAGGAGGGTCTCAAAGCCCACCCCCACAGTGGCACACTTCCTCCAAGGAGGCCACACCCACTCCAACAAGGCCACATTCCTAATTGTGCCACTCCTTGGGCCAAGCATATTCAACCACCCCAGTCTTTTCCAAGGTCTCTCTCTGTATAATACCTGTGGAGTGGGGGTGGTGTCTCTGTTCCCATCTGCTGCAGAAGGATCTGCAGCCATCTAATGATGGCTAAGCAAGGTACACTGAGCAGAGCAGAATGTCAGCCACTAGGAGTCATTTAATTGCTATTCTTTTCCTTATCCTAGGTCCTTGGGCTCTCTAATCTTAGTCTCAGGCTCTTGGTTACCCATGCTGTGTCAGTTATGGGACCCATCTCATGGAGTGGGCCTTCCTAAAGGGGGAGGGGAAGCAACCATCTTAAAACCATCTTTAAAAAGGTCTCACACTAACCTGATTTGTCTCTTCTTGCCAGATTAGACTTAAGAATAAAAAGCGAGTCTGCTCTTTCATTCGTCCACATTCATAGGAAAACAGCATCTTAAGTCATCTCGCTGTGGTTAAGCAAGAAGCAAACACAATGCATATGTGTACATGGAGACCAGAGGTTTGCTTGTCACTCCTCATCTTGGGCTTTTGGCTGTTGTTTGCTTGTGTTGTTTTTGGTACAGCATCGTGGGGTCTCCTACTGGCCTGCAGCTTCATAATTATGCTAAGGCACTGAGCCCCAGGGATTCACCTGTCTCTGTCTCCCTACTCCTGAGATTATAAATGGGTGCCCTCACCCCTCACCTGGTTTTTATACAAGGAGTCTGAGTTAGGTTTTCATGCTTGTGTGGTATGGTATGGTATGGTCTTGGTTGTCCACCTGACTGGATCTGGAATCAACCAAGCAACCAGCCTCTGGACACAGCTGTGAGGAATCTCCTCAATCAGGTTAATTTATGAGACATGACCCACCCTAAATGTTGGCAGCATTTAGTGGTGGCACGGATATAAGGGGGTCTAAAGGAAAAGTCTGTGTCTTTCACCTGCTTGCCCTTTCATCGTGCTGGCAAGTTTCTCTCAGTATCAGGTAGAGACTGCTAAGGCAGCTACCAGGTGAAGACAGCTATTATTGGAAAACTATATTTGACTATATAGTGTAAGCCAATCTAATAAATTCCATTTGTTATATACACATATTCCATCCATTGTATGAATGCAGTAGGCACACACACACACACACACACACACACCCTACCTGTGAAAATTCACACCAAACGCTCAAGGAATAAGGAAAAAGGTGCCCATCCGGTTCTGGCTGATGCCAGCCTACACAGGAATTCTTTGCAGTTTACATAGACCTTGAGTTATATACAACATTTCACAGTCACAGTTTTCCCTCTATTTCCTTTAGGTCTCAGCCCTCCGAGCAATTAACATGTCTTACAGGGACACGAACTGCAAGCTTGGCCACTTTGAACAAATGGAAGCTTTGGCAGAGATAGCATCTCTGTGATCTCTAAGACAGACTGAAATGAGATTTACCCCACACAGGTACTGCCACATTTACTCTGTAAGTAGACCAGTGTTACTCTTTTTGGGTAGCTGTTATCCAGAGGCACCCTGCCTGCCTGTTCTTTGATACTGGAATTGTGTCTAACTGACCTAATCTTGGTGGATGAGTCCAGCAGAAACACAGTGTCAGCAAACCTCAACTCCAGCTGTGCTGGCCAAAGGCACACAGTTTTCCTTCCTACACATCTGGTTAGTATGGTATTTACTCTTGAGTTCTACTAGAGTCTGTGCTCCTTTGGCTAAATTTTACTTCGTGAACTTAATGTTTTCTAACCTAGTTTGGCAGATCCTTTTCTCTTTTATTGAAAATAGATTTCTTTCTCATACAATATACCCTGATTACAGTTTCCCTTCTCTCTACTCCTACCAGCCCCCTCCCAACCTTCCCCGCTTTCAGATCCACTCCCTTTCTGTCTCTCACTAGAAAAGAACAGGCTTCTAAGAGATAACAACCAAACGTGACAAAATAAGATATAATAAGATGAATCGAACACTATCATATCAAAGTTGGAGATGGCAACCCAAGGAGAGGGAAAGAGCCCCAAGAGCAGGCAAAAGAGTCAAAGACTCTCTGGTTCTCACAGTTAGGGGTCTCATAAAAATGCTCAGTTAGACACACACACACACACACACACACACACACACACACACACACACACACACACGAAGAGGACCTGGTACAGACTTGTGTACACCCTGTGCTTGCTACTTCTGTCCCTGTAAATGCATATGTGCCTTGCTTAGCTGACTCAGAGGACCTTGTTCTCCTGGTGTCCGCCATCCCCTCTGGCTCTTACACTCTTTTGGCCTCCTCTGCCATGGGGTGTCCTAAGCTCTGAGCGGAGGGATGTGATGGAGACCTTCCATTTAGAGTCTCTCTGTAATGTCTGGCTGTGAGTCTCTGCTTCTACTCCCATTCGCTGTGGGAGGAAGGGTCTCTGATGATGCCCGGATAAGATACATATCTATGAGTATAGCAGATTATCATTAGGAATCAGTGGACTGATTTTTTTGGAATCTAGTAGTGTTTGATTTTACCCCAAATCTCTGGGCTATGTAGTCTCTCTCTGGTTCTTGGTCATCAAAGCAGTGTTGGGTCTGGGCTCTTTCTCATGGACTGAGCCTTAGGTCAAATCAGACATTGGTTAGCTACTTCCACACATTCTGTGCCACCATTGTCCTAGCAGGAAGTAGATCCTTTTGAGCACCTCTTTAATGTCCTCAGTTTCGCCTGCCTATATGACTGTTCCTATAGAGAATTCTAGCATAGAAAACTAATAGACATAGCAAGCCCTTTACTAAGTGAGCTATCTCTCCAGGCCCAGCAAACGCACTCTCAAGTTCACATTCACCGTCTGACTAACAGATCTCAGCTGTGCCTGGGTAACCCAGACAGGGGGAGCCCCTCAGACTCTGAACACTGGAGGAAGCAGTAGGGGTGGGTTGGGCTCCCACTTTCAGATGGAATGGGTGTTTGACATTTCTTTGAATTCCTTTAGACCACCCACAGGAATGAAGGGTGAGAGCAAAGAGACCATTTTCAAAAGGTGCTTCCGGAGAGGTTTAAGAGACAATAAGAAAATAATTTGTTAGTTTGTAAGTCAGCTGACATGGCTTTTGATCATTCGAACAAGACAGTTCTGCCTGCAGGGGATCAAATTTTTGTTGTCGTTGCTCCAAAGACTAACACCAGCAGATAGAAATCAAAGGAGGTATTCTTTCAATAAAGGAAATTCCAGAAGAGATGCTGGGGCTTAATTAAAATTGAAGCCTTTGTTTCAGGGAGGAGGGGGCTTTTCTTTCTTTTGCAAGAGGAAGTATCCTGAAGAATACAGCATGCCCTGGCTGGTGAGCTACAGGTCTCCAGCAAGTGAGGATCTGTCTACACTGTGGCACATCTCAGCGAATGCTTGGAGAGCATCCTGCCTGGAGTCCCATCTGACTTAACTCTCAGCACACAACCTCTTCACAATATAATGAGTGTTATTACTTCCTCGTGTGGCCTGTGGGCTTTGTTAATTAAAGAATGGAAAGGTACGGAGTTCCAACCTTTTGCTTTTAATTAATCAAAAGATGTGGTTTCCATCTTCATGTGGCCGGGCAGCAAAGTATTTAGTCTGCCTTCCAAGACTGAGAAGAGTCTGGTGAAAATGTTCAGCTGCTACTTTGAGGTTGTGTACCCAGCAGAACACAGGGACTGGCTGTCCTTTTCTTTTGAGATATTCAGTCAGTGATACTGGCCAGACAGATGCCTATAATAGTATCTGCAGGGAAAAAAAATCAAAAGTTGTCCCGTGTCATCATGTCAGTATAAATCTGCTTCTTAAAGAAGACAAATATCCAGGTTCTTGGGTTCAGGGCAGTCAAGGGGTGGGTCCAGCTCTCCCACACTCGTCCTGGAGCAGGGCTCACCTGTGCCCTTACCACCAAGATCTACTGTGTGGCCTAGCCTGTGCTCTGTTTTTCAATCCATTGAGTCTGCTGGTGCTACCAATATGTACACGGTGTGTGTGTGTGTGTGTGTGTGTGTGTGTGTGTGTGTGTGTGTGTGTGTGTGTGTGTGTGTGTGTGTGTGTGAGTGAGGCAGGATCATCTTTAGGAGCATCAGAAGATAGGGAGCCTCTCAGAGCTTGCATCCCTGAAGAAAACTAAGTCTCCCTCTCCCAGAGCCATTGATTGCCAATTGCTTCTGGGCCCCTCCCCACGACTGTGCTGGGATTTTTGTCTGGCATGAGTCTTATGTATGCAGTCATAGCTACTGTGAGCTCATACGGGCAACTTCCCTGTTGTGTCTGGAAAATACCACTTTCTTGTAGCCATCCACTACCTCTGACCCTTATAATCTTTCTGCCTCTGCTTCCATAATACCTCCTGAGTCTTGGGAGGAAGAAGTGTGATATAGTTGTTGCATTTTGAACCGAGTGCTCCACAATCTCTTACTTTCTGTATGTTGACCAATGGTGGGTCTCTGGATTAACCACTATCTACTAGAAAAAGAAGCTTCGCGAATGAGAGTTGAGAGATACGTTGATCTATATGTACAAAGATAAGGACTTAGGGACAGTCTATTACTATGTCCAGAGTAAGAGTGGTATGTTCTCCCCTAAGGCCGCTGACCCAGCTACACATGGGTTCTTGACCCAGCTAATGGTATCAGGCATGAATGCTGTCTTGTAGAGCATCACTTAAATCCAACCTGAAATGGTTGGTAATTTCCAGAACATTCATGTCACTATTGCGCTGTTGGGTATATCTTGCCAAGGCAGTTGTCATTTTAGCTTATGATTCTATTGGTCTTAATTTGGATAGGAACTTTAAACTTTAGCGTGCTCACCACTTCTACATATAGACAAAGTTCCACATATGATAAGGGGACTCTGGAAGGCAGCCTCAGCTTCCCAGTGTTTGGTGTTTGGACCAACAAGACAGAAATTGATGTCACCGAATATGCACAGCCAGGAGAACTTTGATTGCTCCAGTTGTCGGTAGGTTTGCTAACAATCATAAATCAAAAGTAACCATGAGCCATGGCCGTATCTTGAGACGTCTGAAACAACTGTAATTTTATATCAAAGTCTATGACGACAGTAGGTCTCTATGATCAACAGCATGAAATTTCACCTTCCTGTGTTTGAATTTTTGCTTCGGTTCGTTTGTCTGTTTTCAGCATCTTACTCTTCTAGAACGGTTTTAGGTTTGCAGCACAGTTGAGAGGTAAACATCACATATCCCCGTCCCCAACACTTAAGGCTCCCCATTATCAACACACCATCCACTAGGGGAGTGCATTTGGCACATCTGATGGACCCACATCCCACGGGCACATCATCACTCCCTCCCCACACATCCCTCAGTCTGTCACCTACGTGAGGATTTGCTCTTGTACTCTACTCATTCGATGGTCTGGACCATTCATGCATCCCTCATTATAGGATCCTACGATGTCATTTTCCCATCCTGAAAATCTTCTGTGCGAGGCCACCCTCCCCTACCCACTGGCAACTATTGAACATTCTATCATCTCTGTATTGTAACTGTTGCCTTTGCCGTGATGTGTTTTATTTCCTGACTGTGCAGGTCCTCCCACAAAATACAGAATGTCTTCTCCCACCCCAAGGTTAGGATCAGCCATGTGATTCGCTCTGGTCAGAAGAATACGGGCAGCCGTGGGCATGCAGCAGTCCTGGGCCCAGACCTTTAGATGCCTCCCATGCTTTCAAATTCTCAGTGTGTTTCCTTTTCCTCGAGAAAAGAGTGTTAGAAGTGGTCCACTTGTCAAAGGAGAAGAAAAACAAAACTGTCCAGAAAACTGCATAGTGGGTCCACAAAACCGTAGCAAAAGGTAAAATCAGCCAGGTGAACTCAATCTACATGAGACAACCTAACAAAAGCATCACGAAGATCAGCCCCACGGTTCCAGCCGACCTGCCGAAAGCACTGTGGTTGGGTGCGATGAGATCTTTGTGGGTTTTTAAACGTAGCATTAGCTAACTGATACACTGAATTTATAAGTTAAATGAGTGTCCAATCTCAGTTCCTGGTCAGGTGCAGTCTAGTTAGAAGTTCATAACTGGGCTGAGAGATGGCTCAGCAGTTAAGAGCACTGACTGCTCTTTTAGAGGTCCTGAGTTCAATTCCCAGCAACCACACGGTGGCTCACAACCATCTATAATGGGATCTGATGCCCTCTTCTGGTGTGTCTGAAGACAGCTACAGTGTACTCATATACATTAAGTAGATAATATTAAAAAAATAAGTTCATGGCAGGGGGAGGCCGAGCGGGAAAGATGGCGGACGGGAAGGCAGGAGAGGAGAAGCCTGAGAAGCCACAGCGAGCCGGAGCCGCCGGAGTAATGGAGGGGAAAGTTCCAGTCGCAGCGCTGAAAAGCCATCAGCTGAAGATGAAGCTGCAGACCTCCCAACAAAGCCTACAAAGATGTCCAAGTTTGGATTTGCCATAGGTAGTCAGACGGCAAGGAAAGCATTCGCCATCTCCATTAGACTCGGAGTAAGCCTAAGGAAACAGTTCCAACTCTTGCTCCAAAAACTCTTCCAGTAGCAGCAGCTTTCAATGAAGATGAAGATAGTGAGCCAGAAGAAATGCCTCCAGAAGCAAAGACGAGGATGAAGAATATCGGAAGGGACACACCAACATCAGCCAGACTAAACTCCTTTAATAAAGGAGAGCATGGCTTTTCCGATAATCAGAAGCTGTGGGAGCGAAATACAAAATCTCATCTTGGAAACGTCCATGACCAAGACAATTAAGTGAAGTGTTCTGAGATTGGGGGTGCAGTTAGAAGGAGCAGTCTCCTTTTTGTAAAGAATGTTGTAAGACTAGCTTTGGAGATGTTTTTCTTTCTTCTTTTTTTCTTTTTCTTTTTTCTTTTTTTAAAGATTGAGTGGTACACTAATAAATGAGAGTTTGCAATTAGAGGTAATTTATGTTTTATATACAGAGTTCAAGACATTTGCTAATTTTGTAGTTTCACATGATTAGCTTCCAAGGGTTACAGATAATAAAGAAATCAGAAGTGGTACCTTTCTAAGAATTTCATATTTTTCTTAGGCACAACTATTAGCACATTAAGAGGGAAGCCAAAGTTATTGCCTGCTTCAAACTGAAAGCAGTTCCTCTCCTGACTTTCCCCTGGTTAGCTGACTGTCTGGCTCCCTGGAACAGCCTTCCCGAGAGGGAGTATTGCATTGAGAAGACAATGTTACTGGACTATTGACTGAGAGTAAATTTAGATAAAGTTAAAATAAACTTTTTCCTATGGGCATTTCATTTTGTTCTCGGCCATTATATGCTTCGTTCTCAGTGGGTACAGACACTTTGCTCTTAAAAAATTTTTTTCGTTAAAAATTCTTATATGAAGTATTGAGTATTATAACTAGCCCACGTTATTGAAGCTTGTCTCTGTTCAGGATTCTTCAAAGGACACTCTTTGCTACCAAAGTAAATCAGTATTTTGAATGTGCTTCTCTTGGTTTCTAGTCTAGTTCCTATAAGCATTTCCACCAGAACTCGAGACAAAACATAAGGAAGCTGTTTCTTTTAAAGTACAAACACCACCAAAAATATCAGTGCACATACTGCTTTAAGTATTTGGCTGGCTTTTATTTTTTAAAAGGTTTAAACACCAAAAAAGGAAAAAAGGTATAACATTGTATGAAGACAGATAAGGCGACACACCTTCTGTGACTTTGGAAGCATTTAAGTTACTAACTTACTAGATCCAGTTTGAAATGAATTCATACGGTTTCTTACTTGTACCACTCCGTGGCTTATTTCAGGTATATACATACTGACCAGTGGCTTCCAAAGCACTCTTAGTGACCGAAATAGGACAGAAATGCGTTTCAGACACATTTTCATTGGGTCTCTCATCGCAGATGCTCTTAGAGTTCTGTATGTAGGCTGCTTGTTTTGTATTTTTGTATTGTGTATGGGCTTTTTAAATGGGACAGTCAAATGCATCTTTAATGATGCATTTAATGACAAAAGAAATGATAAAATGTCCTTGAAATTACGCTGTTAAATTTAGAGGCAGCTTCAGTGAGTTTCCCGGGTGGTGGTGATTCACTAGGCCATTTTTAATGTAATGACTTCCAAGAAGCAGCCTGCAGATATTAGGAATATCTTTGTTCACTACATTTTAGTTTACTAATAAGCCCCAAATAAAACGATGGAAATGTACACAGCACTGTTAGTTCACACATGATCTCAGTATATGAAGATACATAGATTTAACTTTTATGTCCACAGACTGTCCGCTTGTCCATTTTACTGTTTGCTGGAGTAACACCTCTCCTACATGTTCTTTACTTGACTTGAATAACAAATTAACCTGAGGGCAAGATGGAGAGAGACCACTGAGCTGAATGTCTTTGCTAAAATTACAATAAATTTTGTCAAACTTGAAAAAAATATAAGTTCATAATTATCAGTTTTCCCATCCAAATTTATGAACTTCATCAAAGCAGAGTCAGGACATTCATAGCTTGAATATTCAGGCACTGGGCCAATTTGTCTAAACATTTTTTTCAATTGTATTCATTGTGTGTACCCAGTTATCAATAAGCTACATTGCTCATTCGCAAATACAAAATCTACTACTACAGTGTCATGGTAGTAATTTTCTCCGCTTGACAGGTCACTCAAGCAGTCCTTGTGTGAGCAGAAGGTAATGTAAGACCACACCCCTATTTGTAAGCAAGAGAAAGTAAGAAAGAGAAGCTTGTTCACAGAAGCAGAAGCCGAGGATGGCGTTTGGGGTTGCCAGTTTTCCTGTGGTTCTGAGCAGTGGCTCAGATGAGTGATGTCAAGTAAGTACCATGAAGGATGAATGGCCTTAGACAGGAGCACTCAGTAGAGCTGGTTCATACTCTGCCTGGATTTCTTCAGACCATCATTCCCTCTGTCCATGATGCTTGCTTGCTCACTCTTTTCCTCTCTCTTATCTATCATCTATCTATCCATCTATCCATCTATCTATCCATCCATTTATACATCTATCCATCTATCTATCTATCTATCTATCTATCTATCTATCTATCTATCTATCTATCTATTTATCTATCTATTTTCCTGCCTGATAGCTTCAATACTGTTCACGAGTTCTGACTCTGCTCTTGCCAAACTCCTCCCCACGGTTGTTTGCCCACCACCGTGCACCCCCACACAACACACATTCTAAACAGTGTGAAGCCCTCAAACAGTGCCTGTGTGGGGTTGATGTCCCTTCCTTCCTTCCTTCTTTTCTCTTTCTTTCTTTTCTCCTTGCTCCAATGCCCTTCCATGTTGGGGCTTAACCCGGGACCCCTCTCACAGGCTAAGCAAGCCTTCTAATGCTGAGCCCTCAGCCTAGTGGCAGAATTTCTGACAGAGATGAGCTAGAAGCAGTGACTAGCATGAACAGGCTCTCCTGAAGGTATGGGCAGACTGAATAGGGTTTTCATTTAAGAGTGCTGGCTTACTGGGAGAGGACTGGGGGGAGGGTAGGGTTGAGGGGACAATCCAGTCATTCTTTGGCACTGTCCCTTCCAAATGGGGAAGGATACGATCATACCATGTTTGGGCCCCAGAGAAAGAAGGAACTAACTACAGAACAAATGAATGCCTAGGTGAAGGGACATGCAGAGGCAAACTTGGAAGCAAAAAGAAAGAAACACCAATAATCAATAGAGCAGAAGCATTTATCTGTGCATAAGTACAAACTCAGTCTGCCCTTCACTATCTCCTTTTTTTCTGATACATTTCTCTGAACCAAGTTCTTCTATTGCCAGATAGAAGGAATTGAGTCCAGCAGCTAATGAGCATGAAGATTTGGGCACAGTGACCAAGCTGAAGAAGCATCCGTCCCTGTGCTCCAAGATGACAGACGTCAGCATCACACCTAGCTCCAGGATATAGAACTTCTAAATGTAAGTTATAAGACAACACTTATACAAAAAGGAGTAATGCTCGCCATGAACTAAATCCTTTCTAGAGACAGAGCAGTGGACTGTGTGTTGTCAGCCAAGCAAATGTAAAAAGTGACCTTCAGGGAGGAGAAAGTAGACGCTGAAGTCCACATGACACGTCCACTTGGAGAGGAGCGTGGGAGTGCACACTTAAAACCCCAGTGCTTGTGGGGCTGAGGCAGAGTTACTGAGTTCAAGGCTAGCCTGGGCTACAGAGCGAGACTCAGTGCCTCAGCTGTGAACCAACCTGAGGTGTAACCACTTTAACCTCAGCTGTCTGAAGAAAAAAAAAGGATTTTTTTTCTCTAGATCTCCTAAAATACCTGAAATTCTAGAAGGTATCAAAGTCATATTACTGGAGGCTGAGAAAGATATAAAAACAAAACTGGGAAATATCAAGATACCAACAAAAATGCTCATTAAGCCCCTGCTGGTGATAGAATAGATTGAAATGTGCTTATACAAGTTTGTTAATAGAGACTTGACACCCAGAGAAAGGGGATTTGGGGGTTGGGGGGAGATGGCACCCTCTCAGAGGCAAAGGAGAGAGGGGTGGGGGTGAAGAACTCTCAGGGGAGACAGGGAGGGGAGGCACCATTTGGGATGTACATAAATAAAAAGGTTAATTTTAAAAAAGAAAAATGTGTTAAATTGTAGTGCGTGATTTATTTTTAGATAAGTAAGTGATCATTAAACAAACTACAGAATAATTATGGCTGTTACAGCTCAGATAAAAGAAACAAACAAAAATGTCAGCCCTAGGTGCTAAGACCTCATGAGCGCTTCTCTGAGTCTCACCCAGTTCCTCCCAGGCCTGTTTTCCCAATGCTGAGTCTCCTTGCCCAAGGCACTCAGCTTTTTTCTGTCCAAGGAAGATCCTTTTTGATTTAAAATAAAAATCCCCAACCCCACAAAGAGATCGTTCCACACTGGACTTCCATGAGTTACCTACAGTGGCCTGCTTTATATATCATTGTGTGCCCAGCATCTGCAGGATGGTCCGGGCAATGCTACACAGCAGTCAGCAAATGCTTCCTCTCCCTGCTTCAACGTGATGTGAAAATCAGTTTCTTACAGCCTAAAAGGGGTTCTCAACCTTCCTAATGCTGTGGCCCCTTAATACAGTTCTTCATGTTGTGGTGACCCCAACCATAAAATTATTTCCATTGCTACTTCCTAACTGTAATTTTGCTACAGTTATGAATCATAATGTAAATGCCTGATATGCAGGATATCTGATATGTGACTGGCAAAAGGATCGGAACCCACATGCTGAGAAACACTGCCTTAGAACTAAGATGATTCACCGTGTAAAAGCACTTGTCATAGAAACCCGATGACCTCAGGTCAATCCTTAAAGCCCATGGCAGAAGGAGAGAACTGATTCGGAAGTTGTCCTCTGACCTGCACACACACTCGAGTACACACACACACACACACACACACACACACACACACACACAATGAAGTACATTTTAAAAAGTAAAATCAGGCCCTTCAGAATAAATATATTAAACCAAAAGAATTGCATATGCTAAAGGTAAATGATTTTCAGGCATAAAACAGCTTAAATCCAAGTATAGAGAGGGGGCATCTACCTCCTCAGGATCCTACTACCAACGCAATTAAACAAACAAACAAACAATAAATAAATAATAAATAATAACCAACCCACCCAGGGGAAGTTAAACACCTGCCTCAAACTTTCTTTTTTTTTTTTTTTTCTTTTCTATTTTCGAGACAGGGTTTCTCTGTATAGCCTTGGCTGTCCTGGAACTCACTTTGTAGACCAGGCTGGCCTCGAACTCAGAAATCCACCTGTCTCTGCCTCCCAAGTGCTGGGATTAAAGGCGTGCGCCACCACTGCCCGGCTGCCTCAGACTTTCACTGAATCCACTCAGATAAAACTTTGAGACAAGCAGAACTACTTCAAATGTATCTACATTGCGTGTGTGGGTGCGTGCGTGGGTGCGTGCGTGCGTGGGTGCGTGCGTGGGTGCGTGCGTGGGTGTGTGTGCAGCATTCTAAGATGAACAATTACTTCCAAACACTGGTGCTAAGTAGAGGGGATAGATAGAGATCTCTATCTAGCCCTTCCCCTGGAAGCTTGGGGAACCCTATGGATGAGGGAGAGGAAGGATTGTTGGAGCCAGAGGGATCAAGGACACCATAACACTGTCCATTCGAATCAAGTAAGCAGGGCTCATAGGAGCTCATAGACACTGAAGAGGCAATCATAGACCCTGCATGGGTCTGAGCTAGGTCTTCGGCAAATGCATTGTGGTTGTTAGCATAGTGTTTTGTGGGACTCCTAACGGTGGGAGTGGGGGCTGTCTCTGACTCTTTAGCCTGCTCTTGGGTCCTGTTTCCTCTTCAGACTTTATATGAGGGTTTTTGCCTAGTCTTACTGTGTTTTGTTGTGCCATGTCCGGTTGCTATCCTTGGAGGATCTGTTCTTTTCTGAAGAGAAACAGAGGATGAGTGGATCTCAAGGAGAGAGGAAGTAGGAGAGGGACTTCCGGGAGGAAGGGAGAGGGGGGAGGCTGCGGTTGGGGTGCATTGTAAGAGAGATGAATTAAAACAGAACAAAACCAGCAGAGGGGACAGAGGAAAACATCCCCCTGGGAAATCGCTTATATAAGTCTGTTATGTAAAAATGAGCACAAATTTATCCCAACTGGATGCTCCAAGAACCTCAAAGTAAAAATTCAGTATACGGAGAATCAAATGTTTAGTGCCCCCAGTTAGGTGAAAAGAGCGAGTACAAATTCATGATGGAAGAACCTCAGAGAAGTTCATCCTATAAAACCCAGGCAGCTTCCAGTAAGAACAGAACAAAACAAACAAGTGAACGGAGCCAAAGAAACCACAGACCGCCGATCAGAACCTTAGTGACTCCAGATACAGCGATCCAGAGGACCACAACTTCAAATGGGCGTATTTAACGGCCTTTTGTAAACAGAACGCTCTGGAAAGAACGGTCCCAAGAGAAACAAACCAGAACCTTCTGCAGATGGAAAGTTCAGTCGTTGAAATTAATTCAATAAATGGACTCAATGCCTACAATACACAACCGCAGTGTAGGGGAAGGAAAAAAAGAAATGATTGGGAACAAGAACTGAAGAAATTATCTAAAATTCAATCTGAAGACAGAATAAGAAGGGAGATACAGTACACGGAGATGGAGTCTTCTGGCATCATGGGGGAAGATGCTAGACCTTGATGTTATTATTATACAGATATGAGAACAAACCCAGACAGTTGCTGAGGCCTGGGAGGTCTTGAAGGATGACTATGCTGTGACTCACCCCTAGGACCGGCTTTTAAAGAGGTGTGGCAGGCAACAGCTGAGGCGGAGGAATTTAAAGACCTTGCTTGCGTTAAGAAAGGTATTTCACTGAGGGTTTCAGCTCTTTGATTCAGATTTTATTGAGATTTTCAAAGGGAATTTAAAACTGGGAAGGAAACCACCACCTCACAACTATGAAGTGTTTTTTTTTTTCTTCCCTCTTGAGTGGAAGCCTCTGATTTTTATTTATTATCGGTGGGTGGCATGCCTGTCACAGGCTTGTGGAGTTCAGATGACAACTAGGCTCAGGATTTTTCTACTTCACAACTCCTTTAATTGATTGATTGGTTTACATCTCAATTGCAATTTCCCCTCCCTCCCCTCTTCCCCTTCCATTCATCCTCCTCTTCTCAAAAAAGGGGGAGGCCTCCCAGGGAAACCGACCAGCCTTGGCACATCACGGTGCAGTAAGTTGCATCTTCTATTGAGGTTAGACAAAGCAGCCCAGTTAGGGGAAAGAGTCCCAAAGGCAGGCAACAGAATCAGAGACAGACCCTGCTCCCATTGTTAGGAGTCCCACATGAAGACCCAGCTTCACAGCTGTTACATATATGCAGAGGGCCTTAGACCCATCCCATGCTTGGTCTCTGGTGGTGGTTCACATCTCCCCAACCCCCTCACCTCCTCACACCCCTCCCTGCCTTCCCCATAAGTCTTCATTTGATTTCCATATCTTTTTGTTTTAAAGTGGACATACACTATAGCCCAGGCTGACCTGAATCATAGTATATAGTCCAGGCTGATCCTCCTATCTCAGCCTCCTTCACAGTTAAATTTCTGACCACATAGGATTGAGGTTCATTCAAAGCAGGGAGATTGTATGTAGAGCTATGGAGTATAAAGACTTCTCATCTGATTGGAGGAAGACACAAAGGAAGAAGGATTAAAATAAATAAGAATTCAAAATAAGTGTGTTAAAAGTAGAACCCGTTGAAACAACAACCAAGTATTAGGACCTGCAATTTAGTATAAGTAGATGAACTCATCAGATCAAAGGCAGACATTGGTCTGCATGCATGTGCATGTGTGTACACGTGTGTGCCTCTGTGTGTGTGTGTGTGTGTGTGTATGTGTGTGTGCGCCTGTGTGTGTGTATGTGTTGGAAGAGATTCGTCTTTTCTTCATAGTAGAAGACAGTCTACTTTCTCTGCTCCTTACTCTGCATGCACAGTGGAAAGAGTTCTTAATCTTCACTGCATCGGTTTCTTCTTATGAAGGTCTGAAGGTACCATGGAGTGTGCTTTGTCTTCACAGCTGACCCTGTGCTCACAGACCTGCCTCCATCTCTCAGAGGGATGTCTGCCAGGCATCCCTCAGACGTAGTCCTGCAGAGCAGCAGCGCCTGTCTTCTCAAAGATGGAGGAATTCTCGCTCGGATTCTTCCCTGCAGCTTTCAGAGGCGACGACTTTCCCTTGTTCCTGTCCAGACACTCCCTTGTATATATAGACAACACACAATGGTAGCCTGCTGACATGGTGCTTGCAACTGGATAGAGCCATGTGAGGACACAGAGACACACGTGGTAACTAAATGCTCACAGAGAAGGAGGGAAGGAGAGAGGGAGCTCAGGAAAAAAAAGAAAAGAAAAAGTAAAGAAATGGCGTCGATGTGACTATGCTGCAGTGCCTGCTGGGAATGACGAGGCAGTGCCGGGGGGG
>CM052707.1:63927161-63952035 GCA_028551405.1 Uromys caudimaculatus | reverse complement strand
CTGGCAGCTGAGAAAGTCTTGACCTGGAGCTGACAAACCACAGTTACCCCTAAAAGCAATGTCTCAACTCTACACTGAGCGGTCCAGCCTGAAGAATAGTTGAATAAGGTTAGAGATCTACCCAGCAGTTGCCCAGGCCCTGTGTGTATTCTCCATACTACTGACGACCACTTATCCTGAACAGTCAATCTGGTGTGTCATAACAATTCACATTCAAATTTATTATCATTATCATTATTATTATTATTATTATTGTTATTAGTTTGTTGTACAGTTAAAGTGAGTACAGATTAGAGCTTTCTCATTCAAATGCACATGCATAATTTTCTGGAGAGACTAGCATACTTAGCCCCAAGCACACTATACACTACAGTCTGTCAAGCTATAACAAAGTAGAGAATCCTCTTATTCCCCTTTGGGGAGTTGATTTTCTTAAAATAATAACAGCAAATAGCAGTTAAAAGTTACTGAAGCTCACAGAAGCCAAACACTCTGCCTTGTGCTTTCCATTGATTAAATTAGTCTAATTTAATTTAAATGAATTTAATTGGGATTAAGAAACTGAGATACCAAGATTAAGTAACTTATTCACGATCACAAGAGTCTAATGCTGAGCCGAATCATACTGAGGCACATTCTCTCAAGCATGTGGTAAGGAAAGTTCTGCTTCTGGACTCTCTTGAACTGAGAGGTGGGGTCTGCAAGCCCAGAACTCAGTTTCTGCTCCCCTTGTCTGTTCCCGACACGTGGGACATATTTAGTATCTGCTGTCACCACCGGATCTCCATTCTTCTTTCTCCTTCTCTGCTGACTCCAGCTCAATCTGCCCACTTCAAGTAAGACACACTCATAAGCACACACAAGCCACACTGTCCAGTTTGAGCCAAATTTGTGTACGCTGATCGGACCTTCTCTCCTGACCAACCTTCTCAGTGTGTGTTGGATGAAGTCTTTGGAGCGATTATGAAGGAATTCAGCTCTCCAGAGATAGACAGGAAGGCATATTCATCCTGTCCTTTGAAACTAGAAATGAGTATGAGCTCGGCTCTCCTAACTTTAATCGAGCTAGAATGTGTTATAGTTGATGAGATTCATCTCTGCCACTGCTTCAGCGGTCCAGCATCACCTCTGCATTCTTTACTCAAAATGACCACGCCCTTCCTTTTCTTCCTGGTTATGTACAACATTGGAGCTTGCCAGGAAAGTTGAAAAGATGGATATAAATACTGTACTTCATGAGGAGCAGGGAGTCAGAAACAATGTGCAGAGCCCTTTGGAGACCTGTCCGTCTTAGGTGCTGATAACCAACGGGCATCAGAATAACACACGCCGCCAACCAAATCCTCCTGCCCATTCTTGTGTCCATGAATCTAAGCAACCAATTTTTTAAAAATTAATCATTCCAATACAGTGTGTTAATTTTTTTCCTATTCAAACCTAAATTGCTCCATGAAGGCTAATGGAGGGGTCTGGGCAAGAACAGAGTCAGCATAAGGTGTGGTGGAGAACCCAGATGACCACACCTCACTTTGGGGATGAACTAGAATATAGGAAAGTCCAGGTGGGCTTCTGAGGTAGGACAAACTGTGGTGAGACCAGGCAGTGAGGCGACATTGAACCGTACGATGCTGCTCACAGAATACTCAGCACAATAACTATGGCTGGCTATTGGCTCAATATTAGAACATTCTTTAAGGAGACTATGAAGGAATAGCAATGCTTGCATCCAAATAGAAAGAGGGGACAGAGACAGACATGCTTCTCAGGGACAGGTCGTTTATGGGACACATGAGTAACCATAAAAATAACCATTTTTAAATCTTTGACATTTTATTTTCCACTTCTTACTTGATATTTATTCCCTCCTCTTTATCTTCTCTATACCTCTTTTATATATTAAAACATTTGATTGACAGGCAAAAGCCATGGCCATATCTAAGGTGCACAGTGTGATTTGATGCATGTGTGTACTATATATATTCTGATTATCAGTCAAAATGTCAGACTTATCACAACCCACGGCCATTATTTGTGTATGCTCTGTGATGAGAACTCTTAAAATCTGCTCCTTCAACAAATTTCACATCAACAACATGGTATAATCAACACATGTGAAGACAATACTTATACATCCCATTCGCACACACACACTCATGCATGCGTACCATCCTCAAAACTACTTCTGAGCTCTCTGAGGGAAAACCTCTGTATTTTAAGGTCTTGTTTTAGTGGTTGTTATTTTGTGTTCTTATTTGATTGTTTGTTTGTCTGTTTTCACTGGGAATGACACCCAGAGCCTCACACAGGCTAATCACTCTGTTACTGAGTTACACCCCCAGACCATGAACACTGTCTTCTTAGTTCTGATGTGCTCAATCTCCGGCACCGTGCTTAGAATACAGTAATCAGTCTATTTGTTGGTTCAAAAGTATTAAACATTGCAAGAACTTGAATAAAACATTTAAGTCTGTGCAAAGGATGCCACAAACAGACGGGGTGAGTAGGGGGGAGCACAGCGCCTGTGTTTTTAAAGGCACTGCATCCTAAAGCACCATGACGGTTTGTGTATGCTTGGCCCAGGGAGTAGCACTATTAGAAGGTGTGACCCTGTTGGAGTAGGTGTGTCACTGTGGGTGTGGGCTTTAAGACCCTCATCCTAGCTTCCTGGAAGTCAGTATTCTGCTAGCAGCCTTCAGATGAAGATGTAGAACTCTCAGCTCCTCCTGCACCATGCCTGCCTGGATGCTGCCATGTTCCCGCCTTGATGATAATGGACTGAACCTCTGAACCTGTAAGCCAGTCCCCATTAAATGTGGTCCTTATAAGAGTTGCCTTGGTCACGGTGTCTGCTCACAGCAGTAAACCCTAAGACAAGCACATCAGTTACATCCACGTAGTCTATATGCCAGACGGTGCATCAGAAAACTGTTCTTGACTAAACTCAGCTTTCCACAGCTGAGAGAAAAGAATGGAGGAAAAAGAGTCTGTAGTGACAGGTCCCTCATCACGTAGCAGGTCACATATTGAGGTGGTCTTTCTGTGATTATTCTTCAGTCCCTGGGGTCCCTGGAAAGTGTAGCCTCAGTCATTGCAACTCAAAGGGCTTCGGACCATTCCTGTGTTTGATGTAAGCTGGAACTACATCAAATAGCTGTGATAAAGAGTACATCTAAAGGGTTTAATCTAACTGGGGCTCGTCATATTTCTGAGGAAGGACAGAATGAGAAGCAGGCCTCCTCCACTGTTATTGTGGTTGCTCAGATGTTTTCCATTTACTACATGAATTTTAATCTGAGTCTATCGTATGAAACTAAACTCAGGTTGGAAACACATGGTCTGACCAATGTGTTCTGTTCTAGAAAGGGCTTATTCCAAGGCACCGAAGAAACAAGTAAATAAAATGTTGGTTGTCACTAAAAGAAACTCGGACATGATAGGCTCTAAAACATTTTTGAACACATATTGACATTGTTTGACAGACTTCCCCCAGTCCAAGAGGAACAACTGCAAATACAGATAAATAGGGTGTTTTAGTCATCTTCTGTTGAGTTCATATTTTCTCTAGAAGTCTATAAAAATTCTGTTTCTTCTGCTTTCAGATGGAGGCTGAGAACCAAAGAGACGAGGGAAAGCATATTAATAGTAAGAGTGTTTCATTGGCACAGGAGACAAATCCCTGAACAGAACACCAATGGCTCAGGCTCTAAGATCAACAATTAATAAATGTGACCTCATGAAGCTGCAAAGCTTGTGTAAGGCAAAGGACACTGTCAATAGGACAAAACAGCAGCCTACGGATTGGGAAAAGATCTTCACTAACCATACATCTGACTGAGCGCTAATATCCAAAGTTTATAAGAACTCAAGAAGTTAGACACCAACAACCCAAATAACCCAATTAAAAAATGTAATACAGAGATAAACAGAATTCTCAACAGAGAAATCTCAAATGGCAGTGAAGCACTTAAAGAAATGTTCCCTTAGTCATCAGGGAAATGCAAATCAAAATGACCCTGAGGTTCCACCTCACACCTGTCAGAATGGCTAAGATCAAAAACTCAGGTGACAGCAGATGCTGGTGAGGATGTGGAGAAAGAGGAACACTCCTCCATTGCTGGCGGAAGTGCAAAATTGTACAACCATTTTGGAAATCAATTTGATGGTTTCTCAGAAAACTGAGAAGACCTCAAGACCCAGCTATACCATTTCTGGGCATATACCCAGAAGGTCCACTATGCCACAAAGACTATATTCATAGCAGCTTTATTTATAATAGCCAGAGACTGTAAACAACCTAGATGTCCCTCAGCCGAAGAATGGACAAAGAAAATGTGGTACATCTACACAATGGGATACTATTCAGCTATTAAAAAACATAATAAATTTTGCAGACAAATTAATGGAACTTAAGAATATCATCCTGAGTGAGGTAACCCAGTCCCAAAAGGACATGTATGGTATGTACTCACTTATAAGTGGTGATTATCCACAAAATACAGGTAACATGTTACACTCCACAGACCCAAAGAAGCTAAACAAGAAGGAAGGCCCAAGTGAAGATGCTGAAATCTCAGAAGAAGGGATAAGGTAGTCATAAAGAGGCAGATGAAGAGAGGGAACTGGGTGGGAGAGGGGATGGGGAGAGGAATGGAGGGTATTTCAGGATCAGGTGTGGGGAAGAACAGGAGAGATGGCTAGATGGCCATGAAAGTGGGTCAAAATCTTCAACTGATGGGGGGTAAGGAGATGGGGGGGCATCTCCAAGACAAGAAGACCTGGGATTTGGGAGGCACCCAAGAATCAATGGCAGTGACCTTAGCTGAGACTCATAGCATTGAGGATATGAAACCTGAAGAGGCTACCTCCTATAGCCAGGCAGGAACCCCAGTTGAGCAATAGGGTCAACAACTCACCCACAAAACTTTCCACCCAAAATTTGTCCTGTCTACAAGAAATGCAAGGACAGGGGATGGAGCAGAGACTGAGGGAATGGCCAACCAATAACCAGCCTAACTTGAGACCCATCCCATGGGCAAGCACGAATCTCTGACACTATTAATGATACTCTGTTATGCTTGTAGACAGAAGTCTAGCAAGGCTGTCCTCTGAGAGGCTCCACCCAGCAGCTGACTCAAACAGATGCAGATACCAACAGCTAAACAGTGGATGGAGCCTGGGGACTCTTATGGAAGAGATGGGAGAAGGATTGCAAGTCCCAAAGGGGATAGGAACTCTACAGGAAGATCAACAGAATCAACTAACCTGAACCGTTGGGACTCTCAGAGACTGAACCACCAACCAAACACAGGCTGGACCTAGGCTTTCCCACACATATGTAGCAGATACGCAGCATGGTCTTCATGTGGGTCCCGAACAACTGAAGTGGGGGTTATCCCAAAATCTGTTGCCTGTCAGTGATGTAGTGGGAGAGAATGTGCCTAGCCTCACAGAGACTTGATGTGCCAGGGTGGGGAGATACCAGGGGGGTCCACCCTCTCAGAGGAGGAGAGGGGAAATGGGGGGAGGATTGTGGCAGGAGGTGACTGGGAGGGGGGCCAGTGAGGGGGATGTAAAGTGAAAAAATTAAAAAAATAATGATAGCATTATCTATTGTTTGTAAATTTGTATGAAGTTGGTGTTTATTAGGACCTAGGCAAAATATTAAGGCCTAAATGGAATGTTAAGACATAGGTAACTACTACCTGGCTAGCCTGCCATTATAAGGAACTCTCTGATATGGTTCTGCCATTACTAGGAAACTTTCTAAGGCCAAGATTGATTACACAGTCTGTTATGTTCTGTGCCCTTGGAAACCAATCACGATAGAAGTCAGCAGAACTGCTTGTGGATTTGGGACTTAAAAACCCTGTAGAATCTTAACTCAGGGTCATGGTTCAGGTTCCAAATCTGGACCATGGCCCTAGTCAACAGTCCTGGGCGGGCATATGCTCAATAAACTATCCCTGTCTGACTGAGATCGGTGTTCATGTAGTCTGTGAGGTGATTCCTGGACCCAACCATGTTATTTCTTTCTTAGCTATTTGGGAAATTTTAATAAGTAATCTATCTGGGCATAGATTTTTTTTCTTAATGGGAAAATTTTAAATCATAATTATAATTTCTATATATATAAAACCATGCAAATATCCTATCTACAAATAATTTGTTTTTGATTGAACTATTTCAATTTCATCTCAGGTGTTTGTCATATAATATTGACTGTAATAGCTACTTGTTACTGCTTTAAACTGTAGGGTCTCTAATAATGACTCCTTTTTACTCTTGCTATTGGTAATTTGCATTTTATCTCTTCAAATCATATTTTCAAATACGTTTACTTTTAAACTTATTTACAGCATTTTTATTAAGTATTCAATTTTTATAGTAGTCTTTCTGTTCCTTTTTATGTCTTGCCTTCTACTCTTTACCTAATTCGCCTTCTCCTTCATCCATCTTTAAGAGCACTTGATTCATTATAATTTATTAAAAATATGTTCTTGCTGAGTGTCATGATGCATACCTTTAATCCCAGTGCTCAAGAGACACAGGCCAGATGATCTTTGTAAGTTTGCAGCGAGCCTGGTTTATGTAGTGAGTTCCAAGCCAGCCAAGGATGGGTAATGAGACCTTGTCTCAAAAGCGTTTTTTCCTCCTCTTCCTGTGACTCCCTCTTCAAAATGCATTAATTTCCAAATACTTGACTTTTCTAGATGTGTTTACTGTCTTGTCTCAAGAACACATTCTGTACAAATTCTGTCTTTTTAAATACTGCTTTTGCCCAACTTAGCACAGTCTAGGTGTACTTGAAAATTACAAGCATTCAAAAACAATAAACACAATGGTAAGACTCATGCAGTTGTTGGGTGTAGTGCTGCCTAGCAGCTATTAATATTATTAATGATACTGCAGTTCATATTTCCCTTGCACGTTCTAACTTTTTGTCCGTCTATCTGGTAACTGTGAGTGTCTGATGCAGGAGACAGAGGCAGGTGGATCCCTGTGAATTCAAGGCAAGGCTGTCCATATAGCAAGTTCCGGACCTACTTAGAGAGATTTTATCTCAAAAAAAAAAAAAAAAAAAAAGTTCTACTCCAACCATTTAAGCTTGTGTACTGTGAACTTTGTATCTGTCCATTTTATTCACATATTTTGAAGCAGAATACACATTTAGAATTATTATCTCTTCTGTTTTTTTCCTTTTTTTTCCATTATGAGATGTCTTCATTCACTTGGCTATGCTTCTTGCTCAAACGTCCTGGTCCAAACCCAAACAATCTGCCATTGATTATAGACACATCGTTCATCTATCTTCAAGATCACTGGCTTTTGCTTCTGTAATATTTGATCTAATGCTAAGCTAATATGTTGAATTTCAATTCAAACATTGTATTTTTCAATTAAAAAAAATATTCTGGCGGGTTTTTCTGGTTTTGTTTGGTTGGTTTTTGCTGGTGGTAGGCGTTACTTGGTTTTGTTTGTTGTTTTTGGGGGTTTGGTTTTTCTTTTCTTTTTTTTCCTAAAATACCCTATCTTTAAAATAATGGAAAAGCAAACAAACAACTGTTGCGGTACCTGGCTCCATTTTTTTAAAATTAGCTTCTCAATCATCTGGAAAGAAAAGATTCACTGTAAAAATGTTAAAAATGTCTCTTGTATGCGGGGTCACAACTCTGTATCACACACACTATTTGACACTCACAGAGGTCTGACCCAGGGCCAACCTACATCTCTAATACCAGTGGAACGGCGTAAAATGCACTAAGACCCGGTTTCTACTTTTCCAGCAGAGTGCACAGGAGGTATATGGCACAGCGTTGTAAAGAAATGCCCTCTTAAATTCGATTGCTTTCTGCAATGGTCCAGTTCTAAGTATTTCTTATCTTCATGAAGACCATTTTCTGTCTTCTCATTCCACCCAATTTCCCAAATAAAGTTAAAAACACGTATTTAGTAGTTGCTTCAAGGTCCTGTCCGCTAGTGATCTGTGGGTCGGTTTCCTTGTCTTCTGATCCTAGATTCCGTTTTCCCATCTCTCACCGGCTTACAGTCTACTCCTATCTCAATAGCATATGCTAAAGAGCAATGGCGGCTAAAGTCTGATATTTAGTAAGTAGTTTAGTTGTTCTCAGAAAGTATGTGCAGCCCCTTGCTCCCTCTAGCAACTACCGAAGAACTGGTCAACCATGTTTCTTTTAAAGTCCAGTGAGCTGAATCTGTGTCCTAACATGAAATCACGCAGAGTTCCACTGGTTCTCAACTTCCCAAGTCACAGCCTGTTTATGACGTCAGTGGGAGGCGGTTGGCTTCTGCTTCCTTTTTTTTTTTTTTTTTTTTTTTGGTTTTTTTGAGACAGGATTTCACTGTTATAGCCTTGGCTATCCTGGAACTCACTCTGTAGACCAGGCTGGCCTCAAACTCAGAAATCCGTGCTGGGATTAAAGGTGTGCGCCACCACCGCCCGTCTCTGCTTCCTTTTCTGTTGGTTTATCTTTGGATCTATCTCCATGAAGAGCCCTGACGTCCATCATCACAGGGATGCCTATAACCAATCGAGCTGTTTCTTGATGTTTGTTTGCTTCTCGCCTCCATCACTGTTTCTTCCTTAGCTAAACTTACAGTGTAGAGCAAAGATTGATGAGCCTAGGAATCGGCCATACCATCAAGGGCTTTCTCATTTATCCTGACAATGCCACTTGGCACAGGGCCTGGCTCATTTACCACTGACCCTGTGAATTTCATTGTCAGCCATCCCTTAGCTAGACCAGGAAGCTGCCTCAGGTACAGAGGGATCTCTTGGTCCTGCTCATTTATATATATATATATATATATATATATATATATATATATATATATATATATATATATATATATATATATATATATATATATATATATAGAGAGAGAGAGAGAGAGAGATACATATAGATATATATCTTCTGTTCTATTCACAATAGCTAGAAAATAGAAACAACCTAAATATTCTTCAACCAACAAATGGCTAATGACAACATGGTGCACATACACTGTGGAACACTGTTCAGCTGTAAAGAAAAATGAAATCATGAACTTGCAGGTAAGTGAATGGAACTAGAAAATATCCTACTGAGTGAGGTAACCACATCCAGAAAGACAAACTTTGCCTGTTCTCTTTCATCTTAGGTTCCTACCTTCAAATCTTCAAAGGTGAGCACATAGCCCGTAGTAATTGCAGAAACCAGGAAGTAAACAGGACCATTGCCCGAGTCGGGGTGGAGGTAGGAGAGCAACAGAGTTATGGAGTCCAATCCCAACGAATATATCTACAAAACAACTCCCGTACCTAAGGCTCTGGGATCACTGCAGAAGAAGGGTAGAAAGATTGTAAGAGCCAAGCATCAGGGAGTTGCCCTGAGACTGTGTCTCCTAGTAATGGCAAAAGCTACATGGATAGGATCTCACTAACATGACAGTCTAAGCAAGAACTGAACAAGAGCAATAGTGGTAGACGTCAAAGTGGATGGTGGAAAGCCTATAAGACCTCGACCCTAAACGGAGAACTCTAGGCAATTAAGCTGAGAGTGGGAGAAACAGTCTTCCCTATAGGAGAGCACGCCAGTCGGTTATCCAATACCAAATGGTAAGCACTGAAAACATACAAATAAGTAACATATAGACTGAGCAGATGGTATCCTATATGTAGGAGTGTGAGTGGGTGCGTGCGTGCGTGGGTGTGTAACAATAGCTATTGAAGAAAGAGGTCATTAAAAACCAGGTCTTCTCTCTGGATTTCTGTTCATCAAGGCTTCCTTGAACAAACAGCGGCTTTTCTTAAGTCATACAGAAAACTTTTTTTTTTTTTTAACTTTTCTTGCTTTTACCTTGGGAGAGATGGTCCTTCATGTTCTCCTCTGTTCTCCCCAAAGCAGGAACGCCCACAAAGACTGAGTTCTTAACCATTGTTTTAAGTTGAATCCCAACCTTGAAAACATAAAACCATTGGCAGCTCGTATTTGGGCAAGAGAGTAAAGAAATAAAATATCGTCACAAAAGAAGGTTGAAGGGCTAGCAAATTCATATTAAGACAAATTAAGAAGCTTTGCTAGATATTACTTGAAGCATGAACAAAAGGGCACTACAATAATTATTTTAAACTAATTATTCAGAGGATCCTCTCAGCCTCCCAAATATTCATTTATTCATGGGGGCAATCCCACCCACGCTTTCCATGGGCCTGCTGAGTCATTATCTTTCTGCAATATTCTAATTAACTCTATTCAACAATAAGTTAACTGACAGATGGCACTAATATGTTCTTTAATCTAGAAAAAATGGTTTATATAACTTTCAAACTGGTTTCTAATTTTTTTCTCCAATTAGGATTTTGGTGACAAATTACAATAAATCCTCTAATTTTATTATTTATTTATTTATTTATTTATTTATTTATTTATTTATTTATTTTTATTTGCATGCAGGACAAGTGGAGCATGTATGTGCTACACGCATGTGGAGGTCAGAGGACAACGTGCAGGGCTAGGTTCTCTGGTTCCATCGTTTGGTTCCTAGGGATTCAACTCAGATTGTCAAGCTTAGCAGCAGGTGCCATAATCCACAGAGCCATCTTGCTAGTCCTGTTCAGGTCTTCATTGCCACCTAATCTGCTGAGCCTGGCAATGGCTTTGGTGGGGGTAGAATGACATGGAGACAGGGACAACAGAGCACAGGTCTCCAAGAGTGTCATGGCTGCTGTGGGTGTAAGGCTGGTTTGTTAATAATGTCCATATTTTCCATTCCTCCTTCAAGGAATGTCCTCCCTGTTGACCTTAGTGACTCCATGATAATCAGAGACAGCCTGATTCCGGGAGGCAGACTCAGCAAGTGGTAAATGCTGGGACCTTCAGGACAGCCCTTAAGGCTGCGGAAAAGAACTCCAAAGACATGGTCTAATAAATCTATAATTTCTCAAAATATCAGGATGCAATATGAATTATATAAGGGGCTTCACGAATCTAAAGGAACAAAAGCAGCTGCCCTGGGAGCCAACTTTCAGAAAGATACTAAGGAAGGAGACAGAGATTTAGGACGTAGCTAAATTTTTTGTTTATGCTTACAAAGGCAGGCAGATTCCTGAGTTTCAGGCCTGGGGCAGAGCAAGGTTAAGGGCTTGGTGTGGTAGAAATTGTAATTTCAGGATTGAGTCCCACCCAGCTAGTTTATTGTCTGTGCTTAACAGAGGCAGGTAGATTTCTGAATTCTTTCACAATGTTAAAAGAAAATGTGTGCTTGCTATCTCCTGAGAACTAAGGGGCTGGAATCAAGGGATGCTGATTCGTAGAACAATCAAAAGGGAACCTGGGGTAAATGACTAGATTGATATGTAAAATAAAAGACTGGACTTATGATCTGCAGATGAGCTAGCCAGAGGGATTTTTAGAACAGCGAGAGAGAACTGCTTGGAGAACTACCACGAGCAGAAAATAGAGAGAGCGCTGTCTGGAGATCTACAGAGAAGGCAGAACAGAGAGAAAGCAGTTTGAAAAGCTGTCTCGAGCAGAACACAGGCCGCCATCTTAGACCCACGATTTGCCTCCCAGTCATGGCTCCCAGTTTGTTTTTATGGCTCGCAGACACCCATTCTCTCAGAACCCCTCTCCCAGCTGAGGCTGGTCCTCCACACTAATCTTTTCCAAAGGTGTATTAATCTGCTAAAGCCACCATCCTACATACCAAAGCCAGAGTGACTCAAACAGCATAAATTACTCTTCTCACAGTACACTAGAAGTACAAGTTCAAAGTTCTGGCCACTTGGTTTGAGATGAGGACCTTCGTCTTGTCCTGTAGACAGTCATCTTTCCTCATCTGACCCTTTCTTAGTGTGTGTACATGGAGAAAGAGTACTAGATATACACCATTTCTTCTTAAGCAGAATACTAATCCTTTGTGCTCAGGCCCAACCCTATGACCTCAGTGAGCCTTAGTTAATTCCTGAAATGCTCCCACTTTCAAGTTCAGCCACACTGAAGATAAGGGTTTCCCCCTGAAAATTTAAGAAAGTACAAAAATATCCCATCTTCAGCAAAAAGTATCCAAGCCTAGAGCTGTGTGGTCTTGGCTGTCACTGGTTTTGCACCCTTCTGTCTTCTGCACAGACTCACACCCACTACCCATACACACAGTTTTACAGAAAACATCCAACATCAGGATAAAGAAGTTTCAAAAGCATGAGCTAACCACAGCACAGTATGTGATATGTCAGCCTGTGGTCTGTGGTTTATGCTTTCATCTCAGAAACATAGATTTATGCTGTTTCAGAGTAACAGCAGTGCCAATGATTACGAAACACAATTTCAACAGCAATTTTTTGTTTTGCCCTAAAATATAGTATATTAGTATATTCCATTGAGTCCAGGGGAAACTAAATTACTGTCTCCTTCGACATAAATATCCCCCTCCTAAAAGATATGGCCCAGCCAAGTATCCTTGGACAAGTTTCAGCATCAGTTCAAACTCATTTTGTCAAAAACCTCAGACGTCGCCATATTTTAACAGATGTCTTGAGTGGCACAAACTCCATCTTGCTCTGGTTCTCCCGTCGTCTCCTGTCGAGGACTGATGGAGACAGTGTAATGGCTATGAGCATTGGTCTCAGTGACAGATGTGGAGTAGCATTCTTGTCACTAGCTATGTGATCTTCAGCAAGCTGCAAGCGATGGCTAGCCTTTGTCAACTTGACACATGCTAGAGTCCTCTGGCAAGAGGGAAGTTTAATTGGGAAAATGTCTCCGTCAGATTGCTGGTGGGCAAGGCTATAGAGCATTTTATTTTCTTGATTAATGATGGATGTGGAAGGGCCCAGCCCACTGTGGATACAGATGCTGCCCCTGGGGAACTGGTCCTAGATTGTTTAAAAAGCAAGCTGAGCTACCGCAAGCCAGTGAGCAGCAGTCCTCTTTGGTCTCTTTTTCAGTTCTGCCTCCAGGTTCCTGCTTTGAGTTCCTGCCCTAACTTCCGTTCATAATGGACTCTAAGCTATATGCTGATATAAACCCTTCTCTCCCCCAAGTTGCTTCTGGTCATTTTTTTAAATCATAGCAACAGGGAGTAAAACTAGGACACGGCTTAATGCCTCAGCTTCCTCACTCACCAGCCAAGAATTTATTGAGCAGTAAATTGTCCACCAGCCACTCTAAGTACCCATAAAAAGGACATGTGCATCTCTACCCCCAGAGCTCAAAGCAGGGTTACCGAGACCTATTTCAGGAGATGATTTTACAGGGGTTAGCTACATGATTCTCAGATCTGACTGCACAGTTGAATACCCTGTGAATCTCTCTTTAAAAAAACAAACAAAAAAACCAAACTTATGTCCGAGCTGAAATACAGCATTTATATATCAATCACACTTCAAAAAAAAAGAGAAGTTTTATTTCTTGTTAAGAGTGCTTTCTAGCATGCATGAAGACCTGGGTTTGATCTCAGCACCTCAGAAAACAGGGCTTATTGGTGCATGCCAGAAACCAAGCCCTCAGGAGATGAAAACAGGTGGATGAGAAATTGATCCTCCAAGACACAGTGAGTTTGAAGACTGGGCTACAGGAGAACCTGTCAAAAAATAAATACATTGTTAAGAAGATAGGATTCTTGTCAAGTGCATTTAATGACAACAACAACAACAAAACCAAAACAACAGACAAATAAACAAAAATCAGCCTGAGAAAACTTTTGGAAGTGACAGACAGGCTTACTGCCTTGGTTTCCTGGATGTTCACATGTCCAGATTAATTAAGTTATACACATTAAGTAAGCTAGTTTTTCTATACTATTACCAACTATACCACACTAATGAGGATAAATAATAATAATAATATAATGGTATCAAATAACCGCCTACAATCCAGTGCATAATTTTTAGAGTTGAGACTTAGTCTCAGACTGTCTCTTTACCCCTCACCCCAAGAGTTTCTGTGTGTAGAATTGACAACTGATCATATGAAGCCATGACACAAAGGATGGATTATGTTTCTAAAGATCTAGACAAATTCAGCATGTGACAGGAAAACAGAACTGGAGCTAACAGGGGGGAAAAATCAAAGAAAGGAGAGAAGCAGTGGGAGATGGGAGCAGGGGGTCCAAGATAGGAGCAGGGAAGGGGGCATAGGTAAAGTAGGACTCCCATGGTCTAAAGAGTATTCTATAGAGTCCTACGGCAGGTTGGGAAGCAATGACTGTGACCTAAGCACTATGGCCTGCACTAGGGTAGATATAGGGGAGGGGAGGAGAATTTATCAAATCACAGTGAGAAACAGCATTGGATGGTACTCTGAATGGTGTTGGATGGCATTGGATGGCATTGAATGGCATTGATTGGCATTGATTGGCATTGGTTGGCATTGGATGGCTTTGGATGGTGCTAGATGGCATTGGATGGTATTGGATGGCTTTGGATGGGGTTGTTTAGCATTGAATGGCATTGATTGGCATTGTTTGGCATTGGATGGGGTTAGATGGGGTGGTTGGCATTGAGTGGCATTGGTTGGCATTGGGTGCCACTGGATGGAGTTGGATGGCATTGAATACCATTGCTTGGTATTGATTAGCATTGGATGGGGTTGGTTGGCATTGAATGGCTTGGTTGGCATTGGGTGTCACTGGGTGCCATTGGATGGCACAGGAAAGGAGCGGGTGAAGATGGCATCAGACAGTCTGGACTGAGTAAACAGCAGGCTCTGGCAGCTGTTAATTGAGATGCAAAGTCTGTGAAGTGTTACAATTGGTGAATATTCTGCCCTCATTGAATGAGAATGTAATCAGAAGGCACGTTCTTATTCATAGCAAGTGTTAATGAGTAATTAAGCCTTTGTACTCTTGTGTATTAGCAGTCATTTATTGAGAGGATGATGTGCTAAGCTTTGCGGTAGGTATTCTGAATCCAAACATGAAGTAATTTGACCCAAAAGATTTATAGGGACAGAATGAAACCCAAGTGGGAACGTGTAAGGCCTCAGAACAAAGCTGCCTTGGGGGAGATTTGCTTGGAGACAGAGGATCCTGCTCTCATTTTTAAAACTAATTAAGTAACTATTCTCTTACTGGCTGTGTGGTCCTGGGTACATTAAACTTGCTGGATCACAGTATCATAATTAATCTATCAAGGCATATGATTACTCTGTAATTATTAATTTCGTCTCTCCTTACAACTTATAAAATTAAAAATTGCCCAAGTATAAAACCCAGGCCTTGTTTGTCCACAAAGGAAGCAATGAAAATTCATCTTGACTCCCCTGACACTCTGTGCAGATCAAAAGTGTAGTGCTTCTGAGATGGGCTGCAGGCCCCTACATCCCCAACTTGGTCTTTCATGTGGATATAGTTTCTTTTCCTGTTGCTATGACAATCCACTGGACAAAAAGAGCTTAAAGAAGACAGGGGTTATTTTTGTTCAGTTTGAGTAGATATAGCACATCATGGTAGAGAAGGCTTGAGGTACCTGGTCACATTGCCTCCACAGTCACAAAGCTAATGACCTCGCTTGGCTTGATCGCTCTGTTTATTCAGCCAAGAATCCAGATACCATTTTAGGGTGGGTTTTTCCATCTCAACCAAACCAATCTAGAACCTCCCTTACAGACATGCTCAGAGGTATGACTCTTGGGTGATTCTAGATCCTGTGAAATAGACAATCAATAGTTATCATCATGGTCAGGGTACTGCTCAAGGGTCGTGTGCTAAGCTCTGTGTCAGGCAAAGGCTGATGACATTTCTGGAACGAAAGAGTTTTATACATTTGCAGTTAGAGAAATATCTCTTGCCAGATCCCTGGCCTGTGGAGACTCAGCCATGAGCTGAAAGTGTAGCATTCATTATATGAGGCAGCATGCACATGGGGACCCCACAAAAGCCTAAAGGTAACCCAAACATCTAAGTAGACTCACCTGGTTTCTCCCTTTTGCCATGAACGCCTGTAGTTTTGAGCAAATAAGACAAAAGATCATGGCAGAGTGCATGTCATGAACAGGCTTCTTACATCTCAAGATGGCTAAGAGACAGAAAAGGGTCTGGGTTCCAATACCCACTTCAAGGACTTTCCCAGAATGAACTAACTTCTTTTCAGTAGGTCTCACTTCCCATTCGCACTATGGACTGGGGCCCAAGCTTTCACTACAAGAACATTGAGAGACACATTCAAACTGTAGCAGTTGATCAAGAATCCCAACAAGGTCGTGAATATGCCTTGGAGGGTCAGAGTAGGTCACAGTCAACGTGATGCTGGGGCTGTTCAGCCGCAAGCAGGATTCCCCAATAACTTCTCCAATAGTGAGAAGCCACGTGTTCAGGAGAGAAGCAATACATGTTTTCAAGGGGAAACTCATGTATACATGCACAGTGACTATGTGGGGACAGCCGCAGAATGGTTTGTGACACAACAGTCACTCATAAACAAGTGGATGGGCTTGCCCTGACCCTAACAGGAGGAAGTGAAGAGACACAGAGCTCCACCCCACCCCACCCCACCCCACACAATTGGCTTCCTTTGCTTCCAGCACTAGGTTTAAACAGCAAGAAGAGGGTATGGTGAGCAGCCAAGCACAGGGATATAAGATTTGTTTTGAGATAAGGGTTGATCAATTGCAGGCCCCAAGAAAATGGGCCACACAGGTAGAGATGCCCTCAGCTTTGACCTAATACAGATCTCTACCTTCATCTTTGCCATCTGATGTTCCTTTTATGACCTGTTCTTTGGGGTCACCTGAATTTTTCTCCTAGGACTTGGGCTGCATGGTATGGCTCTCCCAACCCTTGTAACAAAAGATACTCTTAATTTTTTTTTTTTTTTTTTTGGTCATTTAAAAAAAAAAATGACATAGGGTCATTTGTACATCTGCCCAAAATATAATTTTTTTTTTAAATCACTCATAATCCACCACCCAGGTATACTTTTGTCAACATTTTCATGTATTTTTTTTTTTTTGGGTCAGGTCTTTGGTTTCAAACAAGTAAGACTACATTTCTTATGTAAACATGTAATTTTCAATTTGTTCTCCCCAGCTAATAGTCCTTCATAAGCTTTCCCCAATATCATGTTTTCAAAGTTTCCCTCGTAGCTGCTTCAGAGGATTCCGTAATCTACTCATCCTATATGTCCCAGGAAGTTCTGAGTAGCCTGGGGTTCTGCGCTGACGGAGACCTGAAAGGAACAGGAGATGTCAGTCTAGTCAGCAGCAGCCTTCCTGCTGAGTGTCCTGGTGACACCGAGAAGGGTGCAGACCAGGGAGTGCACGTCATCTTGGAATCTTACTGAGCAGTTCTTCACAGCCTGTGGTTCATCTTCATCTACTGTCAGGGAAGTCTAGCTGGTTCTAACCCTGAGCCAGGTCAGACAGCTGTAAGCCAACTGGTAACAACGAAGTAACCTTAAGAGAGAAGAAGGCGAATACAACCAGACTCAGCTCCTCCAGCTCAGGCTCCAGAGCAGTGGCTCTCAACCTTCCCAATGCTGCGACCCTTTAGATAATACAGCTCCTCCTGTCGTGGTGAGCCCTCAACCATCAAATTATTTTTGCTGCTACTTTATAGCTATAATTTTGCTACTGTTATGAACCATAATGCAAAATATCCGTGTTTCCCAGTGGTCTTAGGTGATCCTTGTGAGAGGGTCACTTGACCTACAGGTTGAGATCTGTTGTGATGGAGTCTATGTTTCCAGGTCTGCCTCAGCTGCTAGTTTTGAGCCACTGAGACACATGCAAGAATCAATCAGAACAGTGCTGATGCTAAGGAACTTCAGGACCACAGTGTGAGAACCACCCTGCAGCCCTGCCCATGTTGTGATGGTCGCCCAGGGAGACTGGACACTTTCTCCCTAGCCTTCAGCGTGAGCTGGTTAATAGTAGAGGTAGTTCACGAATCATTTGTATGGGTTTTCCTGTGTGAGTATTATGTTGCTATTTTTGTTGCTTTATATTGAAAGTTTGTATGAGTTTATATACAATTTATTAACCAAGAGTGGGTTTTGTACTTTCAAAATGTCATAGGGATGGGGAGGAGGAGGGGAAGAAGGAAAAAGAGGAGGAGGAGTGGGAGGAAGAGGAGGAGATGGAGGATGGAGAGGAGGAGGGAAAGGGAGGGAGAGGGAGAAGGGAAGGAGGACGAAGGGAAGGAATAGAACGAGGAGGAGGTGGAGGATGATGGGGAGGAGGGGAGGGGATGGAGGAGGGAGGAGAGGAGGAAGAAGAAGAGGAGGGAGGGGGAAGGGAAGGAGAGAGGAGGGAGGAGGAAGGAGAGGAATAGAGTGAAGAGGTGAAGGATGATGGGGAGGAGGGGAGGAGGAGGGAGGAGGGAGGAGAGGAGGAGGGGGAGAGGGGGAATGGAGGAGGGAGGAGAGGAGGTGGGGAGGAGGGGGAAGGGAATAGGCAGGGGAATCAGAGGAGGGAAAGCAAGGGTGAAGTGAAAGGGAAGAGGGAAGAGGAGGGCTGTCTGACATCTGCAAAGCCTAAGATACTTCTTACCTGGGTGGTTTGAGGGGAGGCACATTGCGTGGACACAGGAAGGGCAGAAGGCAATACTAGGTACCGGTCCTCAGGATCTGTCCACCTTGTTTGAAGACAGGACTTCTCATCGGCCAGAAACTGGCCAGGAAGTCCCAGGTACCCACCTGTCTCTGCCTCTACAGCACTGGGCTTACAAGCGTGCACCAGCGCATCCAGCTTTTAATGTGGGTTCTGGGGTTGTGCCAGCAAACACTTGGCCAGCTGAGCGTCTCCCTAGCCCTTCTTATCTGTTCCATTTTGAGAAATCTTTTCTTCCCCTCTAGTTAGAATAAGCCCCAAATCTTAGTGGCTTTGCACATGCAGGGGTTTGGTTTGGTTTGGTTTTTCTTACTGCGTCACAATTCTGTGTAGGTAGTCCTGGTTGATAGGAGGCTTTCCTCCACACAGTGCCTCAGAGAATCAGGCTGCTTAGATCTTGAGGTCCCCTGTCCCCCTCCTGGAACACCAACGTGCACTCTGCGCCTCTATGAGAATCTCAGAGGGAAGCACACCATCCGGGAAGAAGCATCCGCTTCTCGGAACTCCAGCCCACAAGTGGAACACATTGACTCACTTCCGGTCACCGAGAGGCAGTCGCATGGCTACACACAGGGCAAAGGAGCCAAGAACTGTAGCCTTGAACTAGAACTCTGTCTTGGTGGCTTTTCTGTGATACTTGCCTCTCAAGGCTGCAAGCCATCATTGGCGTCCTCTACAGGCTGGAAAGAATATCTTTTCGGGTGGATAAACAGACCTTTTTACAAAGGCTTGTGCACATGGATATATGTGTGTTTATATGTGGAGTGTCTGGTGACATTAATTTTTTTTTTCTTTTTGGTTTTTTCAAGACAGGGTTTCTCTGTGTAGCCCTGGCTGTCCTAGAACTTACTCTGTAGACCAGGCTGGCCTCGAACTCAGAAATCCACCTGCCTCTGCCTCCCAAGTGCTGGGATTAAAGGCGTGGGCCACCACTGCCCGGCTGACATTAATTTTTTTTAAGTGACTGTGTTATTAATTTCAAGTGAAGAAAAGGGGGAAGGGCTAACTAGCAAGGACCCAGTCTGTACAGAGTTTTTACAGAAGCAAATTCTTACTGTTGTGCTGGGAAGAGAGCTGAAACACCACTCATAAGGGAGAGTCAGAATCAGACAAAATCTATCAAGAAACCACGGAGCCAGAAGCTGCCTGCACAATCTCTGTGGTCTCCCGAGCCTTCGGACAAGGGCCCCTCCATAGTCTGCCCAAATGACAGCCGACTCTTTCTAAGTTACGGGAGAGGATGTAAAAGATCCCCTGCCAAACTGCTCGACACAACCGTCACTTCCCCGCAGCCTGCACACTTCTCAAATACAAGCTGCAATTACGAAAAGCATTCGACCAGGGCTTGGGAGAGGCCACCATGCCTTGCCCACTCAGTGTCTTCCAGACTAAACAAGACGTGCTGGTGATGAAGAAGATGAGGGCTGAGACCCCATGAATTCACAAAGCATCTTAACACCATCAAGCGCGTGCTCCTCTCCACAACTGGAGCTGGGCATGGGAAGAATTTTATGGTTAAGGGGTTACCATGACATAAGGAGCTGTATTAAAGGGTCCCAGCACTGCAACTGGACTGGGATGGGGGATGGGGACTATGGAACTGAAAATCTATTCAGTACGCTGCCAATGAAGGGAATTAGCATGGGGATTTTTTAGTTGGGTTTGTAAAAACACACTAGTCTTTTTTTTTTTTTTTTTTTTTTTGGTTTTTCGGGACAGGGTTTCTCTGTGTAGCCCTGGCTGTCCTGGAACTCACTCTGTAGACCAGGCTGGCCTCGAACTCAGAAATCCACCTGCCTCTGCCTCCCAAGTGCTGGGATTAAAGGCGTGCGCCACCACCGCCCGGTCTTATTCCGTGTGTGCGCACACCACAACCTGTGTGGAGGTCAGAGAACAATTTGCAGGGGTCTATTCTCTCTTTCTACCATGACGGTCTCAGGGTTCAAACCCAGGTCATCAGTTACAGTGGCAAGTTCCTTTCCCTATTGAGCCATCTTGCTATCCTACAATTGAGACTGTTTTTAATGCATAAAGTGTATGTTAGATGTGTTTGGGATAATCGTACACAGTGCCTTATCACGTGTCCATGGGTGCAAAAGTCCATTGCATTTTGTGGCAGCTGGTACCAGGAAGCAGAAGCCCAAGTGTTTGTATCTACTGGGAATATTGCACAGTGACAGATTCATTCTTCTCTTGAGGGGCTTGAATCCAAACTGTTGCAGGATTTTCCCTGTCCAATTACATTAGGGCAACAGGAGCCCTGTGATTGGACAGGGAACAGGGAGGCAGAGCTAAGGGTTGCACAGGACAGAGCGTCTGAGGGGAGAGGAGGAGGAAGATGGCGGCGGACATGAACTGGCGTGGCGCCACCGATGGTTATGTTATCATAAAGGTTAGAAGTTTGGAACAAGTTGTCTAATCTAGGTGGGCAGCTTTTATCATTATCAATTGGCTCTGAAATTATTGTATTGACATCTTGTAAATTGTGTTTTTATTGATACGTAAATCTGATTGGTTAACTTTATGCTTAAGAGTTTTAATTCTACCAGGTAATTGGGTGTTGAGATGGCTGACCGTGGGGCAGGCAGTTATCCCGTGGGCCTGGCAGCAGAGATCTGCCAAGGGATTCAGCTCTGGAGAGTTGGCAGGCTGAGAGAGTGAGATCACCCAGCAGGAGATCTGCTGCGGCCCACTGGTTGCCGGCCTGAGTGCTGGAACATGCGAGTTCTCTTTTTTAATAGTTAGCGTAACACCAAACCACCAAAGATCTGGTGGTATAAAACACAGAAAAGGGAAACTGAGTCACAAAGAGATTGAAATGAATAATGAGGTGCCCTGGGTCTCAGCAAAGTTTAATTAAGAAGTTTTGTTCTAGAACTATCAATGGGTCTGATTCTGTAGTCTTAATAAGTCTTAAGAAGGTTGAACAATATTCTACAGGAAAGACCAAAAAAATATTGTGGGTACTTGTGTGCCTTACAAATACAAGGCGACCCTCCAAATATTCATTTTAACATCATTGTGACATCTTCCTGTTCTTTGAATCGTTGCTAAGATACCAGGTTTTCAGACCTATCACACACACCCCTATATTCCCTATATGTAAGCCCTACTCTTGGATCCTTGGGAAAACTCATAATTGTCATCTAGGTATTGATGTTGTTTTCTTTTAATTATCCCAAGATAACACTATGGCGAGGTCTGTCCTGGATAACCTGGTAACCGCTTGCCTTCGCTAGACATAATCCGAAGACACCAATAATCCCTAAGGGCCAGCATCAGCACCACACTGACCCTGAACAAAGTTGCGGTCTGCATCAGTTGTCTTGGAGACTCTTCCTTAGTCCTCTTTCCTCTCCTAATGTGTGTCACTTCTCAGGACATCCTGTACCCTTGTATTACCACACATTACCCAGACATGTCCTAGCCAAGTACACTGCACCCCTTGCCCCATCCAAAGTGTCAGTGAGATAAACCAGTTGATACACAATTACAGATGAATGTGCTTTTATAGTGAGCCATCTTTTTTAAAAGGTTTCCATTTTGGGGGGAGGGGCCCTGGAGGGAGGTTGATGGTTGCTGAGGGAGGAAGAACCAGTCTCCCCTCCCCCCCCCAGATGTGGCTGCTAATAGATTTCCATGTTCCAGTGCACTTACTTGACATCCATGTGCCTACGGACAGCGCTAATTGGACTCAGGGTTTATTAACGAATTAATCAAAAAATGGAAGACATGATGTTTGGGAAGGAGATAGAGCGGGGGGGCGGCACGAGGGTGAGTGGGAGGGATAAGAGTACGGTTTGATTAAAATTCATTGTCTAAATATACATCGTTTCAAAGAATTTTTAAAAATGCTTAAGGCTTCCATGGTATAGAAAGGTGACTGAATCAAAAGAATCCATCTGGAGCAGTAGGACACAGTGGGTGGGTTTCTGTTTGCCCGGAATGATGGGACAGAACTTTTAACTGAAAGCACAAGTGTGTGCTAGGCATAGATCCCTAGGCTTGTGGCGGCGGGGGGGGGGGGGGGGTCTCACATGACTACGGTGTTTGCTGAATAGGAGAAGAGCAAAGAGACCATCCAAAAATCACAGGGGCAGGCTCTCCACAAGTTGAAACTTTGTGTCCTGTCAGTGTTCTTGAGTTTCTATCTGGTGAGAAAACTGTTATTCTTGGTGTTACAAAACAGATGGAAGAATGATTTATGAATCGGTTTAGGAAGCTGACCTAATAATCCTTTCATGCTTCATACTGGGTCATGTTTCCCTCATCTCCAGCATTCTTCCTTCTAGAACATTTGTCATAAGACACCACAATGCTGAGACAGAAGGGAGTTAGTTAGGCATTATAAAATGCCCGGAAGTTCTTCAGAACACCCAAGAATGTTGTCTGTGGTCCTTTACTGAGCCAGACCCTTCTCTGGGGACGAAGAATCCAGCCAACAACATGTCAGAAAGGTCACTATCTGTGATGGAGAAAAGCAATTATCAGAAGCAAGCAAGCAGATCTGGGAAGCTTGTTTCGGAGAAGCAGCTTGAGGACAATTAAGGCAATTCATAAGATGGTCCAATTTGCCGCGCCTCACTCCTTCAGCAGGGCCTTTTACTTAAGGTGGAATGTTTATCAGAAGTCACAGGAAATGTGACCCACGAAGAGAAACAGAAAGAGGGGATGTCCTGAGCTGGGAACAAGTTTGAGACCACTCCATGTGGGAAGGAGGCACGTAGGGTTATTTTTACCATCCCTTCTGTACCATCCCTCCTGGCCTGCTTCCCACCCAGCTGCTGCTGAGGAGGAGGGGGGAGGGGGAGGGGGAGGGGGGAAGGGGAGGAGGGGGAGGGGGAGGAAGAGGCCCCTCGACTACAGACCGGCATGTTGGCATCATTCTGTTTAGTGTGTCGAACAAAACCCTCTCTGGCTTCAGCTCAGAAGCTTTAATGGAACTCTGGTAAATTCTGCTCCTTGATTCATGTTCCTAAGAAGTAAACCAGCAGAGCAATTCCAACTGGACACCAGCCTTGAAGCCTGAGGTAAAGAAGGCAAATGCATGAGCAGAGATCATGGGGGATCAAGATTCCTTCCAGATTGCTGTTTTATCCTGTTTGTAGGAGATGTCAGGATGGTTTTCAGACAAACCTGACAGTACAGCCATGGTGAAGGCACAGTATATATATATATATGAATGATGCAAAATCTACAAGAGCAGATTGCCACCTACAAATACCTGGGGATCTCTGGCCATCCACCTGGCCTACTGCACAGTGAGCTCCAGGCCTTGAGAGACCCTGTCTCACGAAAGCAAAGGTGAATAGTTTCCAGAGAAACCATACCTAAGGGTGTCCCGTGGGCTCCACACTCCAGAACACGTGTGTATATATTACATATATTAAAATACAGACACACACACACAGAGTCACACACCTTGTAAGTCACATACCTTGTCTCTCAAATGACTTTCCTTCGTTTTCTAGAACTACAATATTTTTGAGGCTGGCCTAGAAAAATAAAATCACATGCACCCCGCCAGGTCTCTGCAAAGTACTCCTGGTGGGAATGTGGGTACTTACAGAATCCTGGAGGGCCAAAAAGAAACGTTTCTATCCTGTGAGGTTTCTGGGCATCCGGAAAGGGGAAAAGTACAATTTGGGATGGATGATCAGAGCCCCAGGCCTCTGACAACCTTGCCTTCCTTCCTGAACCTGGATGGACTTTGTCATTTGGGGAGTGGTTCCAGAATTTGGGCAACAAGGGCCCTGGTTCCCTTGGATCCACAGATGAAAGACACACATACATTAGTTTGGTTTTTTGGTTTTGGTTTTGGTTTTGGTTTTTCGAGACAGGGTTTCTCTGTGTAGCCCTGGCTGTCCTGGAACTCACTCTTGTAGACCAGGCTGGCCTCGAACTCAGAAATCCACCTGCCTCGGGGAAGCGGCCAGTGACCACTCCACCTGAGATCTCACATGGCTGGTTACCCGAGATCTCACATGGCTAGTGATTCTCTCTCCCTCCGAAGCCCAGTGAATCTCCTTTCCTCTTCTGTGTCTCCTAGCCTGCCTACAGGAACCTGGAAGTCCCACCTCTTCTGTCCAACCATTGGCCGATAGCATCTTTATTGATTGATTTTTTTTTAATTTATTTTTGATACTTTATTTACATTTCCAATGTTTCCCCTTTTCTGGGTCTCCTCTTTGGAAACCCCCTATCACCTCCCCCTCCCCGCCTCTGTGAGGGAATTCCTCCTCCCACCTACCCGCCCACCCATCCCCATATTCCCACCTTGACATTCCCCTTTACTGGGGCCTCTAGCACCCTCAGGCCCAAGGGCCTCT
>CM052707.1:63909761-63920004 GCA_028551405.1 Uromys caudimaculatus | reverse complement strand
CCCCCCCCCCCCCCCCCGTTTTTCTTCTGCACCTGGGCAGATAGATTCCCTTCCCTTCATTCCTCGTGCTCCTTACTATGGGGAAAACAGACTGAAGGTCGCATTGTGGAGAGCCCTGTGGAGAAGTTCACAGGTCAACAAACAGGCTTTTTCCAGCCACTGGGGATGTCTCCAAATGGACTTGAATGGACTTGCAGATGAGCCTGGAACAGTTCTCTGGTCGAGCAGGAAGATGACCCCCACCCTGGGTAACATCTTGCTTACAGGTTTGCAAAGGGTGACAAATCAGAGGCACTCGGCTAAACCACCGCACACAAAGAGATTCCCAATCGACAAGGGCTATAGAACAACATTTGTTACTTTAATCTATCATACTTAGGGCTAACTTATTAGATGGCAATAAATAACACATGGACTAGGGATAGACCCTAAAGGGTAATCCATGGGAGCCTATCCACTGCCTCTAATTCTTGTGGACCCTTGCTTTGACCTTCATAAATTAATAAATTAGTTAATTAATAAATTAACAAATAAGGAAAGTTAAATCTGCTTAACAATTTCCTAACTGGACATTTGCGATTTGATTGCAAGTTATCAAGCCATCTGAATTTCACCTTAGGGAAAGGTAGGACTTGCAGACAGTAACCTAATGAGGAGGTGTGTGGTAGAGGCTGGGACAAGGCAGAATGGAGTCAGATACGGCCATGGTCCTCAAGGAAGAAAGAGTGACCAACAATCAATAATACTTTAATGTGTCCAGCGGGATGTGGGGAGAACAGCTTATGCTCCACCCAAGGATATGTTACCCATAATGCATCATTGTGACTCTGGGAGTCAATCCCACAGGGAAGACACCCATTGTAAGCTGCCAGGGCTAGTCAACTGTGGACTTTATGAAAGAAAAGAACCCAAGAAAGGACTGATGTGGAGCAGCCTGACAACTCCGAAAGGAAGACTGTGGTTTCATGGACTTGTGGAATCCTCTGGCTAGCCCCAAGCATAGCAAGAGAATGTTTATTGTGAAACAGCAAAACCAGGCCTCACAGCACTGTGGGATACAGGCTCAAAATGTACTCCCTTGCTGTGGTTAGGAACTGTGGCAAGCTGAATAATGGCTCCCACACCCACTTCCTGATTCCAAGAATTTGTAGTGTAACCTTGTATAGTGACAAGGACTTTGCAAAGATGATCAAACGAAGGAGGTAAAGCCAGGGAGGTGATCCTGGATTGTCTGGATGAGCCTGGTGTCATTGCAAAGTTCTGGGGGTGGGGGTTGGGGGATGGACCTGGAAGACATAGTCCCCACAGGAGCTGAGGTGAGGGAAGCAGAGACTGGAGTGATTTACTTAAAGTACTGAGGAGTGAGGGTCACAAGACCAAGGAGACAAGCAGTTCCTAGCAGCCATAAAGGGGAAGAGGACAGATTGTCCCCTTGGAATCTCCAGAAGGAACCAGCCCTGAGGGAACGGTAACATTCACCCTGTGAAATCCATCTCATCATGCTGACCTCGAGAAGAATAATAGGATTAATTAGAGTTGTTTCCACCACTAATGGGGCAAGAAGTTGTTGCAGTAGCCACAGGAAGCTAACAGAAACCATCAGGAAGTAGTCAGAGGAACGCATGAAGGGAACTGCTGGGACTCAAGCAAAATTACAGAAAACAGTAATCCAGTTAAAATCTCCGTTCCAGGGAACCCACACTTAAACTGTCTCTGATGCTGGGGTGAAGACCACAAGCTACAACTGTCCTTACCCTAGGCATTCTCTTCCAATCTCAAGAACATTTCCTTTAATAAAGGGGATAAAGGTATAAGAAGAATTAAATGTGATTCAAGGTGTTTGCACCAAAGACTCCTGCTGCAAAGACACCCACCGTTCCTCAGGGCCAACACTTGCCACAGAAATTTTACATGGGAAGATTTCCAACCAAAATGAACCACGTCTTTCCCTACTGTATTTATTTGCTGTGACTGACAGATGACACCTACATAGGCAAGTATGTAAGTGTATGTAGAACAGAGACCTTCACCTGCACTTTGCTTTGTAGCACGAGGAAACACATAATACTTTGTGACATGCTTGACTATGTAAATACTCCACATTCATACAGATTAAAAAAAAACCAAACATCCTTAAACTAAAAATTTAAGCAAATTTAAGACTTAAAAGTATAAATTTATAGCCCATATAAATTATATAATATATAATTGCAGCTTATGTATTAATGTTTGCTGATTCTCATTATGGAATAGGGAGAGCTCAACCAATTACACAATTAAGATTAAAACAATGACCTTAAAAAGTTAAACTTCAGAGACAGATAATTCTTTAACAGTACAGCCTCGGCTGGTACAGATGGAGACTATAGTATCTTCCGGAACTCACAGGGAGTGGTAAGTGGAAGCAGGATGGTCCCTTTCTTTTGGATCCCAGTTGCAGGGTCAGACATATTTCTTAGCGTGGCTGTGTTGAATGTGCTCTGTGCTCGTGTGTACCACTTCTATAACCTGCCTTCTCCATAGTCACTCATATTAATGTACAATATGTCTTAGTCAGGGTTTATATTCCTGCACAAACATCATGACCAAGAAGCAAGTTGGGGAGGAAAGGATCTATTCAGCTTATACTTCCATGCTGCTGTTCATCACCAAAGGAAGTCAAGACTGGAACTCATACAGGGTAGGAAGCAGGAGCTGATGCAGAGGCCATGGAGGGATGTAGCTTACTGGCTTGCTTGCTTGCTCAGCCTGCTTTCTTATAGACCCCAAGACTACCAGCCCACAGATGGTACCACTCACAAGGGACCCTCCCCCTTAATCACTAATTGAGAAAATGCCTTACCTCTGGATCTCATGGAGGCATTTTCTCAACTGAAACTCCTTTCTCTGTGCTAACTCCAGCTTGTGTCAAGTTGACACACAAAACTAGCCAGTACACCATACATACACCATGTGTGTATACATACACACACACGCACACACACACACACACACACACACACACACACACACACACACACACATTAATGTGTGCCAAGATATACTTTTAGATAGATTTTGCTCTGGAGGGCAAAGGCCCCAAACTAAGATGCCAGCGGGGGTGAGGACAGACAGACAGAGGTGAGTAATGGAGAACAAAACCCAATGACCTGGTTGTACCAAGATGTGATGATGAGGCCCCTTATTTCATGTGCTGCTGTGTTTCAAATGTGGCCCATTCCCCACCGGCTATAGGTTTAAACTATGGGGGGTCCTATTGTGGGAAGTTGTAGGACCTGCAGGAGCTGAGGCCTACTCGGAGGAAGTGGGTGTCTGGGGATGTGCCAATGGCTCATAGGCCAAGTGCCTTCTGCTTCCTGGCAGTTAACAGATGCAAGCCAGCTCTCTCTTGTCCCACAGGGGCAAGCTACCCCCCCTGCTGTGCCTCCCCCATCATGATGGCCTGTATTCTTTTAAAGTAACTTGCTTCTTTCGGGGACTTTTTCACAATGAAAAAAGTTAATAATACATATGCTAAATTAATAATAATAATGATGATGATGATGTCTTCTGTGTAAGCATGAAGACCCAAATTCAAATCCCTAGCACCCGCATAAAACCTAGGAGCATTGTGTGTCTGTAAACAGTGCACTGGAGTTGGGAAACAAGGAGGATTCTTGGGAGCTCATGAGTGAGCTAGCCTTGACTAATTCATGAGACCCAGGTTCACTGAAGACACTTTAATTAAAACAAGGTAAAGGATCTGCAAGACGTCTCAGTGGGTAAAAGTGCTTGCCACCAAGGCTGACAACCTGAGTTCAATCTCCACGACCCACATTATAGGGGACAACTGATATCTGCAACTTGTTCTCCGCTGTCCCACCCCCTGCATGTATGTTTGAAAAATAAATAAATAATATAAAATAATTATTTTGTATGTGAACAATAGAGAAAGACACACAACACTGACTTCTGGCCTCCTCATACAGACACATTTATGCATGTCTCTGTGTGTGTGTTTAAATGTATATATGTATTATATATGTATGAATTCATATATAATTATAAGTATATATGAAAAACAGTACTCACCACCATATTTTGCCTGGTAGCAGCCAAAATAACACAGCCTTCTCCCTACCTGCTAATCAGATACATGTTCTCACAACGAACACCACTTACTTAGTACTTAGATACCAATAACTGAGCCACAGCAGCACCAGTAGCTTCTGCGGATGGAGCAGTAGCCTTGTGGTCCCAGCTGCACAAGCTGTACACTCCCCAGCAGTGATTACAGCAAGGATGCATAGGATCCATAGGTGTCCTAGAAGCTCCCTAAGTCTGGGTAGAACACTTTCCTTTTTGTTGCCCCAAACATATTTATAACCATATTCTTGTATCAAGGCCCTTATGGCTGAATGACTCAAAATGATTTCTGTTTTCCAAGCTGCACTGACTGTATATCTCTCACACTATTATGCTCTGCCTGGAATGCTGCTTGCCCTCCAATAGCATTTTTAGCATATTTTTATATAACCATTCCCAAGCTTTGAACACATAAGATGATCATCACTTTGCCCCTTGCAGGCTCAGTGATAGTTGATCTGGGTATAAAACCCCTGGAGCCTTGTTCTTGTGCTGTGGGTATCTGACTGCCCTGAATCCTAGCACCAGAGAGGTGTGATAATTATCCTTGCTCCACTCAAGGTCATGTATCCTCTCAGGAATCATTTATATTTCCCTTTTCCTTTGGAGGTTTTAAGTTTACCTATACTGTGACTATTTGTTTATTTCTTATGTCTACTTGAATGACATTCTAGAAGTTCTTTAAGTCTGATAGCATTATATATATTTCTTTATCATTTACCACAAATTCTTGAAAGAATTCTTCTTCACCATCTGTACTTTCTCATTCTGAGACTCCCATGATATCAAGGCTTCTATTTCTACATCCCATATCTGCTAGCCTTTTAAAAACCTAGTTATTCCCTTTACCAACCCCTTACTTATGCCTAAGGACTTGAGACATTCATCCCAGAACTATAACCTGTTGTCCTGTTGTTCAGTCCTTCCACTGAATTCTTCAATTCACATATTGATTCATTACCTAATATCTCTACTGTATCTTTTCTTAGGAATGCTAATTTTTTGCTATTTTTTCTCTTTTCTTTCTATGAAGATATTTGTTGTGTTTATTTTTATTCTTCTACTTATCCCCACTCAATCCGCAAGATGGATAGTGACTAGCTTCATGCTTCTTTACGTTTCCCTTTATCCTCAGATATAATATCCATGATGCTACATTCATGCTGGGACATAGTCAGTGGGTCTCCACATCCTCAGAAAAGACTCCTTGATGCAATGTTTTCTTTGGTCTGTTCCTATTTCTCTCTGCTTTTCTCAATCTTGAATCTTCTAATTTTTCCTACCATTCTTTAATTTAGTACCTGCACCTCCAGGTAGCCTTCACGATGTAACAACTTGTCCTTAGTGGAAGCAGATATGTGTGTTCACATATATATGTATACACACCTCCTGATTGTGCTAAACTGACAAGCTAATGATGCAGCACAATTGTCCATAGCTAAGAACAAAAAAGAAAAAACCTATCTCATGTACAAAAAAAGGGGCACAGTTCACTATCAGTAGGGCATGTGTTCAGTATTATCAGAGAACAGTTTGCAAAGAAGAGTCAGCCAGCCAGTCAGCCCTGTGACCTTTGAAGTTTCAAGTCTTCATACTTCCAAATCTGTCTTACTGGTGTAAAGCCTCACTTAGGAAATTAAGACATTTAACTTGTCCTGTTGATCTCAACAGTGCATCAACAAACAAGAGCTCACCTGTGTGAAGAGGGCACAGGAAGTGATACAGCCTATCTAAGCATGCAAGTCTCCTAGCTTAGGCCACTGAGCCCTGGGCCAATGGAACAGTGTGAGGTTATGATCCCTGGTATTGAATCACAAAAATGTGGAAGCCCAGTGGGAAGTACAATGGGTGTCTAAAGACTTCAAGATAAACTCAGTCATGACAAACAGAGCACATGTCTGCTTCCAAAAGGAGAAGCAATCAAAGGACGACCGGACTGGATTTCTTTTGATGTTTTCAGTATTTGTCTCTGGAACCGGGGTCGCTTCTTTTTCGGCTTGGCCAACTCTTGGAGAAGGATAGAGTTGCCAAGCAGGACTCTGACTCCATAAAAGTCTGTTTATGTCTGCATGACAAACAGTGCTTTTGTGTACTGAGGAGGAAATACCAGCCTAACAAGGGAGACCACGAATCCACAACATTTTAATTTCTAGTTTGGGGAGACGTTAGCCTCTCATTCATGTTGTTGTATTACAGATTTTTTTGTGACGACTTTAAAGTTTGCCATGGTAGTTATGGTAATTTCATTACCCACCACATCTTCATCTTTTAATTTCTTTCCTATTTATAATTATACAACGGTAATTAAAAGGTATTACTGCTACATGCTATCCTAGCTAAAACTCTGGCCTGCCAGGCTTATAATATTCAAGACATTGCTCTGTCTTTATTTCTTTTCTCCATGTTTGGAGGAAGAGTGGGGGAGGGGGAGGAGACAGTGGAGACTCTGGTCATTATAACCTCAAATCCTTTCATCAACTTCTCTTTGTTCCTTTAAAAAAAAAATAGGATTTTTCCAAGTAGCCCCCCCACACCAAATGAACTGTTTTGATGTAAGAGTTTCCATTTCAGCCTCTCTCACCACATCTGAAGTGAAGCTCGCTCAGACTCACTAAGAGCATGCAAGAACTTCAAGTGTTGCTGAAACTTGGATCAAATTCCATCTCCTCGTGCTGATGCCAACAGCCTCAGCCTCCATTGCTCCAAAGATCTGGAGACTGAGCACCACTGCCAAAGCACTTCTTAGCTGTCTCTTTCAGCACATAGAGGTCCTTGTGAGTAAAGGCTTGTCCACTCTTCAGTGAATGACCACTCATAAATCTAAGAGAACAACTTGGAACCAAAGACACTGACGCTCAGACTGAGCCTACGCTGAAAAAGGTGCCATGGACTGATAATTATCCAAATTCTTAATATCTTCAAAGAAAGTTGAGACCCTGGTGCCAAATGGAGCCGGTGCCCTGAAGGAGTTCACACACTAGCTGGAGGAAGGGCACACATGTGTTTGGTTTCTGTCAATCTCCTGCCATCTTTCCACTGAAGAACTGACGTGCTTGCTCACCAAGTCCACACAAACCTGATATTAATCATCTATGCAAGAACAAAACACATTGCTGCAGGATCAACAGAATTACAGTAAGTGAAAGAAAGTTGTGGGGGAGTCAGTTGGTCACTGTTCTTATAACCAGTCACGGCTATAACGCAGTCTTGATTTCCAACCCTCCTTTGTCTCCCAAAGATTCTTCACATGACCTTCTACCATCGGTGACCTTTACTGGGACCATCTCAGCCCACCTGAACCTTGAGTCTCAAGAAGCAGAGGTTCAGATCTTAATTGCATACCTCTTATAAGGGTCCTTGGTTGCCTTCAACACTCCCCTCCACAAAGTACTTTCTCTGTGGCAAGGAATAAAAACTGGTGTCAGATTCTGAGAAATTACTCACAGAACGACAAGATCTTTTGCTTTCTGCTCCCAGGCCAGTACTCCGCAACTTTAGCTCTACTTTGGAATAACCCGATGAAACAAAATGACTTCTGTCCACACCAGATTCCAGTGCTGAACCCCTAAACCCCAAGCAGATTTCTTTGGAGTCAGGGCCTTTGAAGAGGTAACTCAGGTCAGAAGCCTGCCCAGGGCCCTATTCCAACTGGGCTGGTGTCTCCATAATAAGAGATACCTGAGAGCTCCCCCTGAAGACAAGGAAAAGCCCATGTGAGGCGTCCATCTGCCAAAACAGGAAAGAGGATCCTCACCAGAAACCAGCCCTGCCAGCACTAGAGCTAGGAGAAAAATAATTTCTACCATTTAAACTGCCCAGGGGCTTTTTTTTTTAGTGGCTTGGCCAAACTAATATACTTGGGGAGCTCTAGAAAACTCAGTGCCCAGGCCATGCCCCATACCAGTTATCAGAATCTCTGAATGAAAGGACCCGTGCACCGTGAGACGCTCCCCCCTGGGCCCCAGATTAGGCATAGACCCAAACACTGATTTCCAGACATAAACCAAACACAAAGGGATCCTTTCTTAAGTAAGGCAAAGGGACAAGGTGGCTGAATCTAAATCGGGCAGAAACAGCAGCAAATCGCTTTGCAGAGTGTTAATTTTAAGAGAGGGAAAAGGGAAGGTCTGTATGAGAATGAGCTAGGATGGGTAGGTAGGTTCCGACGGGGTGTTTTAATTAGGGTGGCTAAATGGGGATTTCTTTTTTATTGCTTGATTTTATGACCTTGATTTGATAGTTGGACCTTGGTGACCAGCCTCAGGAATGAGTCAGGGATAAGAAAGTGGCCAAATATGGAAATAGACTGTGACAGCTAGCTCTAGAATGTAACCTAATGGTTCAACAGGAGAGGGAAGGGGAGCGAGAAAGACCTGCTGGCACCATGTGTGCCATGCTCGGGCCGCTCGAGCCCTTCACTGAAAGTAGAAACTGTAAGCCTCCCAAGATAAGCCGCATGTGGAGCCATGACATTCAAGAGAAGGATTTACTGTCAACATCGAAACATGGTTTTATCTCTCTTTTGATGTTACTTAACTGACTGTAACATCCCTTTACACGATGAGGATTTTATCAAGTTATATTTGCTATATATATATTCTGTCTCAGATTACTGCCTATTTTTGTAGTCTCATCTGTACGCATTCATAGAGAGGTGTTTGTATGCTTACACAATTATGATGGACATAAACATGAAGATATGCAGGTGTGTGGACCACAAACACACATACACAGGCACACATATATAGACGTCCTCCCCTTTCCTTTTTCCTTTTTTTTTTTTTCTTTTTTCTTTTTCTTTTTCTTTTTTTCTTTTGATACTTTATTTACATTTCAAATGTTTCCCCCTTTCCAGGTCTCCCCTTTGGAAACTCCCTATCCCATCCCCCCTCCCCCATCTCTATGAGGGTGCTCCCCCACCCACCCACTCCCGTCTTCCCTCCTTGGCATTCCCCTACACTGGGGCATCTAACACTCTCAGACCCAAGGTCTCTCTTCCCACTGATGTCCAACAAGGCCCTCCTCTGCCACATATGTAGCCCAAACCATGGGCCCCTCCATATGCATTCTTTGGTTGGTGGTCCAGTCTCTGAGAGCACTGGGGGGGCCTGACCTGTTGACACTGTTGCTCCCTCCCCATGACGCTGCAAACTCCCTCAGTTCCTTCAGTGCCTTCTCCAACTCCTCCATCTGGGACCCCACGCTCAGTCCAACAGTTGCTGTGAATTGAATCATGGGTGTTCCAAACTTTTGAGCTAATATCCGATTATCAGTGAGTACATACCGTGTTTGTTCTTTTGTGACTGAGTTACCTCACTCAGGATGATATTTTCAAATTCCATCCATTTGCCTGCAAATTTCATTAAGTCATTGTTTTTAATAGCTGAGTAGTATTCCATTGTGTAAATGTACCACATTTTCTGTATCCATTCCTCTGTTGAGGGACATCTGGGTTGTTTCCAGCTTCGGGCTATTATAAAGATGGCTGGTATAAACATAGTGGAGCATGTGTCTTTATTACATGTTGGAGCATATTCTGAGTATATGCCCAGGAGTGGTATAGCTGGGTCCTCAGGAAGTATTATGCCCAATTTTCTGAGAATCCGCCAAACTGATTTCTAGAGTACCAGCTCGCAATCCCACTAGCAAGAGAAGAATGTTCCTCTTTCTCCACATCCTCTCCAGCATCTGCTGTCACCTGAGTTTTTTATCTTAGCCATTCTGACTGGTGTGAGGTGGAATCTCAGGGTTGTTTTGATTTGCATTTCCCTGATGACTAAGGATGTTGAACATTTCTTTAGGTGCTTCTCAGCCCTTTGAGTTTCCTCAGTTGAGAATTCTCTGTTTAGCTCTGTTCCCCATTTTTTGATAGGGTTATTTGGTTTTCGGGAGTCTAACTTCTTGAGTTCTTTGTATATATTGAATATTAGCCCTCTATCGGATGTAGGATTGGTAAAGATCTTTTCCCAATCTGTTGGTTGCTGTTTTGTCCTATTGACAGTGTTCTTTGCCTTATAGAAGCTTTGCAATTTTATGAAGTCCCATTTGTCTATTCTTGATCTTAGAGCATAAGCCATTGGTGTTCTGTTCAGGAACTTTTCCCCTGTGCCCATGTGTT
>CM052707.1:63878125-63909261 GCA_028551405.1 Uromys caudimaculatus | reverse complement strand
TCAGCCTGTTTATCCTTCGAGTATAGGAAGGCTACTGATTTGTTTGAGTTAATTTTATATCCAGCCACTTTGCTGAAGTTGTTTATCAGCTGTAGCAGTTCTCTGGTGGAGTTTTTCGGATCACTTAAGTATACGATCATATCATCTGCAAATAGTGATATTTTGATTTCCTTCCTTTCCAATTTGTATCCCTTTGACCTCCTTTTGTTGTCTAATTGTTCTAGCTAGAACTTCAAGTACTATATTGAATAGATAGGGAGAGAGTGGACAGCCTTGTCTAGTCCCTGATTTTAGTGGGAATGCTTCAAGTTTCTCCCCATTTAATTTGATGTTGGCTACCGGTTTGGTGTATATTGCTTTTACTATGTTTAGGTATGGGCCTTGAATTCCTGATCTTTCCAAGACTTTTATCATGAAGGGATGTTGAATTTTGTCAAATGCTTTTTCAGCATCTAATGAAATGACCATGTGTTTTTTTTTCTTTGAGTTTGTTTATGTAGTGGATTACATTGACAGATTTCCGGATATTGAACTATCCCTGCATCCCTGGGATGAAGCATACTTGATCGTGATGAATGATCATTTTGATGTATTCTTGAATTTGGTTTGTGAGAATTTTATTGAGTATTTTTGCATCGATGTTCACAAGGGAAATTGGTCTGAAGTTTTCCTTCTTTGTTGGGTCTTTCTGAGGTTTTGGTAACAGTGTAACTGTGGCCTCATAGAATGAATTAGGTAGTGTTCCTTCTGTTTCTATTTTGTGGAATAGTTTGAAGAGTATTGGTATTAGATCTTCTTTGAAGGTCCGGTAGACCCATCTGGTCCTGGGCTTTTTTTGGTTGGGAGACTTTTAATGATTGCTTCTATTTCTTTAGGGGTTATGGGACTGTTTAAATGGTTTAACTGATCCTGACTTAACTTTGGTATTTGGTATCTGTCCAGAAAATTGTCCATTTCATCCAGATTTTCCAATTTTGTTGAGTATAGGCTTTTGTAGTAGGATCTGATAATTTTTTTTAATTTCCTCAGGTTCTGTTGTTATATCTCTCTTGTCATTTCTGATTTTGTTAATTTGGATACTATCTCTGTGCCCTCTGGTTAGTTTGGCTAAGGGTTTATCTATCTTGTTGATTTTCTCAAAGAACCAGCTCCTGGTTTTGTTGATTCTTTGTATAGTTTCTTTTTGTTTCTACTTGGTTGGTTTCAGCCCTGAGTTTGATTATTTCTTGCCTTCTACTCTTCTTAGGTGTATTAGCTTCTTTTTGAAACCAGAAGGCCACTCCTCAGTCCCTGTGTCTTGAGGGTTCTGGATGGGTCTCTCTGAGCAGAGGTGCTGACCCTACCCCTGATCATAGACTTTTCCACACTCCTGGGAGAGTAGCTCTTTCCCTGGGCTATTTGGGTATGGAACAGTGTGGCACAGACCTCAGGAGTAAACCGGAAGGCTCCTGTCCCAGGCTGTTCCTCTGTCCCAGTGTTCTGCAGATTCCGGGCGGTCCTGCTGAGCAGTGGCGCCCATCTTACCTTCACTCATGGGCTTGTCCACACTCCCTGGATGCTAGCCTTCTCCGTGTGCTATTTGGTTATGGAGCTCTGTGGCACAGACTGGGCCCCCCCCCCCGCCCTCCTTTCCCTTTTCATATAGGATGGAGAAGTGAGAAGAATTGCAGACTGACAGAAATAAGAATAGCTAACTTTCTGACTGGCCTAGGAGTACCGTGATCTCTTGAATCCTTAATGACTGTAGGAATTCATTCGTGGAAGTTCTAGATGACTTTTTTTTTTCCTTAGCATTAACATTGTGCTAAATACTACACTAGATGCTGGGGAAGGACTCAGTACTCACTCAGAACCTACCCAGTCCCTGCCTTAGTGGAACAAGAAGAATCTGGTGGAGGTTTACAGGCACACTGAGGTCTGTGCCCTGGGAGAAGGGAACTCCAGTCAAATGCCTCAAAGTACCTGACAGCCTCAGAAGGCATGGCAAGTCTTCTGAGAACATACCAAAGGCATCCATTACTCATATGGAATTCTTTACTGTTTGTTCGTTTGTTGTTATATTTGTTCGGGAGTTGTAGAGATGGCTCTGTGCTTAAGCTCACTGGCTCCTCTTTCAAAGGAGTAAGGGGCATTCCATTCCTAGCACCCACATGGTAACTTACTCACAACCATCTGTAACTCCAGTTCCTGGGGATCTGATGCCCTCTTCTGGTCTCTGTCAGCAACAAGCACAGACATACATGCAGGCAAAATACTCATGCATAAAATACCCAGGCATGGTGGTTCACGCCTTTTAAGTTCAGGTCTTGGAAAGCAGGGGCAGGTGGATCTCTGTGAGCTGGAGACCAGCGTGATTTACACAGCGAGTTCCAGGCCAGTCAAGGCCACATAATTAATATATATATAATATATAATTATATATTAATATATATTATTGCTTTACCACAAAGCAGTCTGAAGTTTATTCTGTGGTGGGCAGCTTCTTCTGTTTTAGACTAATTCTGGCCCAGATGTACTGCTGTGCACTTACATATCAGGCCCAGTGCCTGGCCCTGTAGTTACTCTGGGACAGGTCCCATCATCACCAGCCTTACATACACATTCCAATCTGGTCCCTAAGGAACACACTTGTGGTGTGTCTAGCTCACACCTATTTACTAGACTCATCTACAGAGAGTCCCCGAGTAGAAATCTCCCCAACCTGAAGCTTCACTTGGTCTCACAATTATAGACCCCTAAGAATTCTAGGATTTAAAAAAGTTCACTAGAAAGAATCTATGACATTTAAAGAAAATTCCCTGACCTATATGTACCTCCAGGGGAATTGGACCATCCTTCAAGTTAGGGTTAAGCCATTGTCCACCAAGAAATAATCGCAGCTCTGCATGGTGAGAATCTGTATAGATGAAGTTTTCAGTATCTCTGCTGTCCCTGCCTTCTGCAAAAGCAGGGAACACCTTCCCCTCACATCTTTGTCCGGATCCTCAGGCACTGTGGAAGCCTGTACAGGAGCTAGCATTCACTAGACATTTGAAAGAATGAAGTCATGAGGGTCTCAGATAACCACTGATACAGTTTGGGTTACACAGGGTGCATTGGGCCTTGAGCTGGGGTGGTAGCAGTCGTAGGAGGTCGTAGTGAAGATGCAGATGGTGATTCTGGTAGTGAAGATGTGATGGGTGGCACTGATGGTGCTGCTGATGGCGGGTGGGTGTGAGAGGATGGTAGTGAAGGTGGTAGTGGTGGAATTATGCTAATGTATCAGTCTTTTATGTTCTATGAAATTTTAGGTCCGCAAGCCAACAAACGGCTCACCAGTAAGCAATGAACTCCTGCCCATACACAGAACACTGACCTCTACATAGTTTCTATGGATTCCCAGTGACTTTGTTTTGATTCGCTGGGCTGATCAAGAACCAGTAGCCAGTCTTGTCCTGACTCCAGTGTCATGTCCTTTCCTCTGTGTCTCTCTGCTGCTGACACTCCCAAGTGAAGCACAGGGACCGCCTGGACAGGGTTCTCAACCTGTGGGTCGCGACCCCTTTGGGGATTCAAACAACCTTTTCACAGGGGTCACCTAAGACCATCCCTCACAGGGCCCTGTCCTCTGATTTCTCCAGCTGTGGCGCTGCTGGCCTCCCTTAGAATCCGAAGGCTCCCAGGAGTTCTTTCCTCCTTGATCCTCCAGTCACTCACAAACCCATCTGCACCAAGAGTAGAAATGCACCAGCCTTCCTCCTGTCCCCCACTCTGGATGATAGACACATAGCGCGTCCACACTGGGGCATTATATCTCAGTATAGGTATTGCAGTTGCTGCTCTAGGCTGAATGACTCTGCCTCCAAAGTCCCATGCTGAGGACACTTGTCCTGAGGGGATGCTTTTAGGGAGTGAGTCCTTTGAGCCCCTGCATCCCAAGTGAGGTCGCAGCCACAAGTGCCCTGGGTGAACCAGAGCGTAGGCCTCCCCCCCCCCCACCTTCTAATATTAACCAGAAGGTAGGCCCACTCCATCAAATAGGCATAGAAGTTTATTGTTCTTAGCCCCTGACAAGTAAAAAGATGCTTTTTTGCCAGCACCTTGATCTTAGACTCCCCAGCCTGTGGAATTACAGGAAATAAATTGTTGTTGTTTACGAGCCGCCCAGCTTACAGTATCCTGGTCTAGCAGGTTGCATGCGTTAGACACTGACAAATAAGAATCCGAGAGAAGCCAGGCAAACTTGGAAAAGCAGTTTGAAGTGCAGCCACTGCGCCCGCGAGCAGAATTATCCCAGTGAGCCCAGCCTTTAAACTGTGTGGGTGGACAGTCGGGTGTAGTCCGCACAATCTGCTCTACCAAGGCAGGGTCCGGCCCCTTTGGGGGTGGCAGTGTGATCAGCCACGGGTACAGGGTGAGTAACCCGAATTTGCTCTTTACTGACTCCAGAGGAACCAGAGTGCTCCCCACTGAAAACCAGCACTGTGTAAAATCTAAGAGCCCCTGATGTATATACCACCAACTGTTGGCCTCGCCTCTGGAGGCCGATGCCTTCTCTGAATGATTCCAGCTGGTACACCCTTTGTGCTGGCTTTTACAAGCTGCGAGGACAGATACACAAGGTGTAGGTCAGCCTTTTAGAGAATGTCGAAGTCTTGCCCTCCAACTCAACACACACTTTTCCTCCCCTTCTGGAATTAATATGGATAGGAGCTGCTTAAACGTCTAAGGAACCGTTCTTATACAAGCCTGGGCTGTATGCACATGCTCCGAGAACTGCCAGGGCTTCCCTATCTGCGGGAGGAGGGGCGACGGTGATATTTATGTTTTCCTGTCTCTCGTCTGAACTCATAAGCAATTTTCAGAATAAAATCCTCACATGTTTTTCCCATCAATCCAGGAATTTAAATATGTACTGTAAGCAGAGATTTTTACCCCTTTAAACCCCCATCCTTTACCTCAACCATGTGCCCGCTACAAGTTTGCATCATAAATGCCAATATAAAATTCCCTACTGCTTAACTTGCTCATAAATGCTAGCACACAATCATGCTATACAATTCCTGACCGAAACATAAATTCCTCTCATCCAGTGGCGCTTTAAGGAGGGCCTGGTGCATTCACCTGATCGTTTTCTAATCTATAAACCCAAAACAGGTGAAATGAAGAAATGTCAATATAATCTAAGGGTAGGTTCAAAAGGATGACCAGAGCCATCTGGAATGCGTTACAACTGCCAATCTCAAACACGAGGCACTGGAGAATTTCAGTGGAATCTTTAGCTTTCCTGTCTTTTCAACCCTAACTTGTCTTTAGGGGGAAGTTCATTGTTCTCAGACACTGGCGAGTAACAAATTCATTCATTTCTTCTAAGTCCGGTGTCAACAGCCTCGAACTCCTTTTTGCCCTCCCCAGCCTGCACCCTGTCCAAGCAACAGTGCATAGTGTTCTGTCACGTCTTCCCATCTTCCCATGCTCAATGAGCTTGGGGAAGGGACTGGCTGAGTTCTCAAGGCCGGCTTTTTACTTTAGACTTCAAGTAGCTCCGCACATAACGGCCTTGAAGAAGTCAAGTAAGGTATATCATTTCTGTAGGCACGTAAACAAAGCCTCCAGTACAATGCGACAATATGTATCAGAAATCCTTACAGTAGTGAAGCTACTTGGCCCACTCTAGGAATATTTGTGCTAGCAAAGAAAGGTACATGGACAAGGACCGTCATCAAAGTGTTGTCTAACATGAAAAACTTGAGAACAACCTATGCATCCAGAAATAGGATCCTCGTTGAATAAATTCTGATTTATCCGTGATGAAAAATACATAAAATGAACGTGGATATCATAGATTTTTGACAAGAATGTTTACCACACATTCATAACATGAAAACAGCAATCTACCAAATGAATTGCATAGCTAACCTTCTGAAATTTTATATATATATATATATATATATATATATATATATATATATATATATATGATTTGTGACATTCTCTGAAATTCATTCAGCAGACCACACATACTGGAGTTCAATTGCACACATCAGACAATTTTCACGCTAAAATACCATTATGCTCTCCCCTCCAATTAAAGTCAAGTAAAAATCAAGAATTTCCCATGAAGACTTGAGCCTTTAAAAACTTCTCCCATGTTGGGTTCATTATCGAATGCTATTTTGGGGTAAATATGACATACATCCTTCTTCCATTTTGAAATATTTTTCATTTTTAAAAAATAGATCCTGTTTGTGTTGGCTCTTAGGAATTTAGGCATAAATAAGGACACACACCAAGGACATCTATGTCCACAGAGCATCAGAAAATACTTCATTGTACTAGTGGCTTCTCTTGAACAGGAGCCAAAGCCAAAACTGGAACTGGGTAAAAAGAAAATGTCTTAGAAGCAAGATTCCCTGAAACAGATTTAGCATGCTTTTCTGTGAAAGAACTCAACACACATTTCCACCCTAATTAAAAACATAATTGGCAACATGTATCTTTCTGCTATGAATATTTTGGTAAAAGAGATGCAAAGACTAGCAATGACATCTATCTCTAAAAAAACAAACAAAACAAAACAAAACAAAAAAACCTAATTATCCACCCTAAGCAAACCTGAAAAATCTTAAAACTACACCAAAAGTAATTTTTAATGCTAACTGTTGGCATCGGACTCTCCATTTCAGCGATTTACTATAACGATGCTACCAAACAGAACCCGAAGGCAGAACTGCTACTGCAGACACTACTCACTACTGTAACTTCAATTCTGAGGCCCAGCAAGATGACCACTCCCTTGTAATTCTCAGTGTGTCTGAAATGAGGCCCAGACATCAGGAAGTGTTGAAAGCCTCCTAGACCTCTACTGTGTAACCAGAGTTTAGAGTTCTGTACCTTAACCAGTAATAGTCCCTGGTGGAGTTATACTCTGAAAACTGAATGCATGACACGTTACAGGATGGTTTTGTTGGGTTGTCAGTTTGGGATGAAGACTAAACCTTGTACATGCTAAACACATGCTCCACTAGAGTTATATTCACTCTGGAACCATTGATAGCTAAATGGAATCAAAATCTCTATTTCATCCGACCCTTGCTTTCCAGAGGAAGACACTGAGACTAACAACTCTATTGTTCTCTTCCCTGGATGAAAGGATACAACCAGCCTTCCTTAGGGGTAGATGTGGTTGCCTTACATGTTTCAACCATCCAGCTGGAAACACAATCCATAGTCACCACCCCCCCTCTCCTGTGAATGAGGTATATGAATCCTGCAGACAGGTCAAGACAAAAGTCACCATTTCTCTCTGCACCGAGGACCACTTTCCACCAAAGCACTCCAAGATAGGTACTGTTCTATATCAATTTTAGACAAGTAAACTCAGACTCCAAGGGGGCACATGCCTTGCCCAAGGTCAGACAACTGGTGTGCAAAAGGGATGTGAGCTCAGGTCTACTCACTGTCAGAAACATCAGGAGAGAATGATGAAGACATTTAGAACACCAACACCCTGCACCTGACTTTTACTAATTTAGACATGAAATCTCAAAGAGCCCATTCAATCCCCCACCTTAGATACTGTCTTAGTTTGCTTTTTATGGCTGTTATAAAACACTGACCAAAACCAGTGTTCGGCTTATACGTCCCCATTACAATCTATCACTGAGGGAAGTCAGAGCAGGAACACAAACAGGAACCTGGAGGCAGGAACTGAGGCAGAGACCATAGATGAATGCTGCTTACTGGCTTGCTCTCCACTGCTTGTTCAGTTTTACTTCCTTAGACACCCTCCCCCCAGGAGCACCAGTCCCGAGGTTGCACAACCCACAATAGGCTGGGCACGCCCATATCTATCATTAAGCAAGAAAATGCCCTACAGAGTTGCCTACAGGCAATTTGGTAGGGACAGTCCCTCAGTTGAGTTCCCTCTTCCCAGATGACTCTAGTTTGTGTCAAGCTGCCAAAACAATTGACACTGACAATGTCAAGATTGCAAGAGGGGGAGAATGGCAATTTGGCAGGAAAGGAAAGTCCTTGGCACTAGGGGCAAGATCTTTGTTGCAGAAATGTCTCAAGCAATCACACAGATCTTCACTTAGAAGGCAAAGCTCAGCTGACATGTCAGTTTCCATGGGAACAGGCATAACCATCATCCCTAAGTATAGCCCAGGGCTGCTTTTCCTTTAAATGAGCTTCTAGTCTCATTCTGTCAATTTGCACATGCTCCTAAGTCTACACGGGGTTTCTTTCCCCTCCCCCTCCATATGGCTACTGCCTGATCCCATCTGCCAGGGCCTCTTCATTTCTGAAGACCAGATGACATCACACTCTTTTATGTATCCATAGCATTCAATGACGCCGCTCTGCAAACATGTTGGGATGATGAAAATGTCCTCATTTCCACTTGCCACCAAAATAAAGTTCCATGGAGTATATAAGGCCTGCTTATCACAGAGCTAAGTCCTTCGCTGCCTACAGCGGCTCCTCTATGGATATGTAATGAACACACGTGTAGATCGATAATCACATGTACACTCTCCACATAGACAGACAGAAGAAAGCATGTGCATGCTTTGTGGAAAAGAGAAAACATCATTTGGAAATTGGCGTGAGAACCTACCTTAAGGATGCCAATGTTTCATTCTGGAAAAGTTAATTTTAACAAGGACTGGATGTAGAGCCAATATCCCCTCTCTCCACTTCACCTCCCATCCTGAGTAGATCTTAGAGCCAAAGGTGCAGAGATGGAAGTAAAATATTCTTCATGGAAGAGGGATGCAGGGTGGGTTTGAAGTGTCCCAGACAATTCGGAAAGAGAGAGTGAAAGGAGAGCAAACTGACAGTGAGATATCAAACTACACTTGTATGCTGTTACCTGCCACAGAAACTCCAAAAGTAGTTTTAAGAATAAACCTACAAGGGCTGGAGAGATGGCTCTGTGGTTAAGAGCACTGGCTGTTCCTCCAGAAGTTTTGAGTTCAATTCCCAGCAACCACATGGTGGCTCATAACTATAATGAGGTCTGGTGCTCTCTTTTGGTGTACAGGCGTATATGCAGGGAGAACACTGTATACATAATAAATAAATAAGTCTTTTTTTTAAAAGGCTAAACCTTCCGATTCTTCTCCTTCGGTTTTGTGGGGAGTTTCAGCGTCTCTGAGACATGTCCTGGTTTGGGTTTCTTTCGCTATGATGAAATACCATGACCAAAAGCAGATTGGTGAGGAAAGGGTTAATTTGGCTTATGTTTCCACATCCATAGTTCATCATTGGAGGAAGTCAGGACAGGAACTCAGACAGGACAGGAACCTGGAGGCAGGGACTGATGCAGAGGCCGTGGAGGGGTGCTGCTTACTGGCTTACTCCCCATGGCTTGCTCAGCCTCCTTTCTTATAGAACTCAAGACCATCAGCCCAGGGATGGCCCCACCCACCATGGAGTGGGCTGTCCCACATCACTCACTGAGAAAACGCTCTACAGGTTTGCCTACAGCCCAATCTTATGGAAGCATTTTCTCAGTTGACTGTGCCTGTGTCAGAGCCTGTATCAAGCTGACATAAAATCAGCAAGCACAATTCACCCCTTGTCAACCTGACACAAAACACAAAAAACATAGCCTTTCCTTTTCAGTTAGTCCCCAATATCTCAGATTAATAAATACCACAAATATAAACCATATTACAAAATTAGAAGTTCCAGTCTTTCCCAATTCAAATACTTTAAAAGTTCAGTGTCTGTAAAAAATCTAAAATCTCTTAAAATCCAAAATCTTTTTTAAAAGTTCAAAGTCTCTCAACTATGAACTTCTATTAAAAAAAACAAAAAACTTTCTTATTTAAAAAGAAAATAGTCACAATTAAACAAAGGCAAAATCAAACACCAACAGTATAAATAACTCAGAGTCCAATGTCTGGGATTCACTCACCATCTTCTGGGCTCCTCCAGGGGTGTGGCTCACTCCCCCAGCTCCGCCCTCTGTAGCACCTCCAGGGGTGTGGCTCTCTTCTCCAGCTCCACCCTCTTCACACACAGCTTGTCTTCTAGGCTCCAGCAGGCTCCACTCCAAGTCTTGGTGTGATCCTATGGGACTGGTATCTCCAAACTGCTGGGCTCTTCTGGTGCAACTGGGCTGCACTTTCACTAGTAACTCTCTTGGGCTCTCTTCACGGTGCAAAGCCTCAACTTTTCTCCGTGGCCCCTTCAATCCTGGGGCCCTTCAACTGCTACTGAGGCTACACCTTCATCAGTGACCTCTCTTGGGCTCTCCCAATGCCAAGCCACAACTGCTTTCGATGAGCCCTTCATACCTTCAAAACCAGTACCACCTGGAAGACACACATGACCAAGTTTGGCTACCAACATAAGGTATAACCTTGGCCACCTCTGCACACAGCTTGTATGTGCTGACTCTCAGGAAACACTTCCCAGAAGACTTCACCTCAGTGATGCTGGCTGTTTCTTAATTACAGCTAATTCTTCAGCCCCAGGTGGCCAGCATCCATTGTCTCAGCAAAGCAAATGTTTTCTTTTAGTGGTTCTGGTTTCTTGTTAAGCACAACTGATTCTTCAGCTCTTGCTGATGAGACTCCACATATTCTTCACACAAATGGCCCAGTAGGGTCTTTGTTTCCCTTTGAAACTTCACAAGCCAGACCTTTCAACATTCTTACCTTCCAAGCTCCTACAGAACAGCCCACAGAACTCTCAACACTCAGTGGCTTTTCCAAAGTCCTTCTCCAATTCTCCCCAACTACACAGTCAGGTCTGTCACAACAATACCCCACTGTCGTGGCACCAACTTGTCCTGGTTTGGGTTTCCATTGCTATGATGAAACACCTAGAACAAAAGGAAATCGGTGAGGAAAGGGTTAATTCGGCTTACATTTCCACATCCATAGTTCATCACTGAAGAAAGTCAGGACAGGAATTCAAACAGAATAGGAACCTGGAGGCAAGAGCCAATACAGAAACCACGGAGGGGTGCTGCTTACTGGCTTGTTCCCTGTGGCTTGCTCAGCCTGCTTTCTTATACAACCAAGGCCCACCAGCCCAGAGATGGCCCCACCCACAATGGTCTAGGCCCTCTCCCATCAATCACTAATTAAGAAAATGCCTTACAGGCTTGCCTACTACATAGTCTTATGGAGGCATTTTCTCAATTGAGGTTCCCTTCTCTCCTATTGCTCTAGCCTGTGTCTGGTTGACATAAAATTAGTAAGCCGAGGGCATAAGTAAGAAATGAAAGCTGCATATTTAAGGTGGACAGAGTGCTACTGAATACATTCTGTACACATCATGTCCTGATTGCCACAAGGTAACATATACACACCTCATTTAATTTTGTGAGAACCCTTAGGACTGACTGGAGAAACCAAGGTCAAGTCTGCAATACAGTACTGCTAACTAGAGTCATTGGCTACGGAGCAAATCCCCAGAAACAATTCGCCTTACAGAGTCTGACCTTCAGCCCTCACCTCTCCACTTCATCCACACCTGGATGAACACACTTGTCTCCTCTTTGGGTTTGTGTGATAAACTCAGGAATCTTAGTGCAAGTGGTTTTTATAAATGTAAAAAGAAACTGTTTCATGGTGGAGTTATAGAGCAAAGTGGAAAGAGCCTGTGAAGACCCAACAGTGTGAGGCCCAACAAGTCTTCCCCTTACACATTAGCAAGTCTGTTCAGGTCTTGTTTAGACAGCCATATTGTTGAGGTACGGTGGGTTAGCGTTAACTGTCAGCTTGATACAGGCTACAACCATGTGAGAAGGGACTCTCATAGGAGATTTCCCAGGTCAGATTACCCTGTAAGCACGTCTTTGGTATTATTCTGATAGCTAATTGAGGTAGGAGGGCATAGCCCACTGTGGGCAGCCCTATTCTCTAGACAGGTGGTCCTGGACTGTGTAAGACAACTAGCTAAGCACGAACCAGTGAGACACAAAGCAGCATTCCTGCATGTTTTTGGTTTTTTTCACTTCAAGTGTTTCAAGTTTCTCCTTAAGCTCCTACCCTAATTTCCTTTGGATGGAATGTGACCTGGACATATAAGACAAATAAATTCTTCCCTCCCTTTGCTTTTGACCTGAGTGTTTTATCAGGCAGCAAAGAAACTAGGGCAGAGCTCTCTTTTTCTGCAGGTTAAAGACAGCTAAATGTGCCCATTCCCAACGTGTCACTGTACTTCACGTCACAAGACAGCTCAGGACACAAAACACGGGTTTTCCACTGAGACCATTGTTACATCACTGTTGGCCACAGCTACTACGTGAAACATAAAACCCAGAACATTCTGCCATAAATGCTGACCAGCTGGGACTGCAGAGAAAGACACAGCAGCTCAGATATGTCCTGCCATGCAAGACTGTGTTGTAAGAGAAAACTTTTCCTGGAGAGACATCTACTCACCCCAGACAGTGAGTCCACAGCAAACCAAAGTTCAGATACCACCAAAATCCAACTTGGTAAACCAATGAATTTTACCAAGAAATATGGGTTACTTACAGAAATATGGGTGAGAGGTTACTTACAAGAGCAAAAATTACTCAATGACAACTATATCAACAAAGGCCATCCCAGCATGGTTGACAGCTCACAAAAGCCAGGAATCCTGGGGCACACTGCACAACCTGTATGCAGGTCAATAGGCTGGAGAATGTCTCTTCTACGACTGGTCTAAGCCTTTTCCAGGAAGCTCAGCAGTTTTCTGCATCTTCTAAGCAACTGGTCTGGCCACAGTCTTCTGTGCAGCTTAGCTCTTTCTGCATGAGAGGGATTCTGGTAAGAAGAGACCTAGGGAATCTGTTCAGTTTCAGGGACTTCCTGAAGCTGTTTTGAGTTGTTTACCTTGGTGTTTAAGGAGCTTCCCTGCAGGATAGAATGTTTCAATTTGGAGGAAACTGTTGTACAACCTTTGGATACTAGCCTGGGTCAAGTGAAATCTCTCAGACATGCAAAAATGAGTTGACAAGCAAGGCTCCAAAAGGAGATAAGATGTTCACCCAGAGAAGAAAAGATCTGGGTATGAGAAGGATGTAAGTGGAAAGAGAAACTCTTCATATGTTTGAAATATTGAGCATAAAGGCAAAACAAAATTCTTCCCATGTGGCTCTGGAGGGCAGAGCTGTGATCTGTGAATACTGAGTTGAAGGAAGCAAACCTGGAGTAAGTGAGGAAATGTCATGTCCCAACACGTAGTTTTCCAAAGTGACAGTCCTTCCCTGGAGGGGGCATTTTGTAAATTGATAGTAGATTTTGGGACTTCGCGTAGAGTCACAGCCAGAGTGTTCACATGTTAAATATACATTTTTGTTATGTTTCTCTCCTATTACTTCTCCCTGTGTGTTAACATTAAGATACAATACTTGCTATTCTTACATTATGTATTAGTTATACGAACCATAGATTACATTTTGCAATGGGAAAGGAGTTGTCATCTAATATTAATAAGATGGAACACTGAGCTTGCTTGCAATGAGAGCCACTTGCCCAAAAGAGAGGTGACAAGCCAAAGACTTTTCAACTGTTTTGCCAGTATAGTTGTTGGGTTAGTTCCATCTCCCATATGATTTTGTATTAGTTTCTGATATTTAGATGCTGGGCTTTCACTGTTGATTTACAGAAGCTCCCCCTGGTAATGTCCCCAGTCTCATTTCGTCCACTTACACCACCTGCTAGGGCATTAAGGAGTCATTGAGTGTGGTCCCTCCTCTCAAATAAAGCATCACTGGGCTCACCCTCGGGCTGGCATCCCTTCCCAGCAGAGACTCTATGTGGGTGATACTGAGGCTGGTCTATGGTATGTGGACCACAGAGTCATCTGCTAAGAAGCTTTCAGTTTTTGAGGGTTGTGGCTGTTTGGAGAATCTCCTAAAGCTAAGTCACACTGTCCCCAAGGGAGGGGGGGATCGTAGTCACACAAAATGTTGACTCTTAGTTTTAGAGCTAAAGACCTCTTACCTTATCATTCAACTCAAAATTAAGATTCAGATTCTAATATGCCATTGTGCCTGGCTGGTCAAAATATACTTCCCACTTCAAATTACCTCACACACACACACACACAATAATTTTTAAACATTCATTTATTTACTGTTGTTCTGTGTAGTTGTGTGCCTGCATGTGTTTATGTACCACATGCATTTAGAAGCCTAGGAAGACCAGAAGAGGGCAACATTTCCCCTGAAACTGGAGTTATAGACAGCTATGTCATGTGGGTGCTGAGAACTGTATCCAATTCTTCAGTAAGAGCTACAGGTGCTCTCAATTACTAAGGTGTCTCGCCAGGAAACCCCCCCCCCAGTATTTTTTTTTTATAGACTCTCAGTAAGGAACAATGATATTCAGTGTCTACACTTGCAGACAATCAGAAAGCTACTGGAGTCTGGTTGAATCACACCTAAAATCTGCTGTTGTTGGCAACTGCCTGCTTCCCAGAGGTCCCCCACATGACCACAAGCAATAAGTAAAACCCACTGTGAGACCAGATGCCCTCCCTCTCAAATGGTTCCCCGGGCTTATAATTAAATAATGAAGACAGAGACATCAACTGTGTTAGGTAACAAACGTAGAGAAGTGAACTATGATAGTGTTTATTTCCAGGAGAGCAGGCGCCTTGGAACTCACACTTCATAGGGTCAATATTTCATTTTAATGTTTCTCTCTCACCCCAGCCTTTCCTGCAGAATTCTCAGCCATCTCCAGGAGACTCAGGTATAGAAGTCTTAAGACTGATGACATGGTTCAGAGGTAAGGGAGCCTGCTACCAAGCCTGACAACCCCGAGTTCAGTCCCTGGGACCTACATAGTGGAAGGAGAGAACTGACTTCTGAAAATTTCCTCTAACCTCTATACATGCATTACACACACACACACACAAACACACACACACACACACACACACACACACACACATGCACACACACACACGTGCATACAGGCAAAGATAAATCAATGTTTTTTAAAAGATGCCTTAAACTATATATTCTTTTACATTTTAAAAAATCTATTTTTTTCTAGGTAAGAGTAGAGTGTTTAAAATATGTCTTAAAAAATTACCAATGCCGGGCAGTGGTGGCGCACGCCTTTAATCCCAGCACTTGGGAGGCAGAGGCAGGTGGATTTCTGAGTTCGAGGCCAGCCTGGTCTACAGAGTGAGTTCCAGGACAGCCAGGGCCACACAGAGAAACCCTGTCTCGAAAAAAAAAATTACCAACAAGCCTTTCATTTGGTGCCTATTCCTCCTGTGACCTAGGTCCATCAAACCACAGCAGTCCCTGGATAAAACTAGAATCAGACATAACAAAAACAAGATCTATAGAGGACTCCTGGAGAACCGCCTTCAAGGACTACAAAAAATTATGTACTAATAGAAGAGAAGCCGTGATTAAAAATCAGGCAATGTTATATGCCGAGCAACAGGTCAGCGCAAATGCAAAGGGAGACGCTACGGCTCAACGGGTAGTTTCTGAAAAACAAGACCACGTTTCTCACAAAGCATCCTTCATGGAGCAATCGTATGACTTCAGAAAGCACTGGGTAGAGAAAGGGTCCCCAGACCAATAAAGCTCCATCACACCATTTAAAGTGACCGCCAAGAAACAGGACATTCAGGGACAGACTCTTGGATGAAACCACCACATCGTTATATCACCAGTTGGAAATGGACAGCTCAGTTAAGTTACTGAATGGCTGGTTCTGTGTCAACTTGGCACAAGCTGGAGTGATCACAGAGAAAGGAGTTTAGTTGAGAAAATGCCTCCATGAGATCCAGCGGAAAGGCATTTCCTCAATTAGTGATCAAGGTGGGAAGGCCCCTGTGAGTGGTACCATCTGTGGGCTGGTAGTCTTGGGTTCTATAAGAAAGCAGGCTGAGCAAGCCAGGGGAAGCAAGTAAGCCAGTAAGCAGCATTCCTCCATGACCTCTGCATCAGCTCCTGCTTCCTGACCTGCTTGAGTTCCAGTCCTGACTTCCTTTGGTGATGAACAGCAGCATGGAAGTGTAAGCTGAATAAACCCTTTCCCCCCCAACTTGCTTCTTGGTCCTGATGTTTGTGCAGGAATAGAAACCCTACTAAGACAGTTACTGAATGGCCTGCCTGTCTGCGAATGACTAAAAGACTTGGTAGGCGCAGAGTTCTGTCTCCTGTCCACTGTCACTGAGATGGGGTCACTTTCTCTACTTGGCACTCAAATGCACATGTTGCAGGCACAGTATTCTGGCCTATGCCTATGGGAAGGCACAGAGCGACAGCGTTTACTTCAGGCCTGCACAACGATGAGTTTTTACGTAGTGAGAAGAGTTCTGAGAAATGGGTCTTGGCGAGACCCTTTGCTGTGCTTACTATTGATGACTTCAGTTACACAGATCGTGTTGATCAAGTGCTGAATGCTTCCTTCACCTGTAAATATGCCACAACGTGAGGCCATGCACACGTGGCATGATGCCACCTGCCCTAGGTTTTACTAGCTAGTTTATAAGCCAAGAGAATACAGAGAAATGAGAACTTCGGCTTTAGGAGAAGCCAGGTGGCACACACCTTTAAATCCCAGCATTCTGGGAAACAGAGGCAGATGGATCTATGCATTAGAGGCCGGCCCGGTCTACAGAACAAGTTCCAGGACAGCCAGGGTGTGGTGGTTTGAATAGGTTTGGCCCCCACAGATTCATGTGCTTGAATGCTTGGCCAGAGGGAGCGGAAAAGGAATGGAAAAAGAAAAGAAAAGAAAAGAAAAGAAAAGAAAAGAAAAGAAAAGAAAAGAAAAGAAAAGAAAAGAAAAAAGAAAATTAGCTGAAAGATCTGTGAGGCAGTGGAAAGTGGCAGAGACCGACGCCACAGTGAACTGTCCATAGGCCAGGTTCTGAAAGCACCAGGAAAGATCACATTCCACTTCCCTTTTGAAATTAAACAGTAGATGCTCCTTCTTGCCTTGTGGGTTTCTTTCGGACCAGAAGTACTAGTCTAAAACCAACGTCAGGTCCTACCTGAGACTACAGCATCATGACCCAAGCCCTAGGTCAAGAACACAGCACTGATGTTAACATCACGACTCCCCAGGGGAATCAGAAGGTACTGGTCACTGGGACCCACACACCCTCTTGTAGCCCTGTCCCTTGGATAGGACAGGTTGGCTGGTGCCACTGGGAAGTATGTCTAAGAGGGAGCAGAGGAGGAAGAAACCATGAAGCCTAACGCCATGTCATCGTTCCCAAATGCCACGAACATCCACTTCAAATTTTCCAGAAAGGGGAAGAGTGGACCCCACAATATGAGATTTAAGAGGTAATTCATGCAGCTTCTATTACCCCAGTCCTATAACGCAAGGCCCCTCCAAGTTGTGACCCTATTCAGGTCAATTCCAACAGTGTGGGTCCTTTCCCTGGTCCTGAGAAGTCAGGTGTTTGGGGTGCACAGGGGGCTGGGAACACCAGATGGAACAGGTCCATTATCTCAGGCCAGGTCTTGCAGGGCCTTCACGGTGGGGTCACCGCAGAAAGAGGCTCATCATTTTTCTCTTATGAGGTAGTTTAAATATGTCCCCAGAGAAGCCGAGTCCAAGTACATTTTCTAATCCTACCCCCTGACAAACGAATATTCCATCACATGTCTGGTTAGTTTCCTACTTGGCTTCATTTTGTTGAGGAAGTCACACAGCCTTTAAGTAAGATCAACACCATCAACCCTAAACAACTGGATCTAAACACAGGCACAAGAGTCCAGAAAATTCTAGCCTGTACCCTCCTCCCCCTTTGTTAACCTGGACGTAGTGAAATTGTGTTTCCATACACAGGACACTAACCTAGGATTTTTTTTTTCATTTAGATACTATGCAAATAAAAAAAATTATGCTGAGGGCCAGCATAACTTCTTGGGAAGAACAAGAAAAGGGTATAGAATCCCCATCGTGCCGAAACTACTCCGGGGCACGTGACCTCCGGGTCAGCGCGGCCTAAAAGCTGAAAGAGCTCATAATGAGACTGAGCTTCTTTTCATCTTCAAAGCCCTCTGTAAGCCCTAAGTCGTCCATCCCACCACACTACTGTAATCATGCGATTTGGCAGAAGCAAAAGACCTTTCATCTTTGAATCACAAAGCACTCTATAAATGCCAATTAATCCTCCCGCTGCCCTGGGAGGGGACGGGCATCGGCTCACCTACTTTGTACAGGGAGAGGCTTTAGCGATCCCGTCCTCTCTACACAGCGAACACTTGGTCTGGGGTGCGGGGGTAGGGGCGGTGTCTGTCTCTCAGCTTGGACACTTGAGACAAAAAGTCAGGAGTGTATTTAAGGCATCTCACTGGTGGCTAGCACATGTATGTGCTTAGATAATGATTTTTGAGTGGAAAAGTAAATGGGGTTTCTACATTTTCAATGGCCTGATGAGCAGGCTACCATCCTAAACTCCAGTTCGAGTTTATTCTCCAGACTGGCTTTGGCTCGTGTGTTTTAATTCATTATTCTCTGACAAACACGCTCCCTACGTTATGTGCTGATGAACAAGGATCACGGCTGGTACTCCAAGACTCTGAGTCATTCAGTCACCAACGCAGGTGCAAAACAACACATGCCAGAACCTCGGGGCACTAGCAGTTGCTTAATATCCTAGTAATTTAGAGCACAAAATTGTCATTTGCATCACCCTTGTACAATAGATAGCAAAATTCCTAAGACTAAAAAGGCCTGATCACTTGTCTTCGGAGATGATACAATTGGTGGATAATACTCTCAAGTGTCCAGGCATAGGGCAGGGGTGGGGGCATCTATGCATGAACCACAGAGGCTACCTGTACCTAAGCATACCCTAAGGTGTAATATCAAAAATACCCAAGTACCGATTAAGGCCTTTCCTCCTTTGTCCCATTAACTGTTCATTCAATGCATATTTACTAAGAACCTAGCTTGTCTCTCAGGTGGATGCTATCAGCCCTCAGCGGCAGGAGCCAGGTGCTGACCTGGCTCTCTGCTCTTTAAAATTAGCAAACAAAAACACCTTGTTTTCCATATTGTGGAATGATCTTTGGCCTAGTATCAGCTTTCAAAGGGGAGGAGTTGATAGAACTAATAAAGTGATTTCCTGGGTGTTTTGGTTCTCGTTGGTTGTGGGTATTCATTGTTGTTTGTTTTGAGTTCTAGGCTGGCCTGGAACTCACCGTGTAGACCGGGTTGTCCCTGAACTCTCAAGTGTTCCTGCATCATCACCCTAGGGCTGGGTTTAAAAGAGCATACCAACACATCCACTCTCATCGATAGTTTTAAAGCAAACTACCCAGAATCAGTTGTGTTTTCATTTTTCAAAAGCCACTTTAGGACTATAGAAAAATTGGTGACAGAATAGACAACCCTTACACACTGTCTCATCTCTACTGATAAGTGTCTGCTGGAGTAAGATGCCGCCAAGACACTAAGAGAATCACCTGGGACTTCTTAACTCCCCAGATGTCACCTAGAGAAAAACTCAAGTCACAGAAATCCTATTTGTATTTCTCTGGCCCAGACCTCAGAGCCAGCTATGTCCAACTAAAAAGTTCTTGTCACATTTAATTTAGCAACATGGCTACTCTGGCTGGAATACAGACAAGCCTTTAATCCCAGGAAACAGAGGCAAGCAGATCTCTGAGTTCAAGGCCAGCCTGGAACAGAGCAAGTTTCAGGTAAAGAAAAGCTTAGGTCCAGGTGTGGTGGTCAATGCCTTTAATCCCAGCATTCAGGAGACCAGGCGTGCAGGTCTCTTGAGTTCTTCTAGTCAGTCAGTTCAGTTGAGTCAGTGCATTGAGAGGCAGGGCAGTGGAGTAGAGCTCGGGACAGTTCACTTTGTGGAGCTCAGAGGCAGTTTTTACAGGAACAGTCATACAGAGATAGGTTGCAGAAAGAGCAAGCTAAACACAGGTGAAGACAGAATGAGCCAGAGAATGAGAAGGAGCCAGAACAGATTGATAGAGTTGGTATGAGGCCAAGTAGAACAATTCAGTGAGAAGCTGAGAGAAGCTAGATGGAATCAGTCAGCTTGGAGAGAAGTCCAAGCTAGAACAGCTGGGTTGAACCAGCCAGCCAGAGTTCTGAAAGAGCTAGGAAAGGGTGAACTTATTCATCAATAAGCCTCTAAGATGACAACTACATCTGCCAAAGAAAAGTTACTTTTATACGCACTGGAAATCAAGCCTCCAACACATGAATCCATCGGAGGCAAGTCACTCCCAAACCACAGCACTGTAAACGTCATTCAGCCAGTGGATGGAAGAGGGTGTTCATGTCCTTCTGTTTCACTTTATCATGGAAGTATCAGTGCAGCGTGAACCTAGACAGCTGAGGTGATCTTCAAATGAAAGACTTGCTCCCCATGAGGGATGAATTACAGACAGCTTCCTGCTGAACTTGAGCTTCCAAGATCACAGTGATTGACTCTGAGACTTTTAAAAAAGTTAAGAAGCCACCCAAGTACATCAAAATCTATTCATAAATCATCTAAAAGTGCCAGAAGTACCCTTCCTTAGAAACTCCAATTCAGTCTCCTGAAGAATTTGTCAATGAGCAAACCAAGGCACCAAACAGTTCCTCCACAACATCGTGGACATGAGCTGGAGTCCGCCTGCCCTGGCTCTTCATATATATATATATATGGAGCATACACACACACACACACAAATAATATGGAGCAGGAGAGTTTTTCATTGCCCTCACAACTGTCTCTACACACTCAAATTCAGTTAGGTTAATCCACTGGTCTCCCTCCCAAACCCCTATTTTAGTCAGCCAGGACTTTGTCTTCTCTATGTACTCTCCAGTGGGAGAAGGGAAATGTTAGGACCCTGAAGAACCCTGCAGGACCAAAGTGGGCAAATACATTTCTGCTCTGGGGTTTGGACGAGATTTGACTAAGCCCATGGAACCAAGCTTACTCACGCAGGACAGCCAGGCACAGCAGGAACTGGATGACCAGTTGCCCCAAGTCTCCAAAGCTTGAGACCCAGGTTCAGCAGTATGCTGAGAGGTTTGAGGACATGGAATGGAATATCTTTCTGTGAAAGTCCCACCCCAACACTGTTATCCCCGGGTCAGTGCTTAACCCCCATCGATGATTCTGCACGTATTTTATAAAAGCCATCCTCTTTGTGTCTTTATCTTTGGTGACAGATTAGAATGGTATCACCATGACACCAGCCATGTAAATCCAGAGTGCCACTACTACCCCCAGCTTTTGCCCAAATTCTGCACAGCTAGAGTCTTGATAAGGTATTAGAGAGCTACTTTGTTTTGCCCACTGTGTCCTCTCTGAGAAGGGACGTCAGTGTTTAGAATGGATGCATCCATTTCTGTAGGGACACAGGGCAGTAACCTTCACTTGAATCTGCTCCCACTCCTGTGATGCTCCCAGCTCCCAAGCCACAGCTGACACGGCCTTGGGGCCCGGCCTAGCCTGGTTTATTTGCAGCACCTCACTAGCAGAAGCTGGTTCCCGTTTCTGAAACTTTCTCCTTCCAGGGTTTCTTGCAATATCCTAGTAGATGCCTTCCTGTGCCCCGCCCCCCCCCCACCACTGGCTGTTTACTGTAACTAGTCTTTCTAATGCAGAAACACACAAGTCAGCTTAAGGCTAAATTGAAAGGCTCGCTTTTCGTGATCACAAGGTGTCTGACACAGCTATGAACGCAGAAGTTAATAGCTTATTAAGGACAGTCACAGGCAATCTCAACACAGATTGCATTGAGGGGTATTTGTTGTTGTTGGTTTGTTTTGTTCTAGGCTGAGGATCAAACACAGACCTTGCTTAATGCCTGATAAGCATAGGGCTACATCCCCATCCTAGGGCCTTAAAAAGCATTGACGAATTCAGTACGTTTGGTGTTTTATAGTGAATAAAATAATAAATAAAATATTGGTTTTGAAGAGCAAAATGAGAAACTTCTCACTGGGTTCACTGGTCCCCTCGGACTCCACATCTCCGAAGGCCTAAGAAATATACACAGAAGGAAAGAAGCTACCCCTTCCTCACAGATGGGAACAGGAAGCCCCAAGGGACTTTGTGTGCGACTAGAGTTACTCACGCATGTTCAAGCGCTCACATGTACCAGAAGAAAAGGAGCTGTTTCTGTAGTTAACATTTGCTGAGTGCTTACTTCGTACAAGGCTGGTTAAGACACTGGGCTTTTGAGTTATTAACCCTGCAGCAATTTCATAAGCTAGGTCTTACCTGCACTTTCACCGATGGGAAAACCCAGGACGTAGAGAAGTTGAATAATTTGGCAGGCTCACACACAGCAAGCAGAGAATCTCTTGCCTGTGACTAAAGCACAGCCCACCCCGATGGGAGCACCTGGAAGGCTGTCTCTGCATCCATCATGAATGTCAGGGAGGTCAGTTTGGTACCTACCCTCTCCCCAGCTTCTGGCTATTACCTCTAGTTTTCCCATCACTGATCGTAGGCCCCATACATTCCTCGTGGTGCCAGCTCAGCACCAGGCCCAGGAGACTCCTGGTTAAATGTGCATTATGAAGGCTTTAAACCACACAGCATGGGCAGGGGGTGCATGCTCACACCGTCTTTGGCTATCCTTACTGACAAGTCTCCACTTTATGGGTGATCGAATATTGTTTGGAACGAATTCGAACAGATTTACTTTTTGTTTAGACCAAATTCAGGCCCACAGGCCCACTCAGGGGCTCTCCATCCCTCTGGGACCTGTAAGCTTGATGAAACTTTGAGGAAATGAGTCTCCTACACTCTATTATGGGGGTAAGCTTTGAGGTAAAAACAACCGATGCTTTCTCACCAAGAGGTGTGCCCCTGACTTGGTGTACATGGCTCCCAGCCTGTTTCTTTCCTCTGTCCTCTTTCTCTTGTTTAACAGGCACGGGCAGACGCTGGGAATCCCTCCATTGTCTACCTGGACGATGGCCGTGACGTGGCGTATATATCACTGGGATGTGGTGTCAGGGACTGGATTGAGACAGCACATGCTCCTGCATGATTGCTGACTTGAAGAGGCATTAAAGCCAGGAAATGAAAAAGAGATGAACCGTATTACTTTACCTTCGGGACCCTGGACAGTCTGTTTATAGGGTCGCCAGGAGGCAACCCTGCGGAGGGGTTCCAGCATTTGGCATGACCTAACCTGTGAGTCTATTTTCTTGTCTGGAATCTTCTCCTTGGGGGGCTGAATGCTGTCTGGTGCTAAATATTTCCAGTCAGGGAACTCCTAATCTCCCTTCAGATGCTCCTGAGCAAATTCTGAGTCCAGCTCCACCCTTTTTCATTTTGCTGCCGAAGCTTGTTTTGGGTGGTTTACACCTTTCAAATATTTGCCGTCTGCTCCTCTGTTCCCTGGAGTCATTTCCGGGTCCTGGCTCTGGGTTTTTGGTTACTTTAATCTCTCCTCATAAATCAGCCCCTCTGTTCTCTCCATCATTTTTTATAGCTTTTCTCTGAACTCTCTCCAATGTGTCTACATATTTCTAGTACTGAGTATCTAAACAGAGTTGACTGGACCAGAAGTCATATTTGGACTTCCTCGATCCATCTCCTGTCCTGAATACTTCCAAGGCGCCTTTGGTATGGCTCTAAATACCGCCAATTTGTCTACTCCATTAATGCACAATAAACATTCCTGAAAATGTCATAAGGCCACAAATTGGAAGACTATCTTACCAAGAAGCTAATTTGATTTATTTGGGGGGAGTTGTTTTTTATGTTTGTTTTTTTGTTGTTGCTGGTTTTGGTACACAGTAGTTAAATAAATTTGCAGGGGCCCACTACGCATCTTAGTTTATTTTTATTGAATGGCATTAAAGGAAGATATTTGTCCCACTTAGGTTTCTGTTGCTGTAAACACCGACCCAAACCAACTTGGGAAGGAAAGTTTTCATTTGGCTTACAGGTTACATACAGTCCATCACTGAGGGAGGGCAGGGCAGGCACCAAAGCAGAGGCCACAGAGGAACACTGCTCAGCAGACCATCAGACTGCTCCCTCTGGCTTGCTGGGTACCTTTCTTATATAACCTAGGACCACCTACCCAGGGATGGCACCGCCCACAGTGAGCTGGGTCCTCTCACATCAGTTAGCAATTAAGTAAATCCCCCCAGAGATGTGGCCACAGCCCAATCCAATGGAGGCAAATTCCTCAGTTGAGATCTCCCTTTCCCAGGTAAGTTTGTGTCAATTTGCAAAAACTGGGCCACTATCACAGGCAACCACAGGCATTGAGGAAGACCATTTCTAAGCTGACCATTCAGGTCTCGAATATGGTCCTTGTGAAACTTAGTGCCTCTGACTGGATACTAGTCCACAAAATGCATTCAGCTGGTTACAGAATACTCACCAACCCCAGACTACTAAAAGAGAGCAAGAAGGAACCACACATTACACCGGAAATAGCTGTGCAAGTTTGCACCACCTTTCTAAAGGGTACTTTGGCAATTTGTATCCAAAATGTTTACAAAGTACATTCTCCTTGACCAATGAGCAACCAATGAGGCTATTTCTAGGATACTGTAAACATCCTAGGAAATAACTGGAAAAGGCATAAAGATGTGTGTGTGCAGATGTTTACCCAAGCTCTACTCATGGCAGTTGGAAAAATGCTTAAAAATTTTAAGGCCCGATTGCAAATGTAGTTGAAGAAGAGGGAACTCGGGTTATATGTTCAGCGATGACCCATGCAGTGTTATTTGTAGCAGTGGAGAAGGGCAGGAATAAAATCCACCACAGAGTAATTGGTTAAGTAACAATGGTCTGGCTCCATAGTCGTTCACACACAAACATGGCTGTGGTTTACGTAGTACTGAGAAAAGATTTGGAGTCACAGACTGCCTGCGTTTGTTTTGTTTTGTGGGGTTTTTTGTTTGTTTGTTTTGTTGGGTTTTTATCTCCACGTCTGTATTCACGAGTAAAAAAGATGTGGAGGTAAATACATTGAACCCTTGGTGGTTGTCTCTGCTTCACCAAGGGAGGTGGGTCCCCTTGCAGCTCATCATCTGTTCCCTGCTCAATAGACAACAACAAAACCATGGTTTTCTTTTACTCTAAATTATAAACTAATCAGAATTTGTGGAGCCTCTACCATGTACTAGAGCACAGAAATGAGAATTGCTTCCCTCGCCTGGGTTAAGAGTGCGGCTCCATTCAGTGCCCTTGAGCATCGAGCATCTGTAGTTATGTAGCCATGACCGTGACAGTGGAGGAGCCATGGGGGCTGGGAGGGGGCACTGTGTACATTCAGACCCTGAAGGATGGCCTGACAAAGGAAGAGAGGAGAAATACAAGTCACCACAATGCCTGCCGCATGCTCAGCTAATGAAGGGACTTTGGAAACCCCTCCTTCCCTCCATACCAGGACCTCTTGTCTCTCCAGCGCCCCCAGTGCTGTGATAATCAACCACACAGCCCACAGTTCCTAATGTCTGCTTTTATCATCAGTGATGTAGTCAGTCAATGTACATGACTAGCATTTGGTTAATTTTTCTACCAACACTGTGAAAGCCAGATCAAACAAAGTGCTCAATGAAAATTAGAGCTAGGAGTAGGGGTACATCCCCACAGTCTCCTCATTCAGGGGGCTGAGGCAGAAATAATATGAGTTTGAAACCAGCCTGGACAAAACATAAAGGGGGAGAAAGGAGAGGGTAGGGGTTGGGTGGGAAGAGAGGGGAGTTGGTCTACCAGACTCCCAGTAGAAAATTGTCCCACTTAGTAAACACACACCCACAATATTTCAGCTAGGCTCATAAAACCTCCATCCCGAGACAGCACTCACACCCTCACATGGACCCCATCTCGATGTTGTCGTCACACCCCGTTGAGCCACCGCCTGTTCTCTGAGTGATGACAAGCTCTCTTCAGTGCCATTGTGAAACACTGCATCACAGTTGATGTTCCCACTCACTTCCCAGATTCTTGGCCGAAAGACAGAGAACTGTCCATTGAACTCCAGATGCCAGGAAGCACACGTCATCCATCCGGCACAGGAAGAAGTCCTTGTTGAGAGGTGCTATTTCTTTCTCCCCAGGTGATCTGGGAAAGTCCGGAGATGCTTGCTTGTGGAGTTCACTCATGCCACGTGGGGCTCAGGGTCTTCGAGCAGATTACCTAAAACTTGGTAGACAATCTTTGGCTGCCTGCAGAGAATTTGGTGCCCTTCTCTCCAGAGCAAAACTTCTAGTTAATCAAAAGTGGACCCTGAAATCCCAAAGCAACCATGAAGGGTAAGAAGAGAAGAATCACAAGAACTCTCTTTTGCACTTCCCTGAGAACAGGTTCAAGACGTGATCTGCGGGTTAAGACACGGATACTCACTTTTACACATACGACAAGTGGAATCAGAAAAAAAAATCAAGATATACTGAAGTAGAAACTTACAAGTTCTTTGGAAAGTCAGTTGTGCTAGATGGTGTTTTGTCAGGGCAAACACGTGAAGGAACATTTCTCTTAAGCAGACACAGGTGAAAGGTTAAAGCCAGTTCATGAGGGAACGTTTTGCAGACAACCAGTGAAAAGATGCTCTGCTAAAGCAAACACTTAGGAGGACACGTGATGAGGGACTCTTTGCTAATGACACACATGGATTGGTCCACCGTACATTGCATAGTTGAGCTCCATTTGTTGGGACTCCATAGAGAGAAACACACCAAAAATCTTCTTCAGCTTCTTGCCACTTCTGCAGACTCAGGCCAATTGGCAGAGTGATGTCAGCTGAGACAGACTCACGTACTAGGCAATACACACGGTGAGGCAAGACCCATGCAGGACATGTGATGTTTGGAGGGCGTATAAATGGGACCCAACGAACTGCAACCAAGGCTGAGCTTGGGCTTGCTTATAGCGCTAGCTACAATGCTTGTTGGTCTTGTGTCTTCACTGATCTTTGCAGGAGGCACAGCCTAGAACTGTTCTTGGCATTTCTGGTGATCCTGGTCCCTCCTGCTGACTTGTGACTTCAGCTGAGGTCTGACTGTTCCTGCTAGGTCGTGCCACTGCTGCTGCTATCCCAACACTACTGAACTGGACTACTGGTATATCTGTGAAGTGTTTACGAGTAGATCGAGCTGCCGGTGCTGACCTGTGAACTGAACTGCTGATTTCCTGACAGCACAGATGGGATTTGCTCCAAAGAATCATTTCTAAACAGGTCCACTTCCCCAGTATCCTGTCTTTTCCACGACCTCTGGTAGGTGGTGGGCTAGAAGGGAGGTTAAAGCTTTTAAGAACCATCTTTGGCATTTGAAAAAAATTAAAGTTACAATATACTAAAAGAGAATCTGCTTTTAAAAGAGGCCAATATCCACATGAAGAAACTGTGCAAGCAGTAGCAAGAGGTCCTGGCCTGGAGAGATGGCTCAGTGATTAAGAACACTGTCTTGTTCTCTGAGGACACCAGGGTTCAGTTCCCAGCATCCACGTGGCAAATCACAATTGCAATTCTAGTTCCAGAGAATCTGAGACACACATAAACATGCAGGTAGAACGTATATACAAAAAATAAACATTAGAAGATTTTAAGTAGCAAGAAAGCATAATGTAAGTGTATTTATTGCAACAGAACTGTAGATCTATCATGATCAAAATGGTAGGTTTCACGGTGCACACATATGGCACTACCTAAAAAGTAGTATCAGAAAGCTGTACCTAAAATTGGATCTGATTATCTAATACAGTCATGTAAGTATTATATTCCTTGGCATAGAAGACATGCTGGGAAACTGTTATGTGGTACAGAAGGCCTTATCCCTAAATGTGAAAGTGTCTGGACTATGTTTTAAGATTTTGCGTGTATCTGTATGTGTGTCGGTGTGTGTAGGTGCAAGTCTGCGCATCCATGTCTGCACATGTGTGCACATGGGTGTCAGAGGTCAGTATCGAGTATCCCACTTTATTGCTCTTTGCCTTATTCTTTGAGGCAATGGCTCCCATCCAAGCTGGAACTCACTGAGTGGTTAGACTGTCTGATCAGCAAGCTCCGGGGGTCAGCCCACCTTTGCCCACCCCAGTGCCGAGGCTACAGAGATGCACCCCCGTATCTGCACTTTCACGTGGCTTCTGAGACTATGAACACGGATCCTCATGCTTGCGTAATAAGCACTTTATGAAACTGCTTCCCCAGCCCTGTATTTTCTAATATTTTTCAATTTTTATATGAGTATACATTTCTCTTATAATCAGAAGAAAATAATGCTGCAAAATAAATAACGTTTTTTTCTTTTTTTTTTTAAGATTTATTTATTTTATGTATATGAGTACACTGTAGCTGCCTTCAGACACACCAGAAGAGGGCATCAGATCCCATTACAGATGGTTGTGAGTCACCATGTGGTTGCTGGGAATTGAACTCAGGACCTCTGGAAGAGCAGTCAGTGCTCTTAACTGCTGAGCCATCTCTCTCAGCCCCTAAATAAAGCTTTTTCAATCTGCCCATTTTCCAGTATATCTGTACAAGTCGGAGCCCACCAAAGAGAAAAAGGGTGGAAGAAAAAGCTCATGAAATCCCAGAGTCTAAGTTCCATGGTCTGCCATCTGCAAGCTCTGTATCCAAGAAGGCCTGTGGCATAGATGAGTCCAAAGTTCAAGTCTGAGGGCCTGACCACACCCAAAAGCACTCTCACGGATATATCCCTTAGCCCAGTCAAGTTGACAGCTAATAGTACCATTTTATAGCTTCTGTCAAGACTCACTTGGCTTGTTGTCATAATTTCCTGACTGATAGATAAGCCCTTCCCCTCTCCAGTGCCACCAAAGACAGAGTTCTGAAGGATAAGACAGAGGAGACATGTCACGTGGTACCATTGACTCCTGGCTTGTCCTTCAACTCCGAGTCATCCCTTGTTCTCAGTAACCCTGGAAGAGCCGATGAGCAGCACTGATTAGTGTGAGAAGGCCATAGGAGGGACACCTGCTGAGCTGTCACTAGGGGGAAGCCCCAGTAGGACTCTAACTGAAATTGGGGAAACCATATCATATTTGGGGGAATAACTTGATGCAGAGAATGGAGACTAGAACATTTCTAACAAAGCGGTGTTTGTCTACCAAGCCTATAGGATTTTATTGTACGCTTACTTGGAGTAATGCAGGTTAGGGTCAGTGACAAGTCCAGGAAGTTCTATAACCATCTCTCTGCTCCCTTGTTCTCCTTGCCTTAGCTTCCTTCTGGTCTGTCGTCATCTCAGACATTGCTTCCTTGACTTTCTTGAGATTCTTCCTTGACACCAAGCGTCCAATCATCTGCCTCACACTTCAAGCACCCTTGCTCTAAAACCTAGGCACACTCTTCTGTTGCTCTCCTTCTGAGCCCTGACACCAGCCGACAGCTCCTTCAGAAGGAGGGATGCCATTGTCCCATTGCCCTGAGTGCCAAGCCCTGTGGTTGACAAGGGACAAGTCCTTAGTAATTATTTCCAAACAAATAATTAAATAAGTGAACAAATAGGAATTAGCACTACCAGCCAATCATCTCGAGATCGAGAGAGATTACAAAGGGTTAAGTGCCGTGTTAATGGTATATATCCAACAACCCCAGTGAATAAGCCATTAAAAGTCTTTTTATATGGTAAGCCACAGTGAGACAGCACATGACTCAGTCATTAAATAAATTAATAAACTGTTGATCTAAAATAATGTCCAAGATAAAAATGTGAAACAAAGTAAAGCAGGAACATATGGCTATTTAATTCCCTAGAGTTAAAGGTACATACCAGGCAACAATTCCGTCATGATCCCCAAATCTAAGAAACATCAATCTGGTATTCTCCATCCCTGTTAAATGAAGGTTGTTACAAAAGCAGATTTTAGAAGCATCTAAACATCGCCTAAAATAGCGCCGCCCCGTTTCTTCTACTCCAACTCAGAGCAGAAACAAATCCACTGCTGTGCTTTCTGTTACTTTCAAGCAAATTTAATCTTAATTCACACAGCTTCCTGAAGGAAATGAGTTTTGAAACCTAAGCGGCAGTTGTCCAGACGCAGAGAAGTAGACAGGGTGTTACAGAGGAGTAAATGATTTGAGCACAAGGACAGAGACCCAAAACACAAGGGCAGGTCCTAGAACAACGGACATGGGCTGTCCAGCAAAGGTGAAGGCAAGAGACAGGCTATGAGCCAGGAGACAGGCAGGAAATTAAACTGAGATAGCCGGCAATGGGGCCACACAAAAGCCTTTGCTGTTCCGAAGAGGAAGGGAAAGTATAAATGGTTTTTAAACAGGAAAATGATGTGTTTAACTTAGCACTGAGAAAGCTCTCTGCACTAGAGACAGGCTTGAAGGAAAGCAAGCTGGAGCCAGGGCGGTGACTGCCGCAGCAGGTTACAGCAGCAGCTCAGCCTTCCCACGCTGTGAGCCTATAATACAGCTCCTCGTGCTGCGATAAGCCCCCTCCCCCAACCATAAAGCTATTTTTGTTGCTACTTCAAAACTTTAATTTGTTACAGTTATGAATCGTGATGTAAATATCTGTGTTTTCTCATGGTTCTAAGCGACCTCCATAAAAGGGTCGTTCAACAACCCCAAGGGCTGGAGACCCACATGTTGAGAACCACAGATTTAGACATCCATCTAGTATTTTCCTTGTATTTATTTATTTATTTTATTTACCCTTCCGTTACCTTCTCTTATGCCCGCCCACTCCCTATGGAGTCCTTCTGCTTCATCAAGTGTTACTCTTGGTATTAATTATCTATTTGGTTTCCAGGGGTTTCCCAACACTTAGAACCAGGTGACTTGGCTAACATAGCTCGTTCTTCCAGTGATACCAACACTTGTTGATCCAGCTAGCATGTTACCGATGGCTACTATAGCCAGTGACAAACAAGCCAGAAGTGCCACTCAGGTCACCTTGGTAAGAAAAGGTGTGACTTCTTATAAACATTTACTCCCCCCACCAAAAACAAAAAATAAAATAAAATACTGAGGCTACCTGGCCTTATGCTCACCCTTTAAACCTCCTGGAGATTGGTACTGAAAAGGCCTCAAAGGTCATGTTCCCTGTAAGCAATTATTGAGCTCAACGAACTAAGGTCAGACTGGGTGTGGCGGCTCACGGTTATCACCCTTACTGTTGAAGAGGTTGAAGCAGAAGATTGCCATGATTTTGAGGCCAGCCAGAGAGAGGCAGAGAGAAAGAGAGAGGGGAAGGAGGGGGAAGGAAGAAGAAGAAGAAGAAGAAGAAGAGGAGGAG
>CM052707.1:63844069-63877625 GCA_028551405.1 Uromys caudimaculatus | reverse complement strand
ATGAGGGGGACTGGGAGGGAGGGCAACGGATGGAATGTAAATAAATAAAATAATAAATTAAAGTTTTTAAAACTCTCAAAAGAAAATAGACTCCCGACTCCCTAAACTTCAGTTCCCAAGGATCAGACGCCCTCTTCTGGTCTCCTCGGGGAACCAGGTACACCATGGTACACAGATAGAGATGCCAGCAAAACACCTATACATATGAGTTGGTTTTTGTTTGTTTGTTTAATTTAATAAAAGAAGTTTGGAAGGTAGAGCTGCCAATTTCAGATCTGACACTTTGTAGACAGCTGACAGAACTGATTCTGCCAATATGGCTCAGCTGGTCACTTTATTAGGAGTGCCGATGATAAATGTAAAGTCTCTGAAGAAATGGCTTTTGTGCGGTTGAAAGACACAACCAAAGCAAGAGATGGGTGCAAAGCAGTAAGAGGTAAGTTAGGGACTTTGCCGTCATCAGCATACTTAGTCCATTACTGGTGGTATCCCGGGATTTCAAAAACTAGTCAACGGCAGGACCACAGGAAGCTCAGCTCAACATCATCATCATACGAGACGCACAGAGACTCTAGCCCTGAAGGTATTAAAAATGAATAGCATTGTCTGGCTAGTCAAGACTACACTTCATAAGAGCCAGGGGACTAAGTCATCACTGATTCCAAGAATTCCTTAAAATTATTGATGTTAACTATGGCAATACTGTTTACTTTTCTGAGGAAAGATGACTAATTCAGGAGCAAGTGTCAAAAAGATTTTATTTGTGACATGCTGTCAAGTTGTTTATGGGTGGCATCAGAAACAAAATTTGTGCCAGAATGTGATGAGAACTGGCTTACAGGTTTTTCATTTTACTGGATGTTATGGTTTGTATAAGCTCAGCCCAGGGAGTGGCACTATTAGGAGGTATGGCCTTGTTGGAGTGGGTGTGTCACTGTGGGAGTGGGCTTTAGGACCATCATCCTAGCTGCCTGGAAGTCAGTGTTCTGCTAGCAGCCTTCAGATGAAGATGCAGAACTCTCAGCTCCTCCAGCCCCATGCCTGCCTGGATACTGCCATGCTCCCACCTTGATGATAATGGACTGAACCTCTGAACCTGTAAGTCAACCCCAGTTAAATGTTGTCCTTATAAGAGTTGCCTTGGTCACAGTGTCTGTTCACAGCAGTAAAACCCTAACTATGACACTGGATTTAACTACTCACATCAGTGAGTTGAACATCCATCTCTAAGATAAAAGCAACTCATCAATACAACCCCTCAAATCACACCAGTCTTCCAACAGAAGCTAAAACTATGGCATACCTGAACTGAGGCGATCTTACGCATGCTAACACGTAGGCTAAGCATGTTTTCTGTGGACCGTGCAACATCTATCTCCTTGCTTTTCTATGTGGTAAAGGAATTTGAAAACGGACTTCAGGATTTCCAGGAATAAAAAATAACATTTTGGTATATTTGGGACTCATTTTCAGTTGACATAAATTCCTTATCAGTTTTCAAATGGAGGAGAGAGCCTGCCATCTGGCACTGACTTAAACATTTGGTTGTGCCCCTTGCTAGACTTCCCCAGGCCCGGCTTCCCAGAGACCACTGTCCTTTGATTCACACACAGTCCTTACTTAGGTCATCACTTTTTTAGAAGCACCTATATTTGTGCCGTTGGTTTTTATTTGTTATTAGGATGTACGGGCGGTGGCATGCCACATGGGTATCTTTAAGCATGACCCCATTTTTAGTTAATCACTTAGACTGTAGGCAACTCATCTTCTCTCAGACCTCGGCACTCTCTGGTCCAGGTAAGATCTGATTCACACCGGTGACTTTTGGGAAAAGGCTTACAAGTCCTTCTGTCCCCTCGGCACAGGCGAGGTTTTCTTCGACTTCCCAGGAGGCTTTTCTCATGTTTCCCAGTGAGTACTCCAATAACTCTTTTTGATTATTTCAGATATTTGTCACAATAACACAAAACTAAATAATGTACCTTCTTGCCAGGCAGCTAGCAAAGGAAACTATCAGACATCGGTCAGACAGCACACTCTGATTTATCAGCTAGGTGGCAATGGTTAAGAGTACAACCGTCTTGATGCATTTCCTGGAAGAGTAATCCCTGAGGGACATGTAGGCTTGCATACGTGGTGAAGCTAGAACAATGTATGACACACAGAAGCCCAACAAATGCTCAGTAGTACCGTTCTGGAGATGCTAAATCAAGAATGACAAAGGGAGAAAGACCATGAGCAAACAATAGAGTCGGTAACAGTCAGAATTGTCCTAATGTGTTTGCTTTTTAATCCTCCAGAAAGTCAGAGTAACAGAAAGATGGGCCTGTTGACTTTTTACTTTTCCAAGATCACCCTGGCAACAATATGATAGAACATGGGTGAACACCCCCCCACACTACACACACACACACACACACACACACACACACACACACCCCTTGTTCACCTACAAACCAGGAAAAGAGTGCTTCTTCACTGAAGACCAAACCTACCAACATCTTCACCTTGGACCTCTAGTCCCTAGAATTCTAAAACGATCTATTGGTGAAGCTACCCAATTCGTGGTCTCTTGTTATGACAGTGGGGCCAAGATGCTCAGTGACCTGTGTGGGAGCTGATGCCAGACCTCATTCATTCCCCAGCATGGTGGGCACAGGCCGCCATTATCAGTGCGACACCATCCGCGAACACATCCCATCCACAGCTTTAAGACAGAGGCTCCTGGCCACAGACGTTGCTGATTTTAATCAGTTATCTCATGTGGAAAACAGAAGCTTCCATTGCTATGATCCAAATGCTCACACACACACCCCCATCTCAATTATTTCTACAATCTCTAAATCTTATTTATGGAAGCCTGGTGACCTGAGTTCCACTCCCGGAAGCTGTGAGAAGCAAATACACGCATGCGCGCTTGCTGAAGAAGCGCCACATCCGAAAATGAATGAACCCTTGTATTTTTGAAAGGTTCTAAAACATGCTGCTTTTTTAACTAGGGGAAATGACGCGTTTGAAATGCTGCTTCAAAGGACTGCTGTAGGTGGTAACGGAAGTAGGTTGGAAATAACATAAGAATTTATGCAGAGAGGCACTAGCCGCTGGACACGTGACCCTAGCTCTCGGTCAGGGCAGAGTTTTTGAAAGACTAAGAAGTAAATTTATATTATTGTTCTCTTAAAGTAAAATAGTAGGTCTAGCAGTCAATTTATATGTACACCATATACATATAACCCTCACCCCCACCGTCCATGTTCCTCCCTCTGCCCGATTCTATTCAGGAACCTGCTCTTCTGCCCCATTCTGGGCAAGGGACAAGGTGCCCTGCACCCAGTGGTGAGAGCAGGAATAAACGGAGCTCTAGGGAGCCTAAATGAGCTTCCCTCATTCCCGTGATCAAGCGGGATGTAGGAGAGAACATTGAGATGTGACTGAGAGGAAGGAAAGCCGCAGGCGCGTTTCCCGCACACACTCAGACAGGAAATGACACCACCACCACAACAGTGAGAATCTTTATGCATATATCTCTGTGATCAGTACAGTACTTCAGAACAAGACGAGAGAGAGAGAGAGAGAGAGAGAGAGAGAGAGAGAACATTGTTCCAAACAGTTACAGCCATAGGTGGACATTACAAACTAGGTTTAGATCTAGATCTTTTTAGAGAGGATTGAGGTGCAGTTGACTTCCAGAAAAGTGCTAAAAGGGTACAGGCAGAGTCGGAAATAAACTGCAAGTATTAAGTTCTTCTGGTGTTTGCATACAGTGTCCGACACGTGGGGAAGACAGCCAGTCCATAGCCGTCCCTTTGTACATGCTGTGGGGAGGAGGGAGGCTAATTACGGAGTGCCTGTTCTAAGTGGCAAGGCTCAGAAGTCCGTCGGCTCACATGGTGATTACCTGGTACAGGGCATGCACGCTATCAGCACAGAGAGCTTTAACAGGAATGAGTCTGTCGGCTTTCCTAAATTGACATGGTCATTTTTACCACAAAATAAATAAATAAAATTATTCCAGCTATTCGTTCAGCCTATACTTGGCCCGTACCCTGTGTAGTCTCATCCCGCTCTTTCTCAAGACATAGCGGGAAGAGATACTGAAAGAACAGTTGGTAGACAGCCCCGCCTGATTACCCATCTACGCCCTCCAAAAACCCAGACCCTCAGGGAGCCAGGGAGCTTGGTGGAGAGAGAACCATTTTCTATTCAAGTCAGATGTGGTGTGTGTGTGTGGGGGGGGTGCTTAATTGGAATGATCAGGAGAAAAGATGGTAATGACGTGGTCATTGTGAATGAAGTTTAGTAGACAAAAGAAATTCTTTTCTTGTGCTTAACTTTGGAAAACAGTGGGTCCCATCATCTGGGGATGGCATACAAAGTAAGCCCACCCAACCCCCCCACCCACAGCCTTTCCTACAGGCGGAGGAAGCTGCCTGCTAACTTCAGATAGAACTGTAGGCCCAAACTGGAACAACTTATTAGCTATTCCATCTTCGGGTCCTTTGGGGTAAAAATACCATGTGGGGGATGAGATGTGTCACTCCTGTAGCAGTTTTTCATTCAAAGGAGCCCACACAACTCTACTCTAGCTGATTAAAAAATGAGTACTTCTCACTGCCAACGCCTTCTGAAACCAGCTCTGGCTTCAGAAATAGCAAAGCAACTCGCTCAAACCAACATCGACAGCTTCAACAGTGTTCCTGCAAGAACTGCCAAAGGCTTTGGGGAATGAAAGTAAAGATGCCATGGTATTCTGCTAATGATGCTGGAGACTGAGTGGAGAGCCCTTCATTTATCCAAAGGATAGACGCATGACGCATGTGGAAAAGGAACTAAATTTTCATGGTGAGGCAGTTTCACAGTTCTGTGAATACCATTCCAGGACTCGGTACCATCTAGAGAGCGAGCCTTTGAGTCCATAGGCTAATGTAATACACATATTAAATGGCTTCCTAGTCTTGGCTCATACAAACTCTGTAGTCAGTGCACGTGGACAAAGAGCAATAAGCTAGCCTATCGTACAAGAAGAAACATAGTTAGGTCCTGTGAAACACTGGATTATTTACCTTGAGTTTCTGAAGTGCCACTTAACCTGTGTGGCTCAGAGTTCCCAACTGCATAGTAGAGACAAGAGATGCACTCTCTGATCTTCTGGGACCAGGGTAGGAGTGGAACAAGAGAAAGAAGTAGGGGAAAGAGGGCCTTCTCCAGAGAAAAGCAGTGTTAAAGTAACAAAGTAACAAAGAACTGCAACCTGGAAACCACGAAATTCAAGTAACAGTCGCGAGCGGTGCAGTGTTCTGGCTTTGAGCTGTGAATCTGCAGTGGAGAGAGAGCTGGTAGCTGTCAGAACCATATTCAGAGGGTGCTCAAGTTCCACACAGAGCCCATTGAATCTTTTTGAGAAGAAGACGAGCCTCGGCAAAGGTGGGAATCAGCAAATTGTAGTTGCATAATGCATAGCCCACGTGTCTGCATATGGTCTTCAATTTGGTTAGTAACTTCAATTTCAACTGATTTAAAGGTTTTCTTTTTCACAGGTAGAAATAGAAAGTGAAAGAAAGGCTATCTTGACATTTTTGCTATGCTTTAGCATACAAATAAAAAATAATCTGAAGACAGGTGTTAAAGTATATGCACGCACGCATGCACACGCGTCCGCACACATGCGGGTGTGTGTGCGAGCATACACACACACAAATGCTCACACATACACACACACACACACACACACACACACACACACACACACAGAGGCACTCTTGCTCATACACACACAAATTCCCTCCCCTACCCAACAGAGCAGAAAGAGGAACATCAGGAAGCTTTTTGCAACTAAGAAACTTCCTTTCTACAGTTTTAGTTCTAGCAAGCTGGTGTTCGTTCATGCTTGAGCATTAGAGACGTCCAGAGGACCGAAAGGCCAGGGGAATGTGTTGTTTCAGGGATCCCAGAAAGGCCCTGAGAAGGCCAGAAGAGGGCTTAACAGTCTACAGATTGTCTTTTCTAAAGAGCTCACAAGGAACACTGGGAAAACTCTATACTTGAGAAGCACGAGATTTATTGAGTTACGAGAATCCACTTGACCAGTTACCCAGCAGATGGGAAAAGGTCCCATCTGATTCCCACCATGGAACTTCTGGTTCCTGTTTGGATGGGACTGATGGTACTCAGCTCTGAACCTCTCAGTTCGTTTTTATTGGACAAATGAAACAGGAAGGGCTTAGCTAGCACACTTAGGCCACCCTGCCACGTGAGTCTAGACGCTGAGCCACCGGGAGACGTCATCGCTTCTTGGTGCTGCTGTTCCCAATGCCCGACTTGCTGAAGCCCCTGCTCATCTGAGGGAAATGCATAGTTGGGGTTCTTTCTGTAGGGCCATATAACCCCAAATTCCTGGCTGTGGCTGACTTTCGCAGTGGCTTGACACTAGGAAAGGGGCTGAAGATGGGGGGTTTTGAGTTGCTTCCCGGGAGAGGTTTGCTGGCAGTCTGGTTTTCTCCAGCGGCATCGGCTAACTCTGGGACATGCCGCTGGCAAGGAAGGTGCACCTTGGGCTCAGTTTCTGCCATGGCATCCCTTTGGTTCAGTTCCAAGGCTTCTAATTTCACCTGAACTGCAGCCACGTCAACATCAGCATCCCCAAATACTGGCTCCGGAGACTGCCCTTCGATTGTCCTCGGAGTGCTGCTGTCACCATCACCGCTGCTGCCTTCATTGTGAGCCGTTACTGCACAACTGGAGGAAAACACCTCAGCTGCCCCCAAGATGCTGGTCTTACAGCCTTCGCTCTGTTCTTCTATCAGCCCTACTGTGTCTCCGCAGCCCAGATGACTCTTGGTCCTTGGCATGTTCTTTTTGTGGACTCGGATGTGAGTCCGCCACGGAGAGTTGAGCTTTGTCTTAATGTCTTCATAGGGGACCGGAGATATTTTTCCTCCTGCATGGCCAGGCATGTGGATGACTGCATTCTTGGCTGCTCTGTTTGTAATTTTCATCTTTTTCCCTAGAAGAAGATGGTTGATCACTGGAGAACTATTTGCCTGAGACGGGAGGATGCTAGTCACTGGCCCTTTGTCTGAAAGAAAGGTTGAGAGTTTGTGTGAAACACATCATGCAGAAACACATCTGTCTTAACGGCGATCTCACGGAGCTTTCTTCCCCAAATCGTCTCCCCAAAAGCTTCCCGGGTGCTGGCAGAGCCATGTGACTGAGGACAGTAGAAACCGAATCAAATCAAACCCTAGTGCATGGGATGCCCGTCCCGCCCTCTTCAGATAAGAAAGCATTGAGTGCTGAATGTGTAATGGTTTAAATGGGTATATTCCCCCAAAGGGCTCATGTATGCAAGGCTTGCTCCACAGCTGGTAGATCCAGCCACGGATGACATCATCATGGTATTGACCTAACCTCATGAGGTAATTGTTCCTCACAGAATTTACAATTGCATCAGCTGTTTGGAGATGGGTAAAGGTGACCCAGTAGAAGTGGGTCACCAGGGGGCCATGCCACTGAAGGAAGGGTGTATCTTGTTCCCAGTCTCTTTCCCTGAGACCCTGAGTCCTGGTTGTGCTGCCATGAGCAGCTTCCCTCACCCATGACCTCCTCCTACTTCCTCTTCATTCCCTCAGGCCATGGAGATGGAGCTGACCAACCACAGCCTAAAACCTCATGACCCACAAACCAAAATCAGCCCCCCACCCCGAACTGTTCCTCTCAGTTCTGGTGAGTTATGAAAAATCTAACACAGACCTAAAACGGACAGGGACTCTGCTGACCCCGTGCGTCCCTAAAGAACGCTCAGTGTTCCTAATGATTTTTACAGAGCTTCTTTCTCTGAAAAGCCACCATAGAGGTCAGGTTATCTAGAAAATCTTTGAAAAAAATTTAAAAACAATACAATAAACTCTAAAGACATGAGTTATGAGCCATCAGACTCTGAGAGGCAGGAAAGCAGTATACTACACAGCACTGAAGACATTGTCAGAGGAAATAAACACAGTGGGGTCACGCTGTCCCAGTGCCTGGCCCTAAATATGAAAACTACGCCCTCAGCTCAGTGGGCTTTGGAAACCAACAAGAATTAGAACAGCAATGTTCTGGGGGCCACTGATGGCTTGCGGGCCTCTTCCGCCTGAGGCTATGATGTAGCCTTTAATACCACGAGCCCCAGAAATGAGGGCAACGGTCAGAGCACTGAGGAGAAGTCTCTCCATCGGAGCAAAGTTCTCTTTCTCCCTGCTGCCTGTGCCATCTGGTTGGCTTCCCTCCTCCCTCCCCAACTCTAATCATTTACTTCCGGTCACACCTCAGTCTCACTAAAAGTATTATCCCCGACTCCACCTCATACGCTGCCCTCTCCCTCAGCGAATTTAGGGTTCTTGGGATGGACGTGCCCATGGCCTATTCTGATAGTTCCTCTTCCTCCACTGCCCCATCCTGAACCTTGCCACCAACACACACACACACACACACACACACACACACGCACACACACACATGCACACACGCACGTATGCTAAATACATTCACTCTCTCCCCCTCCCTCCCTCCCCCTCCCTCCCTCTCTCTCTCTCCCCCTCTGCTAGACACCTGTCTCCTGGTTGTCCTAGTTTCTCATAGCTCCTTGTCCATCCTTAAATTGCCAACCAAATGCTTTACATGTGTGCTGCTTGTTTACATGTGAACCACAGCCACACTAACAACCCACACTTCCCAGCATTCCTGTGCCTCAGCCACACTAACAACCCACACTTCCCAGCATTCCTGTGCCTCAGCCACACTAACAATCCACACTTCCTAGCATTCCTATGACTTTGCCATATCCCAGAGAAGCTCCAACCCCCAGATCTAAGGCCCAGCTTCTCTTTTCTCCATCCTAGTCCTTCAAGTTTACGACTCCTTGTTCTATTGGGGCCTTGATGACACCAAACAATCTTTCCTCCTTTTCCCTCTTCTCTCAGAACCTTCAGTGATTTATCCAAATCTTTATTACGGCCCTTACATTCCTTCTTATTCTCAACACTTCCACCATATTCTCTGCAAATAACATTTCTCCTAATCTGCCCAAGAAAACAGGAGCTCACAGGTCTTAAAGACCTTGACTTTCTGTTCTTTCTACCCTGGGAATCTGGGACCTCAGGCCCTCCCTACCCTGGGAATCTGGGACCTCAGGCCCTCCCTACCCTGGGAATCTGGGACCTCAAGTACTATTCCTGCCACCACTTCCATGCTCAGAAGCTGAAGTCTTGACTGTGCCTTAAAGGTTAACTGGATATTTAGCCCCATCTGCTACCGCCTCCTCTAAAACATTACTACTCAAAGTCCAGGCCCCACCCAAGAGCTGAAGAAGCATCAGCAAATTTGCTGAAACATTCTGAACTTCAGCCAGTCTCTAAATGGCTGTACAGGCACCCTAAAATTAAAGAGCCAATGCTCTGTAACTTTGTCTCTGAGCAGCAATCTCCCCTTATTTAAGGACAACAAAGGGAGCTCTAGAGAAGGAATCAGCAAAGTTTCTAGGCTGTAAATCTTTTTACCACTGTAGCATTAAAGCCAACTTAAACAGGGTGTAAATAAATGGGAACAGACATGTTCCAATAAAACTTTATCTTAAAAAAAAAAAAAAAAAACTACAAACAAGCATGGGGCAGGATTTGGTCTATAGACCTTGGTTTGCTGATTCCTGACTAAAGTGCAAGCCACTGGACCAACTTAAAACCCAGCAGAAATCTTCACCATTCTCTCAAAGATGTTTCTGAATAAAGACTGCACAAAAGATGACAATGCCCTGGCTCCCTGGCCTGACCACGCACAATCGCAGTAAACCCCAGACAAATGCCAACCTATTAACCCTTCCTGGGAGACTGAATGGAGGAACTCTGTGGGCCTGTGTTTTGAAAGCTAAAGCATCATTGTGAGGTTCTTTCATGATTGTTTTATAACTGATTCAAAGTGGAGCAAGAGCCTTCAAGATTTCCCTGTATTTTTCCCAAGGTTTTTTGTTTGTTTTTTAAATTTTTGTCCATGATCAGTCACATGCTCTGAAGCCATATGCAATATTTGTTTTTTGTGAACTCTGGTCAGGCAACATTTTCATTAGGAACAAGAGACTCCCTCCTGAATCAGCACATATTAAGCAGCAAGGTGGATTGCTCACTGTGATTTGGGAGATTATAAAGGGGGGAAAGCTTGACAATCCTTGGAAAAGAGAGTTTTCACTGAATGAGGGTTGTCCCCAAGACTCTGGAGCCAGCCAATCAGTGAGACACAAGTTTTGTTTTTCCATCTCCCACATTCTGTGGTCACAGTACCTGTTAAATTACTACCTGACTTAACTTAAAAATGCACAGATGACTTCTTCCCATTTCCAAATGCTTATATTTCTCCCTGCTTATTTGTTTGCCTGTGCATGGTCACATGAATACAGGCATATGTGGACCACTGCACACATGCAGAGGTCAGAGGTCAGCTTTCCGAATCATTCCCCTGCAGTACCAGAGACTGAGTTCAGGTCGTGGGGCCTGTGCAAAAACATTTCCCCCTCTGTCATCTCACCAGTCTGCAGGCTTGTATTTCTCAAGTCCAAGGATTGTATAGCTCAGCGACATTTTAATCATTTGTAAATCCCTCTCGGCAAGCACACATAGTAAATAGGATTTGATACCATCCATGGCCTGCTCCTCGGGACCTAAAATCAACCCAAGGTCCTGTTCTTCTTTAGATCCTGGTAAGATAAAGTTGAAAATGACGTTCTAGATATGCTACTGTCTGACACCAGTGTGTGATTGTGATGGCTAATCTTCACTGTCAACTAGACTCGGAGCCACCGGGGAGACACACCTCTGGGTGCATCTGTGAGGTATCCAGAGAGGTTCCCTGAGGAAGGAAGACCCACCCTGAACATGAGCAGCCTCCTCCTTTGGGGTCTCCCTGTTCCCTGACTGCAGGCACAGCATGACAGGTGCTTCACATTCCTGCCACCCACCCCAACCCCTCTACAGCCATCTTCACCACCTTGTTTTCTCCCCCATGATGGACTGTGAGCCATCCTATGAGACCAGGGATCCCTTGCTTTGCTTGTGTGGAGTATCTGCCACAGCAATGTGAATTCTGAGGTCATCCCGGGGTCACTGTGCACTCTGGGATGGCGTTCACACTGACGGAAGTATCATCCCCTTACCTGCCCTTATGTACACCTGATGGAGCTGCTGCTGCTGCTTCTTCTTGATCCGGGAGTATTGCCGCTTCAGGGCGTTGATGTCCGTGGTCATGCGCTCCATCATCATACTATTGAATGCCGCGTGGTATTCACTTCGACAGGAATTGATCGCTCCCGGGCTCAGCTCTGCGATGTTGTTTGATCTCAGGGTCTGTTCCTCAGTCACTTCTGCACCCCGGTAAGGAACACAGTCAGCGGAGAGGATCCGAGCAAATGGGAACAAACTACCCTACAGCCGAAACTCTAGACTAGGAAAACCATCCTCTGGAATTAACCTAGTACCAGCTTTGATTTGCTTCTGCATTCCCCAATGAGCCTGTGGTTCTGAATGAGCCCTGCGGCTCACTGATTTTGTGGGCACTTTTTCTCACGATGTAGACATATGATCAGCTATCTCAGGTAAAAATCAATACCACATCCTAAAAAGACCTCAGAAAAAATATAGTACCAAGAGGCCCTGCAATAGTCACTGAACAGGCGTCCTCACATCTGCATGGGAATGTATTAACCATTTGTAGACATCTTCATTATGTTTTTTAAAAAGTAACACCTTTTATAAACGTATGAGATTTGGACCACCGTGCCACGAGAAGCAGATCCTTTTGCACATTTAACGAGCATTTTCTGATCCTCTGCATTGGATGTTATGTTTGATAGGTCTCTGACCCTTGTGGCACCTACAACTAGCAGAACTGTCCCTTAAGTAAAATCAAGATCGCACCCAAGAACGAGATACCCTTGCTCCGGCGAGTGTGTGCGTTCACGGGCTGCATAGATGAGCACAGAGAAAACCAGATTTCTCTAAAGCACTCCATGAAACTGAGCCCAGGAACCAATGAAAGACAGAGATTTCAGCTCAGCTAATATCTGCTGGGATTGTCTCCAGGGAAAATCTGGGCATCCTATAAATTTACGCATATGTTACTGAAAATCACTTTTCTAAAGGGAAGAGAACTAAAAGATATGTTGAACAAAATCACTAAAAAGCACTCTTTATGAGAAAGCGATGTCTACCCTGGTCTATAATTGCACAGAAAGAAAAACTGACCAGAGGCCAAGACCATAGACTCAAAAACCCTTAGCACTGGGACTGGGGGATGGGTGGGTCAGTGGTTAGGGGCAGTTACTCTGCAATGATAAGGACCAGAGTTCAGATCTCAGAACCCATTTGTAGCTCAGCGACCCACAAACACCTGTAACTCCAGCACCAAGAGATCTGACGACCCTCTCTGGCCTCTGCATGTATACAAGCATCCACACACATGTACATAGGCACTCACATACACACACATTACACACATCAGTAAAAATAAATCATTAAAAGAAAGAAGGGCCAATAAAATTTCCATAGCAAAATAATGAAATATTTAAAAAGATAAAAACTTTAACATTGGGGCTGGAGAGATGGCTCAGAGGTTAAGAGCACTGGCTGCTCTTCCAGAGGTCCTGAGTTCAATTCTCAGCACCCACATGGTGACTCACAGCCATCTGTAATGAGATCTAGTCCCTTCTGGTGTGCAGGCACACATGCAGAGAGAACACTGTATATATAACAAATAAATCTTTTTAAAAGCTTTAACTTTAATAACTGATTCCATGTCTAAAAACTGAAAAGCTGAAATACAGACAAGAGAGGGAACAGAAGGCATTACAGAAATCAAAGGAACCTTGTTGGGCTCAGATTTCCAAAGCTTGTTTTAAATCCGAGAGAAACGTACGCACCACAGACACACATGGAACAGTGTGAACCCAGCCCTCCCCTCTCCCCAAAGGAACGTTTTATAACTTTACAAACTTTATTATAAAAAAAAGAAAACCTTGCACATAAATAAAAACATACACCAGAATTAACCAGACCCGAAGTCTATTCAACTCAACGAATTTCTATACATGGACCCAGTCTTTAAGCAGGTGAAAACTCAAAACGAAGCTGAGCGTGTTAACTCGGTTGGCACAGTGTTTGCCCAGCATGCACAAAGCACGCTTAGTCCTCAGTACCATATAAGCCCAGCATGGTGGTGCCTGCTTGTCATCCCAGCACTTGGAAGGAGGAGGCAATGCCCAGGGTGTATGAGACTATGGTGGTTTGGGTGAGAATGACCCCCATAGGAGGCTCATTATGTTTAAATAATGGGTCTCCAGCTGGTAGAGCTTTTTCAGTATTAGGGGGTGTGGCCTGTTGGAGAAGGAGGCGGGCTCTGAGCTTTCAAGAGTCATCAATCCCCATGTGCTCTCTCTCTCTGCCTTGTACTTACCTCAGCATGTAAGCTCTTGGCTACTGCTTCAGCACCATGCCTGCCTGCCTGCCTGCTGCCATGCTCCCTGCCGTGATGGTCATGGACTCAGCTCTCTGAAACTGTAAGCCCCAAATAAACTTTTTCTTCTATGAGTTGCCTTGGTTATGGTGGTGTCTTATAGCAATAGAAAAGTAAGCAAGACGAAGACTGCTTCAAACAATCTCAAGATGAGTCCAGGCTTGGGTAGTACACTCAAAACTACCACAACCAAACAGTAGTACCAGCAGCCACCTTTAAATAATAAACAATAATAATAATAAACAAAATTTGATCAGATGGCTTGTACTGGCTAGTTTTGTGTGTCAACTTGACACAAGCTGAAGTTATCACAGAGAAAGGAGTTTCAGGTGAGAAAATGCCTCCATGAGATCCAGCTATAAGGCATTTTCTCAATTAGTGATCAAGGGGGGGAGGGCCCCTTGTGGGTGGTACCATTTGTGGGCTGGTAGTCTTGGGTTCTATAAGAAAGCAGGCTGAGCAAGCCAGGGGAAGCAAGCAAGCCAGTAAGTTACATCCCTCCATGGCCTCTGCATCAGTTCCTGCTTCTTGACCTGCTTGAGTTCCAGTCCTGACTTCCTTTCATGATGAACAGCAGCATGGAGGTGTAAGCTCAATAAACCCTTTCCTCCCCAACTTGCATCTTGGTCATGATGTTTGTGCAGGAATAGAAACCCTGACTAAGACATGGCTCAATAATGCCAAGGCAGTAAAGCTGGTAGGAAGCAAAGATAATACAGAGGAGCCTATGTGTCTGTCTCTGAATGCATATTTCTGTCCTCTTTGGACAAGAGAATCGGCTTCTTAATTAAAAGAGGCAGACTAAATATTCTAAGTCAGAGCTGCCACCCAAGACAGGAAAGCAGCCAGTGGGAAAACCACAGGCTGCCTCTAAAAGCTCCTTAGACTGTACCGTACAGCCCAGAGGAAGCCCCTTCTGTGAGGAAAGTAAAGTGTGATCATTGATCCAGAGCACCTCATTTAACAGAGACAATACCAAATCATAGAATTTCTAGGGTGGACTCATAGAATACCAAAAGGTCTAGAATCCCTATCTTATGAGAAATGAGCTCTTTAAGAGGGCTGGCAACATAACTCAGTGAGTGAGCCCTTCCCTAGCTTGTGTGAGGCTCTAGGCTCAGTGTAAAAGAGAGAGGATGTGGGAAAGAGAGGATGGGCGGGCAGGCAGGCGGGTGCAGGAGGGCACAGGTGAGGGCAGGAAGGCACAGGTGGGCGCAGGTGGGCACAGGCGAGGGCAGGAGGGCACGGGTGGGCACAGGCGGGCACAGGTGGGCGCAGGTGGGTGCAGGTGGGCACAGGAGAGGGCAGGTGGGCACAGGTGGGCACAGGCAAGGGCAGGTGGGCACAGGCAGGTGCAGGCAGGCGGGTAGATAGGCATTCTAAACATGGACCTTTAAGAGAGCTTTAGAAGCCATGATGTCAGGTAGAAGAAGAGGCAAACATGCTCTGCTGCTTTGGAAGGAAGAACTGGTCAAAGCAGGAGGAGCCCACGACTCGGGTAGATTCTAGCAGTATCTTGTGAAATGATGCGTTTCTTGCCATCAAGAAATGAAAATATCCGGTCCTAACATGGAAGAAAGCCAGTCTTGGGTGACTCTAAGGAGGAAGCAGCCAGCGCTGAGGATGAACAAGCAGAAGCCATAGTAGCTATGCAGGAAACGAAAGCGGCACTGTGGGTAACACCAGATACAGGCAGATCCTGCCAAAGGATTACCCCACGAGGAAAATGATTTTAGAAAGGCTATGGACAGTGGTAAGCAATCGGAGAATCACTTAAGCCATCTCCAGGACACAGTAATAATGTGCTCGTTTGAGAGACCCAACTCTGTCAGGATCTGAACAAGGCCCCTCTTTACCTTTGATCGGCCTTTGGTACTTCTGCAGTTCGGGCGCCAGGAGCCCACTGAGTGGTCCAAGGCACCCCACGGCGCTAGCGACAGCATCCTCATCATCCGGGCCGTTCTCGTCATCACTGTCTCTGGCCTTACTGTGTCGCCTTGGAAAACAAAAGAAGGAAAAGAAATGGTGAAAATATCAATTTTTTTAAAGGGATAGAGTCACAGGATTTAAACGGTGTATGTGACTGTGCATGTGAGTCTGTGTGCATGTGTGTGTGTGAGAGAGAGACTATGTGTGAATCTCTCTGTGTGCGTGCGTGCGCGCGTGTGTGTGCATTGCGTGGGTGTGTACGTGTGTGTGTGTGCATGTGCGTGGGTGGGTGTGTGCATGTGCGTGGGTGTGCGTGTAAGTGTGTGATTTGTAAGTTTCCCATTCTGCCAATGTTTTCCTGGGTCTCGTCCCATCTAATTGCCATAGGTCAACTTTATTAGCAGTTTCCTTTATATTCTCTAGTTATCTATGTATAGATAAAGAGACATAACTGTGGATTTTATATAAATCTGACTATATATATGCATATATATATATGTATGTGTGTGTATATATATATATATATACACACACATACCTCTGTACCGTTAATCACAAAATGATTTCAGTGTTTTTCATAGAGCTTTCTTGATCTTTTTCATAGCTGTACTAAATCTGCACGGCCCATGTTCAGGAGCCAGGATGCTAAGGATGCCCACCTTAGTGGTTTTCAGTATTATCCTAGGACAAAAATCATGTGTTTCACATATGTAAAACCAAATCTTTGGGGGAATTTATAGAGAGTTGCTGAGTAAAAGGAAACACACATCAGTATTTGGGGCAAATACTACCAGATTGTCGCAAAGCCTGAATAACCTCTAATCCACAGCGTATTAGAGTATTTGTCCTCATCCACGGTCTTAACCAGTGGTGGACCTTGCATACCGTAACGCCCAACTGTCGGGGAAGATATGCCCCAAATGGCACGACTGTTACAAGAGTAACCAACTACGTCCTGATTGGATTTGAAACATGCTCCACAGGAGGGAATTTATGCCTGCTGCTGTAAACGTGGGTAAAGCCTATGGCTGGGGAGGTCACAGGCCCTGAGGGGTGGGAGGACCTACTACTGTTGTTTTGTTAAGTGGTCACACTGTCGAGCTGATTTCTAAATATTTATATTTATGCCCACAAATGTGTGCTGCTCTCAAGCATGGTCAGAGAGGTTTCGTTTTTATACTGTGGGCAGCAATTAACGTAGAGATTCCACACTGTTCTAAGTGCTCAGAAGAAGTGACTTAGGTGTTCAAGATGGGGACCGGGGAAAAAAAGGTAAGCAATGCAGGATGGGAGGAGCACTGGAGGATGGAGGGCCGCTGGAGATGGGAGGGGCTCTGGAGGATGAGAGAGGCTCTGGAGGATGGGAGGGGCTCTGGAGGTTGGGAGGGGCGCTGGAGATGGGAGGGGCTCTGGAGGATGGGAGGAGCACTGCAGAATGGGAGGGGCGCTGTGAAATGCTGTCCTCTGGACATGACGTGATCACTGCATCCATGAGCTCCCAGCAGCTGTGGTTCCCTTAATAAGGTCAAGCCAGTCCAAATTCTAGCCTAGGTGAGGGAGGAGCTCATGAGGTCCCCACTCGGTGCTGAGGGGCTTGGCAGCTAAAGAGCGCTGGAGTATGAAGAGACATTTTTCTTCAGCATGTAATCACTGGCTGCCATTGCTCAGATGGCTGGCTCCATACGCATGTGCATATGGGCACTAATCAAACCCAGAGGGTAACCAAAAAAAAAGGCCATTACATTGGGAGGTCCAAGGAGAGCCGGAGGAGGGAGGGAGAGGTGGATATGATTAAAATACATATACAGAAACAGATACAGATACATCATATACACAGTGTGATGGTTTGTATATGCTCGGCCCAGAGAGTGGCACTATCAGAAGGTATGGTCCTGTTGGAATAGGTGTGGCCTTATTGGAGTAGGTGTGGCCCTGTTGGAGTAAGTGTGGTCCTGTTGGAGTAGATGTGGCCCTGTTGGAGTAGGTGTGTCACTGTGGGACTGGGCTTTAAGACCCTCATCCTAGCTGCCTGGAAGCCAGTCTTGCGCTAGCAGCCTTCAGGTGAAGATGTAGAACTCTCAGCTCCTCCTGCCCCATGCCTGCCTGGATGCTGCCGTGCTCCCACCTTGATGATAATGGACCGAACCTCTGAGCCTGTAAGTCAGCCCCAATTAAATGTTCTTATAGGGGTTGCCTTGGTCATGGTGTCTGTTGACAGCAGTGAAACCTTAACTAAGACATACATACGCATGAAGGAAATCCTCACAGTAAATAAAAATGTATTTTTAGAAAGCTCTCAGAGGGTAAATATTTAACCTGATTCAAACACTGCACATGTTGCACATGAAATGGACCTCCATTTTAGACCTGCCCAACTTGGGATCCATTTCAAAGGGAGGCTCCAAGGCTTGACACTATTACTGATGCTGTGGTGTGCTTACAGACAGGAGCCTAGCATGGCTGTCCTCTGAGAGCCCCAACAAGCAGCTGACTGAGACAGATGCAGGTACTTACACTCAACCAATGGACAGAAGCTGGGGACCCCTGTGGTTGAATTAGGGAAAGGCTGGAAAAAGCTGAGGAGGAGGGCAACCCCATAGAAGACCAGCAGTCTCAACTGACCCAGACCCCTGAGATCTCTCAGACACTGGACCACCAACCAGGCAGCATACACCAGCTGATATGAGGCCCCCAACACAGATACAGTAGAGGACTGCAGGGTCGGGGTTCAGTCAGAGAAGATGCACCTAACCCTCAAGAGACTGGAGGCCCCTGGGAGTGGGGTTGACATCCTCTTGGAGACAGGGGGGAGGGGGGGAGGACAAATGGGATGAAGAACTGAGGAGGGAGGATCAGGAGGGGGACAATGACTGGACTGTAAAAAAATAAAATAAAATAAAGTGTCTTCACAGCCTTACCAACAGAGGACACTACCAAGCATTGGATTTATGCCCTTCAGACAGGTGAAGACAGACCAACATACAAATTGGTTAAAGCTGGATTTCTCTTAATGCTAATAGAGTTGCCCTACCTGCTTGCCCCCCCCCCCACACACACACACACTTTGACTAGAACGGCAGCCATCTTTGATTAATTTTTAGGAAGTCTGTATATTAGAGAGATCAGTCTCGATTTTGCAAAAGTTAAAAAATGTATTTTTGTAAACGTTTTTGAGTCTGGTTATAGAGGGCCTGTTCTTTTTTTTGGTTTAGGTCATGTAAGAAATTATTTTAATGTATGCAAATCTAATACTTTCCCCTTCATTTCTGAACTGTTTAGACAGGTACTAAGTCTTCCTCCATTCCGAAGAAAGGAGGGAGTGGGGGAGTTCTTTTGCATTTTCTTCTGCTAAGTATTTCTGTTTCTATCTTTATTTATTTATTTGCCACTTAACATTTTAATCCAAATGGAATTCATTTAGATTTGTGGCGTGAGGTGAGGCTCTTTCTTAACTTCCTCACTGGGTCATGACCATTGATTTTCTCGGTCAAGCTTTCCCATCCTAGATCCTCTATGTGCTTGTCCATGTGAGTGTGCATGGGTGGTGTGTGTGTGTGTGTGTGTGTGTGTGTGAGAGAGAGAGAGAGAGAGAGAGAGAGAGAGAGAGAGAGAGAGAGAGAGCCTTCTGACCTTTTATAAAGAGAATTCCAAATCAGCTCAGTAAGTTTGCATATATTCAGGGGCCCAATAAATATTAACTTACAATAATAACAAATCAAGATATTAAGTCTTCCTGTGCCTAACGCTGAGAGACTTGAGGCCCCAGGGAGTGGGGAGGCCTGGTGGGGGGGGCATCTTCTTGGAGGCGGGGGGGGGGGTGAGGAATGGGATGAGGAACTGTGGAAGGGTGGACCAGGAGGGAGGCAATGACTGAACTGTAAAAATATGAGAGTAATTGCAAGAAAGATATTAAGTCTTCCATCATGTAAACAAGAAAAAAAACTTACCCCGAACCTGAAGTGGGCTTAATTGTGGCTGGAAATGGTGTGATGTTGTAGGTATACTTTTCTCTCAACTCTGCCAACTGTGGGAAAGGGAACGGGGCCATCGAATAAACTGTCTGGAAAACAAAAGCAAATCTGCCAAATCTCAGAGGATGACCCAATGACTCTCATCAGTCCCAAATTGAAGGCGTTAAAGCTCCAGCAGGTTGAGGCCAGAGAGACAGATATTGCTCCTTACAGAGCAACTGGGAGAGACAACACCTACCTTGGAGACAGACAGAAGTGTGAGGCAGGAAGGGGGATGTAGCTCACCTCGTACATCTGAGTTCAGTCCCCACACCACATAAACATGGTGTGCTGGAGCATGATCCCAGAGCCCAGAAGAGAGACAAGAAGGTCAGAAGTTCAAGACCATCCCTGGCTAAGAAGTGCATTTGTGGCCAGGCTAGGCTATATGAGATCCTATGAGCTAAAACCCAGGAATATTGCAGACTGGGCACCATCTCTAAGCCTTGATGCATAGTCCTCTGAAACTTGAAATATTCAGAGCACCGACATCATCTCTAAAAAACAAACAAAAAAGATCCACATCTAACCCATGTAATGGGTTACAGACAAAACATGGACATCCTCACAATACGGTATACTACCACCTTCAGATACAAGTAGGAACATCGTATGACTTATAAATTCTATGTGTAGATTTGTGCTCCATACCCAAGAGTTCTCATTGTATACATGCAAACAACCCCCAAACCTGAGTCATTTCTAGTCCAGGCACTTCAGATAAGGGACAGCCAACCTGTTCTGATAAACACAGGTGACCCCACAAAGCTGAGGCAGGGCCTCCTCTTCCCACCTGGAGAAGTGTGTTAGCTCCTGCATTGTCTGTACCAAAGGACCCACACAGGCGCCTCCAAGGTCTGCTTGTTAAAGTGTTTTGATAACCTTCATTGACATTGATATCAGCTTTCTGAATCAAATTAAGTTTCGTGGATGACCTTGTGGGCGACTGAAAGCTTTCTCCAAGGACCACTGGTCCAAACACCTGAGGAGGAGCTCCACGTGACAACTGATAGCTGCTGTATTTGAAGGGAAAAGAAATGACAGTGGCAGGTTAACGATGCGTAAGCTATTTAAAAGATTCTACAAATAAAAACGAGGGAGCCAGGTGTGGTCCTGCGTGCTTTAACCCCAGCACTGAGAGGTAGAGGCAGGCATATCTCCGTGTTCCAGACTAGCCTAGTCTACAGAGCTAGTTATAAGACAGTCAAGGCTAGGTGGAGAATCTTTATCTCCAAAAAGGGGGGAGGGGCTGGGGAAGGGGCACTTGGGCTTACACTGGAACTTGAAAACATCAGCATGAAGAAAAGGTTCCGGTTGGCTCTCTTACTCTAAAAACTTAATTGCCCCACACTCACCTGGCCAGTTTCCCTCACAACCAATGTACATTAATAATGTGATCATTTCTTGACAGAGGCCAATCAAATATCCTGATGAAGGGGCTGGGAAAGAAATGACTCAGCAGTTAAGAGCACCTGCTGCCCCTGGAAGGACCGAGGCTCGGTTCCCAGCATCCACACGGCAGCTCACAACAGCCTGTAACTCCAGTTCCATCTTTTGGCCTCCATTAACCCCAGGCATGCACACACAGTGAACATACATTCAAGTAGGCAAAACACTCACACTTATAAAATAAACATAAATAAATCTTTTTAAACTATATATGCCGATGGTTCTTTCTAGGAAAATATTTTTAAGTGGGTTTCTCCCTTCCAGCCAGACCTCTGGAGCTGGGGTGCTGCATGGGCAGGAAGGAGAGGACTCTGGATGGAGTGTGACGGATTCAGCCGGCTCCCTTCATCATTTGATAATGCTGCTGTGGCAGTTCACTGTGGTTCTGACGCATCTGTCCCTTCGACTGTCCCTAAACTTCATGCCATCCACCTGTATGCTTTATATAGCAATTCAAGATCTCAAAAAAAGTAACTGATGGCTACAGTCCCTTCTCTTCGGTGCTTATGTTTATTGTGCAAAGCTGCACAGCCTACAGGGAGCACCAACACTGTTTTTAAGGGAGCATCTCACATACACTACCTCCATGAGGAGCCACAAGGCTGAGGCGCAGTATAAATTTAGCCACGCTGCATAACTCTCCCCACACCCGAAGGAGAAGAAACAGAAGGCGTCTTGTGGTTCTCATTAGCATGGCATGTGAGATGATCAGTCCCCAGCCTTTCTGGGCTTCTATGCTTATTCTGGAAAATGTGGGGTGTGAAACTCAGGGTGACAGTTCCCTCCAGCAGGAGGTGGGTAGTTAAAACCAGGGAGGTGTGCACGGGTATGCATGGAGTGTGCACGTGAGTGCCGGTGCTTGGATTCTTAACCAGGGCGGTGTTGGTATAGATTTTGTGATACCATGCTTGACATACTACGTGCCTGAAGTGCTTCGTATAGCTATATTAATAGCAGATTCTCATGTTTGATTTCACAAAGATAGCCAATGGGCTCATTCCCAGTGCAGAATTCTCTCTTTGCTCCATATGATCTTTTGAGAGTACGGAGACATAGTTCTGGTGCCCTAACTTCGGACCCAAGGAAATACCTCCTCTCAGATGTCAGGGAGAATGGAGTCAACTGTATCTGACACCTCACACATCAAATGTCATTCCATGACTGACCCCATCAATCAAGTACATTTTTGCCTTAACAACTGAAGAACTTGATTCAAACAGTTAAGAAATTCACATCATTTATATTTTGTTTAAAAAGATTTCCCACACATACACATACACCTGCAACAGGCAGGAGAGATGGCCCTGGGGTCAGAAGAGTGAGAGAGCTGGCCCTGCCCCTTACCCACTGCAGCACTTGGGAGAGCAGACCCTGCATTTTGCCTGAGCAGCACAGTAGAGTTGACTCCGGTGGTGAGGACAAGGGTGAGCCAGCCCTGAGAAAGCTGGCCCTGCAATTTGTCTACCATGCAGTGGAGTGGATGAGGGAGAGATGCCCTCCCCACCCCTACCCTCACCACCATCACCTACCTCCCTGCTGGAGAGCTGGCCCCGGGTTCATGGGGTCATAAGCATGTGAGAACTAGCTCTGTCCCCTCACCGGCTGGCCCAGCCCCTTGCCTGGCATGACCCGAGACGAGCTGGCCCCAAAGTCATGAGAGCAGAAGAGCTGGCTCTGCCCCTTATTGGTTGCAGCATTGGCTGAGCTAGCTGGGGCAGCGCTGGAGAGCTCCCCCTGCTGGTGTGGGTGTGAGACAGCTGGCAGGCTGACCAGCTCAGATACCTCTCAGGCCCAGATCCAGGGCTTTGAATTGGTCCACCCCAACATCTACCCCATCAATAAACTGCTGGAGCTTGTGAAGGGGCTGGTCCTATAGATCCAAAACTACACACTCTCCATGGCACAGAGCAACAGCAGGCTATCCAAGAGGAGTCCCAGTGAGGATCCAGTGTTGGTAGTGTTGCAAAAGTCAATTCGCAAGCAAAGAAGTGTGGACAAAAGCGTGTACTGCGGGACACACTGTGACACACTACAGCTGTCACAATGACTTTTTTTTCTTTCAAGGGGGAGGTTGCAAGGACAGAGGGCGGGTACGAGGGGGAGAGGTGAGTGAAATTCACAAAGAACCAATAAAAAGTTGTTTGTTTGGTTTTTTTAAGAAAAGATTTTTCCCCTAAAAATGTGATCACTGGCATTAACACTTTCAAAATTGCTTGAAAGATTAATCTAGATGTTTCACTAAAGACTAAAAACTGGGACACAGGTTGAGGAGTTACCCGGGTTTTACTTTAGTCAGATCAGATCCGGGAATTGCGGTGTCCCCTGACCCAGCTTTGAGTGAGCAGTTCATGCCCCCAGTCTGACCCCATCCTGCCTGGGGCAGATGGCTGTGCTCTAATCATGCATAATCAGAGCAACTCAGGTGAAAGAAAGCGCCTGACCGAAAAGAACAGGGCCTCTGCTGGGCTTGTGGCTCCCTTGCAGGCTTGTGGCTCCCTAGTAGGCTTGTGGCTCCTTAGTAGGCTTGCAGCTCCCTAGTAGACTTGCGGCTCTCTTGCTCTCTCCTTCTTCTGCTGTTTATTTGTGGTTAGTACCTCAAAGCAGCCATCTGCACCCAGAAACAAGCTCACCCACAATCCTTCTTCACGTGGACACACTCGTGTGTGAAGGTCTCACGTGTCCGAAGGCACATTTGTCCCATGAGCGTGAGTCCACCTGGTTCTTTACCCAGAGTGCTGGATATGTGGAATGCTCAGGCATCCAAGGTACAGATTACAACAGATTCCAAGTGAGGCCTTTCACTAAACCTTTAGAGTCCACATGCAGTAATAGAATCTTAGAACGGAAACATAGTTTCGCTCCATGCCCCTCCTCATCCCCTTCAGGAAGCCCTCTGGAGCATCACCAACGGATGCTTCAACAGCGCTGCCTAAACACTTCCAGTTACGGGCATATACTGCCGTGCAGGGCAGATGGCTTCAGTGTTTGACAGAACTAATTGATCAAACATTGTCCTTCCATTGAACAAGCATCGACACCCTTGACATTTCCAGTCCATCGCTGGGAGTTAGGGGGTGAACAGTGTGGTGAGTGGGCAGAGCCCGCTCCATGGCATGCGACAGCTGCCTTTAGATCAATTTGTCATTTCCAAACAAGGTGATGTGTTCAAAACACCTACGACCCTTGTAATAATTCTCCCTGCATGGTCCTTAAGGAATTTACCACAGATTCTGTCTGAAATCTACTGCAATCCAGGTACGTTCCTTCACCGGCACACTTCAACCTCCAACTAACACATCCATTAAGGAAATCAGAAGGGCTGGAAAGATGGCTCCGCTGGTAAAAAGTGCTTACCACTAAGCTTGAGGACCTGAGTTCAATCCCCAGGACCTACTCATCAGAAGGAGAGAACCAACTCTGGCGAGTTTCCTCTGGCCGCCCCGTATGCACTGTGGTACATTTATATCAGCTAATACACAAACATGCACACACCCACACCACACAGAGAGAGAGAGAGAGAGAGAGAGAGAGACAGACAGACAGACAGACAGAAGGACAGAGACACACACAAATAAATAAATGCATAATAAAAATTTTAAATGTATACAAGTGGCCAATGCAGAATTAGTAGAAAGTAATGTGGTCTCTGCAGGGGGAGAGGTGTGGCCCAGCCTCTTAGTTTGTGTAGTGTTTTGAAAGGCCTAGGGAAATTCCAAATGAGAGAATCCTTGTATCCTCTTCAGCTCAGAAATAAAGACTTTATATATTCTATTCAGCCAGCTCACGTATCTCACATGGAGCCATTTCATGTTTGCTGACGAGTTCGTGGTCCATTGAAGCCAGAGCACAGCCACTAAGTGCCTTGAGAGAGAATAAAGAACAGAAAGTGACTTGGGACAGCATTTGCCACTTCTCTCTCGAATGTTCCTTCATGCCAAGGGAAACTGACAAGTCTCTTTCCTCTCTGAATGTCTACTACATTTAAGTAGACATTTATATTCAGGCCCTGCTGAAAAGGAAGTATGTTTCTGTTTCCATTGTTGACATGTTTCATGAGAAACGTGGACACATAACACATAAAACTCGGCCTAGGTTGTCTTCCCTCACACTACAGAAGAGCTGCTCATGGGTCTCATAGACCATCCAGAGCTTACGGTTCTCCCTCTAAGTTCTCAGAAGGCAGGATTAAAAAGTCATCTCTCTCTCAATGCCTAATTAGAAACTCACGCTCCAGCAGAGCCGTCCTTCCTTCTGGCCACATTTAAACTCTCCGTGAACTGATACGTGGCTTATTCTTCTAAGGATTTCGCTGTTAGAAAGATGTCTTTAGACTAAGGTGTGGGGTTGTCAGGTAAAGCATTAATTAGACTAGGAGTCAGGGGCATGAATCTCAGTCCTGGATCAGCTACTAAACAAGCAAGCAGCTGGCAAACCGATAACATCCCAACCCCTAGTTTCCTCTCTAGGATATAGGAGAATTATATTAGTTTTGATCCTACACTTCTTTCAAGCCAGTGTTTTTCTAAGTGGTCTAAGACCCACCTGCGTCAGAAGTACCTACTGACTAACATCTACGTTGAATACATCCCTGAGATGTTTCTCACACAGGGTCTGCTTTGAAAGCAACTGCCTTCTGACCCAACGTTCTACGACTGACTCCCTAAGCGACCAGCTCCACGCTTAGCATGTCACTGCTCACTATAGAGAACACAAGACCCCTTTCATAAAGGACCTATGTCTTCCTTCGAAGGCTCACACTTCGCAAAATTGCAAACAATATCAGACAACCTGCAGTTAATCAGTTGTTGAACGTCTTCAGTACCAGAGATGCGCCACCAGAGGAGGCTCCGTCGCTGAGGGCTGAGGTAACAGAGAAGAGGCAGAGAACACAAGTGGACTAGTGGAACTGCCCTGACAGAGTGGCAGCAGGAACACAGCCTACAGAGGCATGGGCAAAGATTCAGCTGGGAAGCAGTGCAGAGGACCCCAGATAGGGGACGGGGAGGCCCCCAGCACACCTCCAAGTATGCTGTCTGGAAACAAGCCCACCTTCCCCCCTCATAAACACTGCTTTCTCGTAAACCAGGACCTCAGGGTTGCCCTGGTCTCCCCATTTTTCTCCCTCGCCCCTACACTGTGTCCACAACCTCGTCTAGTAGGTTCCAAGTCGTGCATGACGGGCTCTGTCCCGTTCCTGTCCTCACCCTTCATGGCCTCCCCACAGGTCTTCCTGGTGTCGGTCGAACTGTCCAAATCTACGCTTTACAGCTCTTTCCAAACAGTTGGCAGAAAACACGACTCAGGCATTTCCTCCTGCCCTTGAAAGTCTTCCAGATCGATTGCTCCTGTTTCTCCCTTAGCAGAGGGGCCAAAGAGATTCTACAAGCACAACCCCTGACTGAACGATGGAGCCCAGACTCCGTTCACTGATTGGAGTCATCCACATCCCAACCCCTGAAGATCCCAGCCCTCACCTGCCGTGCTCTCCCCTCTGTTCCTGTGGCTCCCTCTGCCACTGCTTAGATACAAAGTAATAACATTTGGTTTCCAAGTTAGCAAGGGGGTAGACTTGTTAGTCTTTGATGTCGATTTGGCTGGATTTAGAATCACATCTCTGGACATGTCCTCGAGGATATTTCCAGAGAGTACTTAACTGAGGGAGGAAAGTCCATCCTGAATATAAACATCACTATTCAGGAGCTAGAATCCTAAACTGAACAAAAACACTGAGGCCAGACACCCTGATCTCTGCTCGGTGGTCTTCCCAGATGTGAGGAAGTCCAGCTGTGTCTGGCCACCACCATGAACTCTGCCTACAATGTGCCTTCTAAACTATGGCCCAAAGGAAGCTTTCTCTTAAGTTGCTTTTTGCGATATCTATCACAGCAATGGGAAAAGCAACTATAGCAGAAACCAGCTGTCCACCACCTCCAGCTGTCCACCACCTCCAGCTGTCCACCACCTCCAGCTGTCCACCACCTCCAGCTGTCCACCACCTCCAGCTGTCCACCACCTCCAGCTGTCCACCACCTCTGCACCGGTGCCTTCAACCTACACCTCCCTTTGTTTGCCTCTCTGTTGCTGTGATAAGCATCATAGCCAAACCCAACCAAGGGGAAAGGACTGATTTCCCCTTCAAAGTCACAGTCCTTCATTGAAGGAAGTCAAGGCAGCAACTCAAAAACCTAGAGACAAGAACCAAGGATGGGGCTAGAGAGATGGCTCAGCAGTTAAGAACACTGACTGCTCTTCCAGAGGTCCTGAGTTCAATTCCCAGCAACCACATGGTGGCTCACAACCATCTGTAATGGGATCCGATGCCCTCTTCTGGTGTGTTTGAAGACAGTGACCAAGATGGATAAGAAGGGTTAAAATCAGAATGACCAGGATGTGTGAGGAAGGCTAGATTCAGAAACCAGCTGTCAGACCAAACATTTCCTCTTTTGAGGCAGGAAGGAAGGAGGGGTGACAATTGACAGAGCACTGACATCCAAATACAAACGCCCAGGGAAGTTATATCAGACTGTCAGTGTCCCCGTAAACCTGACAGGTTCAGCCAGGAGCAGTCAGACTGTCAAGTGTCCCCATAAACCTGACAGGTTCAGCCAGGAGCAGGCCTTCCTGAGAAGAAGCTGGGGTAGCAGGTGTGAGTGGAGGGGTGATGCTCCTTCCTACATTGGTGACTACATCTTATAACCCATTGACTGAATCCCAAGCCCCAAAATGGCCATAAGGCAAGGAACACAACATAAAGGCAAAACCAAGAGAAAGAAGAGAGAAATAGCCAAGAAAAAAGACAGCAAGTCCCAAGGACAACTTTGGATACAATCCACAATTGATCATTCTCGGGGACAAAAAGGGGAGACAAAAGGATTAGAAGAGACCCAAAGGACTGGAGGGGGTGAGGATAAAATGGTATCCCAGAACGCAATGACAAAACATGCCAGAAAGACAACCAAACCCCTCACGTCTCTCACGCTGACACCTGTCATTAATACATGATACCATCAGTTGACCATAAACCCAGATGCAGGTTAGTCTCCATTCCAAACCTAGTAAGTCCTTTCCCCTCATAAATACTACATCCATAAGTCACTCCTTCACAAGTCTCAGAAGTAGGGCCAGCAACATGGCTCAGCAGGTAAAGGGGCTTGCTGCACAAGTGACAATTTATAACTCCCAGTGGAAGGAGAGAAACAACTCTTGAGGGTTGTCCTCTGACCTCCACAACGATGACATGGTATGCACATGTCCACACTCACACACACCAAACAACAAATAAAGATGTCTTTAAATCTCAGAATCGGATTCGCAATAAGCACCAATGATTTTTTTCCTGGCTTTTTTTTTTTTTTTTTTTTTTTTTTTACCTTATACCTAAGCATATTTTAGGCAACAAATAGCCATTCATGTCTTCCTTTCTCTTGTGATAAAGATTCTTATCGAATTGTAAATAGACTCTTGGCCAGTGGAAAAGCTAAGTCGGAGGACTGGATGATACGTTTCCCCCGAGGTCAGGCCTCAGAACAGCACCAGCTGTCATCCCTTGCTCCTGGGTTTCTCATCCCAGAGGGCCCAGGCTGCTACTCACCTGCATGAGTTCATGGCTCTGCAGGAGATCATGCTCCAGCATCTCCTGGGTAAGGCGCCCCATGGTGCCGTAGAATTCATCTGCTGTTTCACAACACTCTATCTGCCTAGATGAGAAAAAAAAAGAACAGAAAAACACCTCAGTCGGTGCACTCATGCGGCATAATGGGTCCAAGGACTGCCTCTTATCATCAGTAAAGTCCTGGGTCGCTCTCACAGTACAGTCTGCTGTGGAGCAAAGACCAAAATTACTAAGGGCAAGGTGGCCCTGGCCATGCATCTCTGTTGGACCAATGACTAGGAAGGCTGACTCAGGAGCATCATTAAAGCACAAGAGTTCAAGACCAACCAGGGAAACGCAGCAAGAGCTAATTAAAAAAACAAAGACAAAACAAAACCAACAGCAGACGTGATTTTGAGGTAGTCATTATAGAACGAGTCCCCATCTCCTCTGCATGGCTCTCGAGCCTCGCAGCCCCAAAGGGTGTCTTTATTCTTCCCGTGAGGCATACTCCACGCATCAGAACACACACCCGTGAGCAGAAATCAGAACCACAAAATTGGGAACCGAAAGCAATTACCCCCTGTAGAAATAATTAGTTGGATTTAATCTGCAGGGATACTGTGAATCGACTGAATCCAAACCACAGCTGAGCTAAGTAGACTATGGGAACTTTACATCCTGTCTCCAGACTGTTTCCACAGGCTTCGCTGATTCCTCAGGAAAGGAGCTGTCACCTGGGGACCTATGACACTGCTGAGACTTTAGTCCGCCTTCTAAAGAGGAGGAAGAGGGATAACAAAATGGGTGTTTCCGACTGATCTGTCACAAAGGTTTTTGCACGGTTAGACAATCCTGTTTGCCTACCAACCACAAGGCTTGTTTTGATCCGCACCAATGTTGGGCAATTTCCACACAGTCATTCAAAACACAAATGTAATGGGAAGATCCCAGGTTCAAATCTCCCCTCCCAACCACCACCACCACTGTGTAAGCAAGAAAGTGAAATCCAGTGAGAAAGTTGTATTACAAAATGCAGGAGCGCAGGTGACACGATGAGAAATGGCTTCGCTCACCGTGGGGGAAGAGAGGGAAAATGCTCAAGATACGCTTTTTAAAATGCTTTGTGTGGGGCTGGAGAGAGGTGGCTCAGGGGCTTAGATTTCAATGCCCACCCACCACATGGTGGCTCACAACCATCTGCAATGGGATATGGCGCCCTCTTCTGGCATGCAGGCATACATGCAGGCGGTACATAAATCTTTTTTTTTTTTTTTTAATGCTCTGGAAGAAGTATTGCAAAAACCTGATATAGAAGACAGCAAGTCTGTTCATGGAAGGGAAGTCACTGCACAGTGAGAGGAAGCCATTGAGAGTCAAGGCCAAGCGCTGAGGACAGCAGATTGCAAAGGCCCTGTCGGCCTTCTGAGCCTCTTCAGGGCACAAGTGACCCAGAGGTTTTTAACAGGGAGTGGTGGAACAGCCATGCCCTTGGTAAGGTTGGTTTAGAGGTGGCTTGGCGTGTTTGGGCACAGTTAGGAAGACTGTGTGTGAGGTGGTGAGGGAGTGTGCCAACGTGGAAGTCATAAGAGAAAGACAAACAAAAGGATGTCGTTGCAGGGAGCTGGTGGAGAATCCAAAATGGTTCTGCTGAGTGGAAGGAAGGAGGGTAACTAGAGTGGCCCCACAGACAACATAAGGCACAAGCGCTATTCAGTTATTCAGAGACCCGAGGCTACCTATGCACGGTGGATGTTTTCCCAGCATTCCATCTGTGGGGAAGCTTTACAGACACTGGAGTCCAAAGCTCCAGGCACAAGTCCCAGCTCTGCTTCTCATTAGCTGCGTGACTGTGAACGAGTTAATTAACCTTCTCAGATAATTTTCTCACTTGAAAAGACAGGGAGGAACAATCTCCTCTGCTCTGTGGGGTTATTGAGAGAGCCAAATGAGATAATATACTCAAACTGCCTAACGTAATGACAGGCGCTGTCGGCACTAGATGGATGTCGGTGGCCTCTCCTTGCTCCTCACAAGCCGTGAGCTGAATAGCTGTATAATTATCCTGAGCAAAGTCCCTGAAACATTTACAATGCATAAACGGGAGCCATTTCTGAGCAGGAGATTTGCATAATGAAAAGCACAAATTCTAGAGCCAGGATGCCCTGGTTCAGCAGTGTTTCTCACTTACTAAAGGGGTGGTTTCAGGCAGCCCACTGAACTGCACGCTTCAGTTCTCATGGCTAGAAAACGGAGGTGGCAGCTCAGCAGTTAAGAGTGCTTTGTGAATTCAGTCCCTCCCCAGCACCCATCTCAAGTGGCTCACAGCTGCCATAATTCCAGCTCTAAGAGGTTCTAGCGCCCTCTTCTGACATCCCTGAGCATCTGCACACACACGAGACACACATACTCGCACACATATACACTCACACACATACATACATGCACACTCATACACACGCATATACATACATACGCTCATACACATATACATGCACACACTCATATACACACATAATGCACACTTATATGCATACATGCACACTCACCACTCACACATATGCATGCGCACACACTCATACACAGACACACACATGTGCAAATATAATAAATTTTAAAATGAAGATGGTAAAAGAACAACCCATGTAGGATGATGGAAAGCATTAATGAGCTCACACATATGGAGCACTCATGCAGAGCACTCGTGCACAGCACACATGCAGAGCACTCATGCAGAGCACACATGCAGAGCATTCATGTAGAACACTCATGCAGAGCACTCATGCAGAGCACTCATGCAGAGCACACATGCACAGCACACATGCACAGTACTCATGCAGAGCACTCGTGCAGAGCACTCGTGCACAGCACATATGCAGAGCACTCATGCAGAGCACTCATGCAGAGCACACATGCAGAACACTCATGCAGAGCACTCATGCAGAGCATTCATGCACAGCACTCATGCAGAGCATTCATGCACAGCACTCATGCAGAGCACTCATGCAGAGCACTCATGCACAGTACACATGCACAGCACTCATGCAGAGCACTCATGCAGAACACTCAGAGCATACATGCAGGACACACATGCACAGCACACTTGCACAGCACACATGCACAGCACTCAAACAGAGCACTCATGCACAGCACACATGTAGAGCACTCATGCAGAGCACTCATGCACAGCACACATGCACAGTACTCATGCAGAGCACTCATGCACAGCACACATGTAGAGCACTCATGCAGAGCACTCATGCAGAGCACACATGCAGAGCACTCATGCAGAACACTCAGAGCATACATGCAGGACACACATGCACAGCACACTTGCAGAGCACTCATGCAGAACACTCATGCACAGCACTCATGCAGAGCACACATGCAGAGCACTCATGCAGAACACTCAGAGCATACATGCAGGACACACATGCACAGCATACTTGCACAGCACACATGCAGGAACTCATGCAGAACATTCATAGCACACATGCACAGCACACACACCGAGCATTCATGCAGAGCACACATGCACAGCACACTTGCAAAGCACACATGCACAGCACACACACACAGCACACGTGCAGAGCACACACACAGCGCACACACACAGCACACATGCAGACTACACATGCACAGCACACTTGCGGAGCACAAATGCTGCCCACTTGGAGCACACATGCACAGCATACACACATGTACACATGCACAGCATATACACATGCACACATGCAGAGCATTCGAAGCATACATGCAAAGCACTCATGCATAGCACACATGCAGAGCACATATGCACAGCACACATAAAGAGCACTTGGAGCACACATGCACAGCACACACACACAGCATACATGCACAGCACACATGCAGAGCACTCAGAGCACACATGCTGCCCACTTGGAGCACACCATGAGTATTGACTCTCACTAAAGCAATGATTTCACCAGTGCCAACCTTACTACCACCCTAGGAATAACTTCTGGTATGACAGGAAGTGAGCAGAGGGGAACAGTAGGACCCCCTTCTGCCCCTGCCTCCTCACTAAGGACTAACAGGAAGTGACCAGCACTGACCCATCATACAGTACAGCACCTACTTGAATGCTATAGACAATTGTGCAGTCATGGGCCAGCACACTCAGAAAGCCTACACTGTGGAGAGTGCAGAGAGAAGGGCATCCTGGGAGAAAGTGGAAAGACAAAGAAACAGCACCAAAAACCTCGCAGACACGAATTTCCTGGCTCGTCTGTCTGGAGATCACCATACAGTAAAGGAGAACAGCTGTGGGATGTTTACAATACATACACTGATGAATTTTTAAACTTACGAAGTCACAGCTGCGAATCTTTCCTGTTTAAAGACTTCATTCCACAAACAAGTTATAAATAAGAAAGAAGGCTAGCTAAAAACTTTTAAAACAGAGCAGGCAGGATGGCTCAGTGGGAAAAGGGGCTTGCTGCCAAGTCTGACAACTTGAACTCCATCCTCAGAAGACGGATGGTAGAAGAGAACCCACTCTTCTATGTTGTCTTCTCCCTGACATACACATGTCATGGCACCCATGCATATGAAGACACATAAACAAATGAGTATAATTGTACAAACATTTAAAACACTGACAGTGACTTATTAGTTTTCTGACATGTTATCCTGGCTACCTACTCAAGTCATTCACTGGAAATTTCTCTGCTCCTTAAATGAATAGAGACACACCATTTTTCTTATCCACTATTACTAGGGACAGGAAGTGAAATTTGGCTGGTTTTATGTTCTGGCAGAACCAGATTTTAACATCTTGGTAATTCCTCATAATGGAAAGAAAGTATCTTGTATTGTAGTACACAGGTACACCTTCTCCTACCAACTGTACAGGCACAGGTACACCTTCTCCTACTGACTGTACCTTCTCCTTCTGACTGTACAGGCACAGGTACACCTTCTCCTACCGACTGTACAGGCACAGGTACACCTTCTCCTACCGACTGTACAGGCACAGGTACACCTTCTCCTACCGACTGTACAGGCACAGGTACACCTTCTC
>CM052707.1:63823790-63843969 GCA_028551405.1 Uromys caudimaculatus | reverse complement strand
CTGTACAGGTACAGGTACACCTTCTCCTACCGACTGTACAGGTACAGCTACACCTTCTCCTACCGACTGTACAGGCACAGGTACACCTTCTCCTACCGACTGTACAGGCACAGGTACACCTTCTCCTACCCACTGTACAGGCACAGGTACACCTTCTCCTACCGACTGTACAGGCACAGGTACACCTTCTCCTACCGACTGTACAGGCACAGGTACACCTTCTCCTACTGACTCTACAAGCATAGGAACATCTCTGACTGTACAGACATAGATACACTTTGTGCAGGGAAATCTCATTGAATTTTATCACAGCTCTAAAGTCAGAACAAAGTAAATAATAAAGATTCATAAATAATAAGCGCCAGGTGTGGTGATGCACACACCTATAATCCTAGCTCTTGGGAGGTAGAGGCTGGGGGATCAGGAGGTTAAAGTCATTCTCCACGTCATAGTGAGTTGAAGCCAGCCTACCCTGGATAATACTCAACCTCAAGGAAAGAAGAAAGAAAACAAAATAATCCAATTGCAATATGCACCAGCAAATCTGCCCATTTCTTTCCAGATACAGCAGTTTCTTCTCTAGCTAAGTCCCCTTTCCTCTTCCACAGGAGTGTATTGAGAAAGTCTGCCGAGGAAGAGGCAGGATACAAAGGAGAAGAACCTGGAAGAAGCTTGCCAGTCGGTCCCTGAATAGATAAGTTTTCTCCCAGAGAATCCAAGGAGCCAGGTGAGGTGTGTGGGGGCTATCACAGTTCACCCCAGCTCACAGCTTGCTTCCTCACAGTTTGCTCTGAGGAGCCCAAAGGCAGCTAACCGCAGAGGAAAGAAGAGACAATCACTCACTCTCCTAGTTTTGCCCAGATAGCCAGCGACACCCTCAGGATGATCTCTGACCCTTCAAAGAACACCGAGTCCCAGATCTTCAGAACCGTGTGGTTCGGGAGGCACGTGGCAAAGAGTGTGAGGAACCACTGCATCGTGAAGACGTTGGTGAGTGGGGGCTCGTATCCGCCTGAAACACAGAAAAGGCACACGAGTCCTTGAGAGTGGAGATGTGGCCGGTACGCGGCGCCCTTTCTCTCCCATGCCCACAGAGTGCTGCTTCCTGGCTGCCTCCTTTGTATCCCATAACAGTTTTCAGCCTTTTCCCCTCCCACGTTTCTAGAGGAAACATTTTTAATAGAAAGCTGTAGGACATGAGGGTCATAAATTCTTTGCCCTGCTTCACAAGTTTTTACCTGAACTAGATCTGGCTGTACTTACTGAAGGCTGCCTTAAATGAAGGGGAAAGTTCTCCTCATCAAAAACACTGTGATAAGAAGCCATTGCATCTGCTCACCAAAAACACTGTGAGAAGAAGCCATTGCATCCGCTCAGATACAAACTCTGGGGCTGGTGCTCACCTGGTACCTACAAGACCTTAGAGTCAAGGCCCAGAAGACCCAAACAAAAAGAAAAAAAAAACCCAAAAACAAAAACAAAAATAAATAATTAACATACCAATAAAACAAAAACACCAGTGGACTTTCAAAATTTTGCAGTTACCACTTATTAGGACTAAAATTGCTTATCATTTTATTATCTCTGAAGTTGTATAATTCCAAGATCACAATGGAACGAAACAGGAAATAATCGGGAAAAGATTCCGAAATACTTAGGTGTAAAACAACTTTAAGTTGAAAAAATGAACTAAGAGACACACGATTTTTAAAGACAGGTCCATCCCATTTTGGAATTTCTGGATTCACTAAAAGCTTAGCCCTCCTTTCCATCCCGAGTGACTATAAATGTCTATGAGATGTCTATCCTCATCTCTAATGTCAATAGTACAACTATCTCAGGGTAAGCAAAAAAAAAAAAAAAAAAAAAAGGTCCCTGGACTTGTTTTCTTCTCTCCTGCGAACAAATGTCTGCTCAGAGACTAGAGTCCAAGGTTATTCCTCATGGTCAGGGGCAAAGGGACTTGACGGAAAACCTGCGTGCATACTGTAGCCAGATCACACAAGATCATTAGAGACACTCAACATCTCTAAAACCTCCAGGGTGTTTTAATAACTGCTAGATCTTCAAAAGCCTTTAACATAGTGCCTCATGTTGGTACAGGCTTGTAGTTTCGGCATCAAGAGGCTAGGGCAGGGGTATTTCCACTAAGTCTGAAGCTAGCATGGGGTACATAGTAGGACCTCGTCTCAGAAACGGCATCCTTTAATGCGTCCCCCATTGTTTTACGTCATTTCACCTCACTTTTTCCTTTCGCTGGTGCAAGGGATCGAACCTAGGGCCCCGGCACATGCTGGATAAAGCACCACCACTGGCTGCAACTCACCCCTGCGTTCCCAGCGAGCACATCAGGCCAGACTGTGTGTGTGGTCTACCATAGCAACTGACCATCACAGAAGCTCAGCTCAGCAAATGTCTGATGAGGCTCTGGTGTTCAGAGAGAACACAGTTGCAGAAAGGCACCCATGCAGCCACCGTAGACTCAGGAGAATGTCTACTACCTGCCAGTGATAACCCCCCCCCACCCCACTCCTACCCCACAGAGCTTCTTTTCAATAACCCTTTTGCTTCTACTAAGGTCATAGTCTGTGCCAAAGTGTGCCCCTAGCAGTTTTTAGGCAGTCCTGCTGGTCCAGTGCCAGTTTAGTTTAACTGAATAGACCATGTCAACCACTCTCTGTACCCTGTTGGTTGCTGATCTGGAACCAGTGTAGAGTTAGATTCTTAACCGGCTACCCACCTCGTCTAGTGGCCCTCCATATTATCAATATTGTGTTTGTTTTCTGGAAAGGAAAGTGTGATTACACCACATCCTTTAAACAGAAATACCCAGCGACCTGTTTCATCCAGAACGTAAACTCATACACAGAGCAGACCCAGACGAGCCAAATACTTCCTTGCTGGAGACCAAATGACCTTGTTTGAACCTAAGGCCTTGCGCTTTGTCAGCTAGCCAGAGGGTCCCAGGCTTTAGCAGACATTCCTTTGATTACTCCCTTCTGCAGATGTCCTTTGCAGGTGAATAGATGGTTTGTTTGTAGTAGCCTGTGGCTCCAGAGAAACCTTGAGATGTCCCTAAAGCCACAATAAGGCTTGTTATGCTAAGTTACAACAGTCTGAAGTTTGGCTTAGATTAAGTGGCCCTGAGAAACTTCCCCTCTGTCTCATCCCACCCTGTAGTGACCTCTAGTAACCTTCTTACTCCTGCCCTTCCCACCTTGAAGTGTTTATATAGACGTAATAATAAAGCCATTTTGGGGGGCTTGATCGGGACACCATCTTGCCCTCAACGCATTCTTTATCTCCTGTCTCTTTCCCCGGCAGTTTCTCTCCTCAGGTGTGGACCCCTGATTGATAGCCTCCCGGGAGGGCCCCCCAGGAGGGAAGGGACAGTTAGCTCTTTGCACTTCCTGAAAGGCCATAGCCAGTTATCTCCCTTACCTCCGCTCTCTTTGTTTGCCGTTCTCTGAAGAGTGTCCAGGTGCTGAGACAGCTCAGGGAGCTTCAGTCTCAAGAGATCTCTGAAGACAGCCATATCCACAGACAGAGCCCGGAGATTGTTGACAAAGTAGCTTTCAGGGAGTACTTTATCAATCAGGTAAATCATAATCTAAAAAAAAAAAAAAAAAAAAAAAGATAACAAGCCTGCTTCATACCCACCAAAATTCCAATATGCCCAAAATAAAAAAGCACAGCGAAAAGACACAGAAGCAGCTGACCAAAGTTCCTCCTAATGCGTCAGAAACCAATTCAGGACTCACCTACACCGCCACCACCCCCCTACAAGGAGAGGGCGGCATAATTATCTAAGTAACCCAAAGTCAGCTGTGCTGTGAGGTTTCTAGAAGGGCTGCCAGACCTGAGTTCACCCCATGTGTAACTGTGATTATGCAAGCGTCAGCTTCACGGAGAGATGAGAAGGCACAGGTTTCCCTGCTTTCAGCAGGACCCTCCGTCCTCGCTCCTGATGTCACCGGTTTTACAACCTGGATATGAAAATCCCAAGAGCTGGCCCGTCATAAAACACCCACGCTGAGGCAGGCCCTGGTACTCAGGGCCACCTGGGCTATTGGTGTGGCCAACGCCAGCTTTGGAGAACACAACTAGGTTTTGTTTGCACACTTGGTGCCTTTTTAAATTGGTGCTTCTCTCAGAGCCTCGGCACACGGGTTCCTCAAATTACCACTTCCTTCTGACTGCTGTGCTTGCTATTGCCTTTCTAAAATGTCAAAAGCCTCTCAGATGACCCAACAAAGCACGGGTCAGTTCTGTGCACCGCCTTTGGCAGGCAGCTTGAATGCTGGGTGATGCCCCGCCCCTACTCCCTGAAAGTCTAGCTCACTCTCGAGGGCACCAAAAAAGCAAAGACCAAAACCACAGCTAGCTCTGTAGGCTAGTGGAAAAGTCCCTGCCTCAAAGGATCCTACAAAACTTCATTTTCAAAAAGGAAGTTAGGCCCGTCAGGGCCTATTTTTCTCCCCACTTGTGGTTTGCAATTTTTCCTTCTCAGGTCCTAGTTCTGTACGTAAGGGCAGGCTCCCGAAAAGCCCCCTGGCAGCCTTCCATACAGGATGGGCAGGCCCAAGGAGCCACAGCTTTGTTTCATTAGGACAGGATTCGCCACATAAACATATCACGTGAGAGGCAGCTCAGCCACAGGGTCCACGCAGTTCCTGGGAGAGGGGCGTGGGGTGCAGAAGGCTCTGGTGGGCATGGATCAGGAAAAGGTGACAGAACAGTCAAGGCAAACTTAAAAGCCATGCACATTGTGACACTTCTCACCTAAGTTATACAGTACCGAGAAAATACATTTATTTATGGTGCTGGGAACCTATCCCCTATACTAGGCAATATGAAAATCCCAAGAGCTGGCCTCTCATAAACACCCACACAAGGCAGACCTAGAGATGCATTCATAACCACCTGGGCCACCAGAGGCCCACATACTATGCCTCCCATATTCTAAGCAAGCAAGCTTGCCACTGAGCTGCAGCCCAGGCTAACACATTTTTATTAAGAAATTGTGTCCTCTTTAAAACTACAAAAAGTAAAAATAAAATAAAATTCTCAATTATGCTATAATTCTTTTCTGTGCGTATGTAGGTGTGATGGGGGTCCCGTGGAAGCTACGTGTGTGTATATAGGGAGGACCAAGGTTGACGCCGGATGCCTTCTTCAATCCCTCTGCCGGTCATACACTGAGGCAGGGTCTCTTGCTGAGCCCAGAACTAGTCTGGCTAGCTAGCTTGTTTGCTTGGGGATTGCCTGATTCTGCCTCAACAGGCGGGATGACAGGCAAGTCACCACAGTCATTCGTCTTTTATGTGAGTTCTGGGGATCCAAACTTTTTTACCTGCTGAGCCGTCTCTCTGGCCCCAGTTATGCTTGTACTTCTATAACACAATAAAACTGTCAGTCTAAAGTCATCTCAGATTCTGATATCAAGTAAGCCTGCCCTCACTCTACCCATAATTCCAAGCGTCAGGTCTTACGTCATAAATTAAGATGAGAAAGAGGAAGAAGAAATGGGAGCATGTCTGATTTTTAACCAATATTTCTAAACAAAATAGCTACAAAGGAAAAGTGTGGCAAGGGCTGAGGAAGAGGAAAAGCGGCTTGCTCATTTCTGTGGATTAGTTGTTTAACTTGCAGAGGCTAAAATGGCTACTGGAAAAACAGACCTGCAATAATCTCCTGGGCATCCGGAAGGTCCCCTCGTGAACCTCACCTCCCTATGACCGTGAGACACCTGTCAAGGTCTACACATCTTCAAACACCAACCATAATCCACCATGGCGTCTCACAGCGTGCTCTGAACTCATTTTTTTTTCTTGCTTATTTTGTTTAGTATTGGTTTTGTTTTTCTTTTAAAGCAGGATCAGACCTTGAACTTGTTATGGGGCCAAGGCTGTTCTTAAACTCCAGATCCTCTGGCTAGAGAGATGGCTCAGTGATTAAGGACACTGGCTGCTCTTCCAGAGGACCGGGGTTCAATTCCCAGCACCCACATGGCAGCCCACAACTCCAATTCCAGGGGATCTGACACCCTCACAGAGGCCCACCTGCAGGCAAAGCACCAATGCACATAAAATAAAGATAAAAAAATCATTAAAAAAAAAAAAAAAACCAACAACTCCTGATCTTCCTGCCTCCATTTCCCAAGTACTTCGGTTAGGTACCACCACCATTAAACTCTAGCTCATCTTTTTTACGTGTTCATTTCTCGGGCATCACTGAGCCCGTTTGAGATCTGATTGGCATGTACATATGTACACCTTTCCCCAAACCTCTCCATTCCACCTCCAAACCGAGCCACTTATTCCAGCTTTTCAACAGAACACTCCCTATTTTAGACATGCAAATTACATCTGAGGAAAAACCCTAAAGGCAGCGGACAAAATACCTAAAATGGTTCTTTTTTATTTTTGTCATTGACCGGGCTCACTTCAAACTCACAGACATCCTCCTGTCTCTGCCTCCCATGCCCAGCTAAAATTGCTTCTTAATCTAAAGCATCCCAAAGTCATGCATTGGACCTGTCCCTGCCTCTCATCCCCACCGCCTTTTAGATGAACAAGTCACTTCGAAGCTATCTTCTTCTGTACATAAAAAGACAAAGAGAGGCGGTGAATGTGTTCAAGCCGGGTTTATAATTAAGTCTACCGTGATATGTCTATAACCGGGAGGAACATTTGTTTAATTTTCCATAACACCGAGATATTCCCCACAGTCAAGCAGGTGGAGATTTGGGTACAAAGATTAGATCTCATATGGCACAGACTCTGCAGTCAACATCAGTGCGAAGGTTCAGTCATGAGGCGGAGATTCACACTGCCCTGAGCACAGGAGGTGATGGTATGTACCCCTTCCCCCATACTGTGATGGTTTGAATGCAAACAGCCCCATGGGCTCATATATTTGAGGGTTTCATTCCCAGTTGGTAGGCTGTTTAGGGAGAATTAGAAGATGTGGCCTTGTTAGAGGAGGAGTGTCACTAGCGGTGAGCTGTGAGATTTCAAAGGCTCAGGTCAGGCCCAGTCAGTCAGTGTCTCTGTCTCTGTGTCTCTCTGTCTCCCTCTTTCCCTCTCTCTCTCCCCCTCTGTCTGTCTCTGTCTCCCTTCCTTCCTCTTCCCCTCCCTCCATCCTCTCCCCCCACCCCCACTTTTTTTCCCTCCTGCCTGCAGATCAGGATGTAAGCTCTCAGACTGCTCCAGCGTAAAGCCTCTCTGCCACCATGCTCCCTGCCATGACGCTCATGGACTCACCCTCTGAAACCATAAGCAAGCCTCCAATTAAATGCTCTCTTTTCCAAGGGTAGCCTTGGTCATGGAGTCTCTTCGTAGCAATAGAACAGTGACTAAGACAGTCTGTGGTAACTTACCCACCCACCTTCAGATCTCTAATCTTATACCACGAGTGCTTTCAGAATTGCTTTCAACTAAAACAAGTCTTAGACATCAAAGATTCAAAGCTGCGTTTACTTCTGTATGCGGCCACCTCCCATAGATGCGTCTACTTACTTCCTATACACCCTGCCCCAAATACAATCGAGGAAAGCAGTTGAGTCAGGCAGGTCACTTCCAATAGGATCTCCAGTGGTCCCTATCTTCTGCTAGTGTGTGTGTGTGTGTGTGTGTGTGTGTGTGTGTGTGTGTGTGTGTGTGTGTGTATGTGTGTGTTTGTGTGTGTGTGTGTGTGTCTGTGTCTGTGTCTGTGTGTGTCTGTGTGTGTGTGTCTGTATATTCTGTCTGTCTCTGTCTCAGTCTCTCTGCCATTCTCCTCTCTGTTGACAGGGTCTCAAGTAGCTTGGGCTGGCCTTGAACTCATTATGCACCGAGTATGGTTTTGAACCCAAGCTGATGCTCTTGCCTCTGCCTCCCAAGTGTTAGAGCTGCAGAAAGACACTGCCACACCTGGTCTATGCAGTGCTGGGAGCTGAATTTTGTGAAGGTCAGGTGAGCATTCTGCCACCTGAGCAACATCCCTGGCCTGCTAGTCCTTATATAAGCCCTGCCCCTGGGATCTAAACTGACCCGGTGACCATGGATATGGAAAAACAACGCTACCACAGGGAATGTTTGGCTGCACATCTGTAATCTCCTCTGCCTTACTCTCAGGGATGTCAGTCACCAGTCTGAGATGGGGAACCTTACATGGCAAAGAACTAAAAAGCCTTCAGCTAACCATCAAACACCTGAGACCCCTCACTTCAACAACCTGTGAGGAATTCCTTGCCAACAGCCACATAAACACTCTGGACAAATGCTCCTACCATTTGAGTCTTCAAATAAGAACACAGCAGCCACTGTCATGAATGCCGGAGTGATGTATCCCTGAGCTGGCTCAGCCATGCCCAGATGTCTGACTCAAAGAAACTATGAAGTAATATATACTAATTAGATCACCTAATCTGTTAGAGAGAGAGAGAAAGAGAGAGAGAGAGAGAGAGAGAGAATTGACATAATCAATACTTAACTTTTAAAGTGTCTCATGAGAGTGAAAACGTTCATAATTGACAGCTACAGCAGTCTGTCACCTCATAGGGCTTTAACTTGGGGAAAATCCTATCACAGGTAATTACAAACGAATTGGAAGGGGTGAAGTAGAAAAGAGTCATACCCCCAATTTCAGCATTCCTGTCGCCCTGGTCTGAACCTGACACTCACCTTCAGCGCATCTCCCTCGTCGCCCTCCATCACTTCCAGAATGAGGGCAGCCAGGATGTTGAAGCCTTGGCAGTACCCGACGTTCTTGTTCCACCGGGCGTAAGCCAATAGCACCCGCTTTAGTACCACCCTGTCTTGCTCCGCCTCCTGGCCACAGTAGGAACTACAGCCCGTGCGATGCAGATCCTAAGACGGGAGGGGAAACGGGTTTTTAATACCTCCCGAGTGGTTGGAGCACTTCACTTCCTGGCCTCCAAGGAGCAAGGAGCTTGACTCTATTTATTGTGCACACTTTCCACCATGATGGCTACCCACCACAAAGTAATAGGTCAACAGATCTCCTGACCAGTGAGCCAAATACATTATCTTGTGAGTTGACTGTCTCAGGTATTTGTCAACGCTTGGTCACGGGATTGAAAGCTGACTAGCAAACCCAACACTCCCTCGGGGGAAAATACCTGAATTTTTTTTTCTTCATTTCACCTTTACCTCTACAAACATGGATATTCATTTTTTTTGCTTTTAATCGATAAGCAACTTATACACATGAGCCAAAACACTCTTTTGAATTTTCTGCTTTCCTATTGCTTTCAACTACGCTGTCTGAGAAAGAGTCGCAAGGGTAAGTGTAGTCAGGCAAGGGGTCCTCAGGGCGCTTCCAGAGCAACACGAAAAGTTACGCTATTAACAAAACTCCATTATAATTTCATGTAAATTGAAAGCCTTTTTAAAGATGTATGTTATACACACACACACACACACACACACACACACACACATTCCCTTTCTGTTTAACTAATGAATTGAGGCCATGCTTTTTAAACACATTATGTTATTTTATATATATGGTTGCCTTATCAGCATGTGTGTCTGTATCATTCTGGTACCTACAGAATATGTGCGTGTGTGTGTGTGTGTGTGTGTGTGTGTGTGTGTATTTGTTTCAACATATAATGAGAGGCGCTAACATTAACCCTTTGAACAGAATATGGTATAAGATTTAGCTGCTAAGGCTCTAATACTAAAGACTAAAATTAAAATAGCAAAATTACCGTGTATTACAAAGACAAATCATCTTTTGCAAATTAGTCTATACATTTCTACAATGTGGATAATAACACCTGCTGCTCTTTAATAAAATGGAGCTAATATCTATAATTTAATTGCCAAGACAGAGCTATGGTTGTTCAGGAAAGACAATTTTACTGATCAGCATTTGCTTCAATGAAAAAGATAAAAGATCCTTTTACTAACGTGATTATAAAATGTGTGTTGCCTAAGCTGGTCATGGTGGGAGCCTCCTCTGTCCCCAGAACACTCAGGAGGAGAGGTAGGGAGATTTCTGGGAGTCCAAGGCCAGCCTGGTGTACATAGTGAATTCCAAGCCAAACAAGGCTACACAGTGAGACCCTGTCTCAAAAAGAAAAAAAAAATCACAAAACAGGGCTAAAGAGATGGCTCAGTGGTCAAGAGCGCTGGATGCTCTTCCAGAAGCCATGGGTTCAATTCCCAACATCCAGATGGCAGTTCATAACTGACTGTAGCTCAAGTTCCAAAGGACCCATTGCCCTCACAGGGCTCACCTGGCTTCTGTAGGTACCAGAATGATACAGACACACATGCTGGTAAGGCAACCATATATATAAAATGACATAATGTGTTTAAAGTGCATGATCTCAATTCATTAGTTAAACAGAAAGGGAAATATTTCAAATATGAAATTTTGTCTCTGTGGAGCCGATGCTGAAATCCCAAATAAGGCACTGAAATGCAGACAATGTAAGCGAGCAATGTGCAGTGCCTTGATTTTTTTAAATGTCCATTTGAAACAAACCAAGTTAGATGAGAAAGTGGCTCGTTTTAGTTTGTTCGTCCTCCTTTAAAATAAAACTGGATTTAAATGTGCCAGCACATTAGCCATCTTGTGGTGGCCAAAATGTAGATGAGACAGCCTTCCTTTTCAAATCTCAGTGGAACACTCATAAAATCAAAGCCCACGTGCCCGAGCCTTATGCACAAGGATTATTCTGGTACCAAATGAAACCAACACCCTCAGCTCTTAGCACCCAGCTCTTATCAACTGCCACAAGGCAGGTGTGCAATCAGAGCTGCCCCCATAGGGGACTAGAAAATCAAACACAGATCCATCAGCCAACGTACCTACCTATAAATTAATAGTGAGACTAGCAAAAACTCTAATAAGAGCCAAATATTGCATAAGAAATATATTCACCTTTAAATTTCTTAGCCCAATGACTTTCATGTAAAAGTGCAATTAGTATCCCTGATCCACACCAGAGAAAATAAAAAGGAATTCCTCCTATCATGTAACCAAATTAGATAAATTGGATATGTATAGGAGCTTGCTCACATTCTCCTCTCACTAGCAACATTTAAATCAAGTTTTCTGTACAGAAGCTACTGATTGGTAGACTGAGGTTATAAGTAGGTGCTCAGACCTGGAGGCAGAGGTCATCTGACCCTCCGTCTAAGGACTGTTTGGCTCATAGAGTCCTTCTTCCTGCACTAGAACCGGAAGCAGCGTTACCTTGACTATCTGAATCCCCATTGAGTCGTCATCGGGATTGCTTCTCTCGTTGAAAGTGAAGCGCATGGTTTTGTCCCAATCGATGGCTATACTGTGCAAATAATGATCCGCCAAGGTCAACCAAACCTAAAGGATTGCACAGACAGAGAAAACTGGTGAAGCGGGATACATCACTTTTATTAGAAAGCTCGGACTGCATCCGGGAAGGGCTAGCTGGGAACTGTTCGGAAGCCAGGGCTAGCTCGTGCATACAAGTCTAGTTTGCTGTATTAAAGTGAACCCTGGGGGCTTCTTGTTCATTCTTGCAATAAACATTTGTTGAGTTTCTACTATATGCCAAGTAACAATCTAATCATTAGAGAGGAAAATAACCAGATTCCCTCCCCCCCCCCTTTTATTTCAGGTAATTCCATAGACTGTAGAATTCTATGACCTTGTTTGGCTTAATTCTAAATCATTCTCTGCTTGGGCAACAGCTGCTTGGTCACACACAGACCATTTTTTCCCATGCCTTAAACCTCCCCCTAAACACCCCCTCTACACACACAATTCTGACAGATAAATTCCCAGAGTGATTAACTTTTTATAGAGACGCTGGGTATTTTAACTCCCTTACCTGGCCAAGAAAATCTAATTCTGAATAATAAATTTCATAATTCCTTGTTAATATTCATTTGAGAAACACTCCATGTTCAAATTCCAACGTTAAAATTAGGTTTATAAATTAATAACTTTAGAGTTCATTTTAAATTTCAGTACTTGAACACAATTTGGCAGGAACGGCATGGATTAATATCTCTAAGCAGACTTCTAAGCAGCAGAATCCTGCCCAAATGCCCACCAGATACCTTTGTGTTAGATATAAATGAGGTATCTCAACAGCGACAGATGTCAGGCGGATTATCCCTCTCTCTCTCTCTCTCTCTCTCTCTCTCTCTCTCTCTCTCTCTCTCTCTCTCACACACACACACACACACACACACACACACACACACACTCCAGTTATACCCACAGACTTACATACACGCACACCTGCTCCTCCCACCTATACCACCGACCACATCTCTACCTTTCCAGCCACTTGCGCCAAACATCTTGACATCCCATTTACATCTTATATCCGATCCACTGGACAGTCAGCTCAGCTCAGGCAGGCTTCCAAACGCATCTCCACTACCACAACCCCAGCCTGTTTCTTGCCTGAACTATGATAGTCTACTTGCTTCCTGGTTTGTACCCTCACATCCCATATGCTCAACAGCAGACGGAGGAGCCCATCTGACGAGCCTGCTTGAACGTCCCAGTACTTTTCTCTCACACTGACACAGAAGAGTCCTTCTGCTTCTACAGCCTGGGAGCGACTGATGACCCAGCCAATCCCACTACAGCTAGACGCCCCGCCCCTTGCTTCCCCCTGTCTCTAGGCACCTCCCACCTTCGTCTCCTACTTGCTTGAGAACTTGGCCCAGGTGCTCCCATCTCAGTGCCTTCCCAGGCAGCTGCAGAATTGACCTACTTCCTTTAGGGCCCTACTCACACGTCAACGTCTATATAAAACTCTGCCTCCTGACCCCTATTCTCCCACGCTCTCCACTTTACGTCTGTTATCCACAGCACTAATCACTGTGTGACACACTATTATTTGATTCACTGTAAGTTCTACGAGAACAAAATATTCCACCTGCTGTGGTTTCCACTGCTGCATCCCTCGCACCCAGAACTTTACCTGGCACGAATGATAAATACCCAGGGCATGATTAATGACACATACACTTTTAGACTTCCCAGACACATCAATGGACAGAGCGATGCTTCTTGAGTATTCCAGCCCTGAGAGAAACCACTTACCTTTCTCCTCCATTCCTTCGGGATCCCCGTTGACAGTCTGGCAACTGCCTTGAGAGCATCATACCACTAGGACCAGAGAGAAATATTAGGAAAGGAAAAAGATGGCCCTGACACAACATTTTTCAGGCTTTCTCCATCTTGGCATCTGTGCTGTCTAGTTTGATGTCAACTTAACACAAGCTAGAGTCATTAGAAAGGAGGGAGCCTCAACTGAGAAAATGTGCCCCCCTCCAAGATCTGACTAGAGTCAAGCCTGTAGGGTATTTTCTTAATTAGTGATCAATGAGGAAGAACACAGCCCATTGTGGGTGGGGCCATCCCTGGGCTGATGGTTCTGGGTTCTCTAAGAGAGCAGGCTGAGCAAGCCATGGGGAGCAAGCCAGTAAGCAGCACCCCTCCATGGCCTCTGCATCAGCTCCTGCCTCCAGGTTCCTGTCCTGTCTTCCTTCAGTGATGAACAGTGCTGTGGAAATATAAGCTGAATAAACTCTTTCCTCCCCAGCTTGCTTTGATTATGGTGTCTCTTCACAGCAATAGTAACCCCGACTAAGATAGCATCCATAGAACGGGAGAAAGTTAACACGACACCCCAGGACACTGACAGCTCTTGTGTATCAAAATACATGTGAATATTTTCATTTTAAGAATATTTGACAATGTGCCATGATACCCCCAAATCAAAATAAAAGAAAAAGTAAAAAAAGAAAAGACTTAAAAGCCAAAAACAAAGTTACCTGCTGAAAACCATTTTGACCCAAAGATGGCTCAAGTGTGAACCTCAATTTTGTATCAACTCCTAGAAGAAAATAAAGTAACTGTTATCTATGGGCATTAAAACAAAGTGATATCATAGATAAATTCAACACTTGGCTCTACTGAATTATGGTTTTAAATTTTAAGTGGGTTTGTTTTTTTTTTTTTTACTAAATTTAGACAATTTCATTAAAAGTAAAACACACTGAACATTAAAATACAAAAGTGATCCGAGAGAACAAAATGGAGTTATAACATTGGATGGAGACCGCCACAGATGCCCAGAGTAATGCAAAAACAAAACGATGATTGTCACTCAGGCTAGAGACGCAGACCTGCATTAACTTTGGGTCCTACACTCAAGCTGCTTAGCCTGCCTGGCCCTCAGTTCCAGCATCTCTGAGGTAAGGATAGCTCCACCTCAGAGGACTGTTTTGGTGACTGGCTGCAGATATCGTCACCTGGGTAATTAACAATTATAAAACACAAAGGGGGGTGGTCTACTTACAGAGTTTGTTTTTCTGCAACACCTGCATAGACTAAGACACTTAAGGAAACTTCCTTCAAGGGCTGGAGCTGAGGCCCGGCAGTGTTTGATCGACTCTTGAGTATGTGTGAGACTGTGGGTTCCGTTTCCAACACAGGGGTCGGGGGCACTTGACTGGAACACCAAAAGCGATAAAATACCCTCGTGATGCTGTAAATGCAGCAAGGCGGTAGGGCTAGTGCCTGCTGGGTTCAAGGTGAGTTGGAGTCTCAGCAGTACAGACTATGTCTGTATATCTACTCTTTCTGTTTGCTTTGACTTGGCAATGCTAGGGATCAAACCTTTAGCCCAGCACATGCTAAAGTGCTCCATCCCTGAGCTATACCCACCCACGCCTCTTTCTGCTTATTATAACCACTCCATTTGATAACTTCCAAATATTTTAATTCTGTCTCAGTACACCCATTCACTGATGATAAAAGTATGTTAAATTCTAGACTATAACCTAAAGATAGGACTGAATTCTAATCCTAAGTGACCTACCACTTTAATTTTCTTTTATTTAGATCCCAAATCTATGCAACAGAAGTAGGGAAATAAATAAAAAAATAAATTTTAATTACTTCTGTTTAGCCTTTGTTCACAATCTGCAATAGAATTGTGTTGCTACTGAAGAGAGATCCCATAACAATTCTTATTCCTGTTTAAGTTCTATAAAAAAATTAAATATGAAAACATGATATATCCTTTTTCTACAGCTTCAGAATCATTTGATAGCATTGTTTGGTTTTTGAAGACAGGGTCTCATTATTTCACCCCTAATGGCCTGAAACTCTCTGTGAACATCTAACTGGTCTTCACTTCCTGTGTCTTCTAAGTACTGAGGTTATAGGCACCCATCATACCCAACTTTAAGCTGTGTGGGTGTGTGTGTTTGTCTGGGTGTGTGTGTGTGTGTGTGTGCACGCACTCATGTGAATGTGTCCACATATGCATGTATGTGTGTGCATATGTGCAAGTAAGCATGCACATGGAGGGGTGTCTTCCTCAATTGCTCTACACTTTATATTTTTGGACAAAGTCTTTCACCATGGAGCTCAATCCCGCTGCTAGGCTAATCAATGAACTCCGGAAATCTGATCAATGCTACACACACACACCTGGAATGCTGGGGCAACCAACGTGCACTGACAGCTTTTACAAAGGTTCTCAGGATGCAAACTCAGGTCCTCGTGCTTGCTGAGCAAGCACTGACCATTAAGCATCCAGCCTCCTTAGCCAATTTAGAAAAGGCCTATTCCTTACAAGTTCAAAGACCAAGAAAGGTCAAACCTTCTCGATAACATCCAGAAAAATCAAACAATGACATTGTTGCCTCCATATTAAAAACCTCTCAACTTCCACCACTTAGATATTGACATGGTTAGGAACACTTGGTATGTATAGGAACAATCTTCAGGACTTAAAAAATAATGGAGTGGCCTTTTAAAAGACATACAATTGGAGTCAAGAAGCGGGAAAGACATGCCTGCATTGCCCAAGCCCTGACTATAAGCAGATAGGTAGTGGTGATCCTGCTATCGTTGTTCTTACTGTTGATGACGGTCTAGGGCCCCGAACTAGTGTTCTGGATCCATGTATTGACACCTAGATTTCCTATGTCAAGAACCCAGGGCATCTGATAACACCCTGACATCTTGAAGCTTTAAAGTCAAAGCCGTGCTATCACTGGATAGATGATTTTCTTCTCCAAGAAAATATTAATTACCCACTGATTCTCATCTCTGAAAAAATGGTTCTAATGAATTCCTTCCAGTCTCTGTAGTGGAATCAAGACAGCCTCCAGCGCCAACCAATGAAATCGACTTTGTAGAGAGTGCTGTCCAAGCCTGGGGTGCTGAATGCAAGAGTTTATAATTATGATTCTTGCTTTATCACAACAAAGACCAGGAAATTCGGCCCTATGGTGACTTTGCCACTGCCCCCAAACCACTGGATTCCCAGTATGTTTGACCAAATATGCTCCTTTGACTTTGGGGGGCCTCCTGCTGGGCATAAACCAATTGCTTCCCCATGCTGAAACGCAACTGGGGCTAGTCAGTCAAAACCACAACTATTTTTCTCATAATCAAAAATGAGCCAGGTTTTAAGTGGAATTGATCATTCGCTGCCCTCACGCAGAGGCTTAAATCGTGTCATTTTCACGCTCTTTTCTTCTAAGTGAAACGAGAGGAGGGGAGGTTTATGTTTCATCTGATAATCACAGCTGCTCCGGATTCAGAAATACAAAACACTATTTAACGTGGGAAGGAGATTTAAGAGGGGGTGAGGGGGGTAAAGGTAAAAGAAGACGGCGAATAAATACTACAGTCTCGGCAATTAGACACTTCAGTGGGGAGAAAAACAAAGAAACCACGAGGTTTCGAGAGGCAGCAACGCATTCCACCCTTTAAGACCTAGTGCCTGGGCAGAATCTGCAGGCTGGGTGGGAGCAGGTCCCAGAAGGGATGGGGGTTGCTGTAGAGACCACCTACTGCCTGGGGGCAGCGGGGAGCCACTCAAGGGAAAGGTGAGCCCGGAGCTTATGCTCCGCGGGCAAATAGAGCTGCGTTCTCTGCGGCCACCCCTTGCCAGAACCCTCAGCGCCCAAGCGCCGGTGTCAGAGCCAGGCTCTTAAAACCCCCGAGCAACGATGCCAGGTGACCGAGCTGGTGCGGGGATAGGCAGAACCTGGAGAACTGGGATGTGTAAATACAAGCTGATGGTAGGACAGGCCTGTGCTCACCAGGCTCCTGGACCTTACCTACAGAACCGAGTTCGTGCCCTCTCCCACCCCAACACAAACACATCACAGGCACTCTCAGGAAAACATGCTCTCGATCGCCCTCCCTTCGCAGTCGCTGCCTTTCCCTCCGACCTGTAGGGTCAAGGCTGCACTTCAGCCAACCCACACACCTCTCTGGAGGTCTGGCTTCCAGGGAACCTGGAGCACAATAGGTGACGTGGCCTGGGCTGGCGGGGGCAGTCTCCCTCACACACCCCCCCCCCCTTGCACGGAGGTAAGCGCATAGGCCGCGGGGTGGCTTCTGTAGGGCGGCGGGTTCTCCGTGCCCGGGTGGCCGCTGAACGCACCCAGGCCGGGGGCTGCTCCCATCCCTCCCAGGCCGAGGGTGCTCCGCAGACAGCTGCACCCCAGAGCCCATCCGCAGCCCGAGCCTCACCCGGCTCCAAGGTGCAGAGCAACCGGGGCGCGGTCCGCGAGATGCAGCTGCGCTTCTTGAGCACATTGCTCAGGATGGTGCCCACGCCGCCGCCGCCCTGGCGCTTCAGGCATCGCCCGCCGCGACGCAGGGAGCCGGTCAGTTTGTCCTGCCGCATCCGAGAGCGCCGTTGGCCGCCCGGGTGCTCGCTGAGGCTGCTGCTGCTGCTGTGCCGGAACGACTCCGCACGCAGGGCTCGGCGAGTCCAAGCCGGCGAGGCTCCCTGGAGAGCCGCGAGCGCGCAGCCGGAGCTCCGAAGTCCAGAGGATCAGAGAGAGCTGCTGAGCTCCAGGAGACCGGCTGGCATCTGCAGTGCGGAGCCCAAACGGCTGAGACAGGAGCGGGCTGGGGCGGAGAGGAGGGCGGGAGCGAGCGCGCGGGCACGCAGAGACGGAGGCGGCGCCTAGGCACCCAATCCCGGCATCAGCCTGAGCAAGGCGGTCTGAGCCCCGGAGCCCCGGAGCCCCGGAGCCCCGGAGCCCCGGAGCCAGCTCGGTGGACAGAAACCAGAAACAAGGCAGGATGTCCCCACTTCTCCTATGCCCCAAAGGGATGGAGGGGCCGCAGGTGCAGACAGCAAGTGCCCACTTGGTTTGAGCAGCCTGGGGAAGGCAAGGCCTGTCTGTCCACTACAGCACGAAGCAGACCTCGGGGCAGAGAAGCTGGCAGATGGTGACCTCAACCTTCCGCCCAAATTGTGTTCGTGTCTTTCCAGGCCGCTTAGAGAGGCAAAGAACCATGTTTAATAACAATAACGACAACAATATAGTTCCTCTTGGGAAATCCTAAGAAAATGTTCCTGTTGAAGAAAACAGTTTTCAAATGAGGTGTTTCCGGGGGCGTGGTGAGACCAGGTTCTTAAGAAGTATCCGCCAAGCTGGGCAGTGGTGGCGCACGCCTTTAGTCCCAGTACTTAGGAGGCAGAGACAGGCGGATTTCTGAGTTCAAGGCCAGCCTGGTCTACAGAGTGAGTTTCAAGACAGCCAGGGCTATACAGAGAAACCCTGTCTCGAAAAACCAAAAAACAAAAAACAAACAAAAACAAACAAAAAACCCAGAAGTATCCGCCAGACTTGAAAAAACTCTTAAGAATCTTGAGTGTTCTGAGTCAAGGCTTAAGGAGGTGGGCTGGAGAGATGGAATAACTACAGCCTTGAATTTGAAGGGGCTCACCCAAATGGATGAAGGTTGATGGCCATGTTCTGACAAGTCCCATCCAGCCTGAGCCTATCCTTGTAGCTGCTCCACCTCCCATGGTGCTGCTGCTGGAGCTGCCTCAAGCTAGCAAGCCTGGAGAGACAGGGAGCCCAGGACGAGACTGGGCTGCCAACCTGAATGTCTCTCTGCTACCTGTGCAGCCTTAACCCAGCCCTATACTTTTTATTTTTCAGTCGTGGGTCTCACTAAGTTGCTCTGACTGGCCTTGAACTTATGATCCGCTTGACAAAGCCTCCTGAATAACTGGTATTATAGCACTATATATCTCCCCACCCGAAGGCCTGACTTGGTTGATACTTTATTTTTTTCTTTTGCTTATATTTCATGTAAAACTAATATGGTAGCCAGGTATGGGAGTGTAAGGGAACCTTCCCCAAAGTGCCCCTTTTCTCATTGCATTCTTTGGATCTCAGCTCTCAAATCTTCCAAAGCTCCAGATAACAGCAAAGTCTGGCTTCATAATCATTAGCAAGCCGTTTGGACAAACTTCTTCAGAACCTCCCTTGGCACTCCTGTTCCACAATCTCGTTCCATTGTCTTGGGACCACAGAATGCTCTTCCAGACTCTTCAGCAAAGTTCTCTGGGAGTACTGGTCAACCAGCTAACCTTCATAAACTTGTGGCCCTGATCTAAAAATTTATGAATGGAAGGATGTTTCTATTAACTCAAGTCTTTCCTTGCCTTTGCTGATGAGACAAGCCAGAAACTGCTTCATCTGTTCTTCCTATGGAAATTTCAAAGGCTTTCTGAAGCTCCTGCAAGACCCTGATCTGGTTCCACCACGGTTTTACTGGTGCTCTGTGATTTTCATGCCCATGTGGTAGCAAGTCAACACTTACTTAGTTGTAATACAATGTTTGTCCTAGGACCTGAACTGCAGAGATCCAGTACATTTGCCACCTGAATCTTTTCATCAGGAACAAGACATGGCTCACAATTCTTTCCACAATGGTTTCTCCATAGCAAGTTCCAGGCCATCTGGGGCTACACAGTGAAACCCTATCTAAAAATAAAAGACAGAGAGGAGAAAATTGTTTCTTAGTAACCCTTGGAGATATAACTTGAGAGTTACCAAAATAGAATACATAACTGATGCTAAGGTACTTAATTGTGACTCTCCCTTGAGAAAGAAGCCCCGTCCACACTTGAGCGTGTCAGATTCTTTCCCTGAGCACCTCTGCCTCCATCTCTCCCTCCCCCATCTCTCCCTCCTCCATCTCTCCCTCCCCATCTCTCCCTCCCCCATCTCTCCCTCCCCCATCTCTCCCTCCTCCATCTCTCCTTCCCCATCTCTCCCTCCCCCATCTCTCCCTGCCCCATCTCTCCCTCCTCCATCTCTCCCTCCCCCATCTCTCCCTCCCCATCTCTCCCTCCCCCATCTCTCCCTCCTCCATCTCT
>CM052707.1:63766932-63823290 GCA_028551405.1 Uromys caudimaculatus | reverse complement strand
CCCCCCCCCCCCCCCCCCCCCCCCCCCCCCCCCCCCCCCCCCCCCCCCCCCCCCCCCCCCACGTCTCCACGTGTCTGCTACAGCCTGGCTCATTGTGAATGGCAGGCTTGCCCCCAGCACTAGTGAGAGGCAGTCAGCCTCACAGACGCAGAAATGGCCCCTGAATGGGCATTCCTGAGGTCACTGGGGACATGCCCTTGAAAGGGAAGGAGGACTCTGGTCCTTTCTCTTTCTTACCCTGTGGCTCATGGTAAGGTAAGGCATTTCATTTTACCTGCACTCCCAACTCACCTCAGTCTCAAAGCACAGAACCAACAAGATCATGGACTGGCGCCTCCAAGACTGTGAGCCCGGATAAACCTTTTCTCTTTATGTATTAATGATCTCAAGTATTTTATTATAGCGTTGGAAAGCTGACTAACAGAGTACTGGCAGCCTCTTCCCTAGAAAACTAACATTCTCCTCAAAGCTACTTAAAAGTAGAATCTAATAGGGAGTTCCTTCAACTCGTTACCTAGGATGGAGCCACATCTGGGGAACGCACAGTGATGAGCATTGTTTTCCTGCACCAAAGAGTGGGGGCGGGGGGCGGGGGCCGCGGGGGGCAGAATAGGGACTGAGGGGGAAGGGAAAAAAAACCCCACAATTTCCTGACACTGTCACATGACGCACACAGAATATTTTACTGTCTTTTTATGTGATGTTTCTCATCTTAGTCATAAAAACACTTTATTTAAACACAGGTGTCCTTTAAGACAATGGGGTGTGGCTTTTGTATTCTGTTAAATGTAGAGAAAAATCATCACCACATGCAGAACAAAGGAGCTCTGAGATTCCAAAAACAAGTCTCTCCGCCCTGTTCTTCCACCTCTCCGTGGTGCTATTTATGCCTCTCGGAAATTCTCTTCAATAAGATTTTAAAAAAAAAACACTCCCAAGCATAAATTCTCCTTAAACTCACTCAAACATTCTGGAAGATGTATTTTAAGAAAGAGAAATCACTTAAATGTATAGATCAGAAGTTCAAAATTAAAAACGTATCTAATATTACAATTTAATTCATAGTGCAGAGTTCATATATTTTTAGTATTATACTGGGAGTGTACTTCAAGCCTCTGCAGCCATTGATTTTTTTGACCTATTATATTCGGTGAAGTACTTTCTCTCCTCAAAATGGTTTATGTGGATTCACTACTAGAGGATCAGGTGGCTTTATCCAAGACCTTCAGGACCAAATGTGTTTGGGGTTTGTTAATTTAAATATTTATGCACAAGTATACAGGTAGGTAAGTAGATACATGATAGATAGGTGATAGATAGATAGATAGATAGATGGACAGACAGACAGATAATGCGTGTGTATATATGGAGTTAGCTTGGAGGTAGACGTCAGTCTAAACACAAAATGCATTTATACTTCCTCCCCATCTCATACACGTGATGCTGAGGTAATCTGGTAGACTACGTTTAGCCTGCTTGTGTATTAAATATGGCCTACACACGTGGAATTTTCCATGTGTGGTAATGGCATACCATTGCCTGAACAGCTTGGTGCTGTGGAGTACTTCAGATTTGGAATTTTTTAATGACAACGTTCAACCTGTACTTGAGCTAAGCTTACATTGACCATAAAAAGACATCCTTTCGGAGGGTGAGAGTAAGGATGTGTGAGTGTGTGTCTGTACATACACGCATGTGTGCACAAGTGTCTGTATGCTTATACATGTATGTGGATGCCCACAGATACCAGAAAGGGATGTCAGATTACTTGGAGCTGGAGTTACAGGCATTTGTGAGCTGCTTGATAAGGTGCTGGGGTCCCAACCCCAGTCTTCTGAAAGAGCAGTGAGCATTCTTAACTGCTGTGCCATCTCTCCAGCTAAGAGACTCGTTGCTTTAGCAAACAAACAAACACTGCTTAATACAGCGGTAACTGTCTAGCCTGGATCCCCCCAACACTTTACAGAAAACTCTTCTAGGATTCTTTTGACCTGATTTTTTAGAAAAGGGGGAGGGAAGTTCCCGGTATCAATTAGTGCAGATTACTTTAGATTAAAATATATACAACTGGCCAGGCAGTGGTGGCGCATGCCTTTAATCCCAGAACTTGGGAGGCAGAGGCAGGTGGATTTCTGAGTTCGAGGCCAGCCTGGTCTACAGAGTGAGTTCCAGGACAGCCAGGGCTACACAGAGAAACCCTGTCTCGAAAAACCAAAAAAAAAAAAAAAAAAAAAAAAAGAACTCTCAGCTCCTCCAGCCCCATGCCTGCCTGGATGCTGCCGTGTTCCCACCTTGATGATAATGAACTGAACCTCTGAACCTGTAAGCCAGCCCCAGTTAAATGTCGTCCTTCAAGAGTTGCCTTGGTCATGGTGTCTGTCCACAGCGGTAAAACCCTAACTAAGACACCTTCCTTCCATCCGTGTGGCCATCACTGAAAGAAAAACCTGGCACTGTGAGTTCTATAACTTGAGGTCAGCCCCGTGCAAGACCCAGGTCCACCTTCAGAGCCCTTCCAACTTCCCAGGACCCCTTGTGTCCACACCAGCCTCATCTTTTGTTTTTGACCCCAGAACCCTCAGTCACTTGGTAGGAACACAGAGATTATTTCTGTGCTTCTCCCGAGAGGGGTTAAGTTTGAACTGTACGTGAGAGCTATAGAGAAACTGATACCAGCAAAAATGTAAGAATGTTCCCGCTGTGATAAAACACATTCTCTGGGATCAGAGATTCCCTCTCCCATAGGGCTCTGGGGCAGAGACTGCAGGGTGGGATGCTGGGAAAGAATATTTCGCATAACATGAGGCCAGACCAGTATGCTGGCATTCCTCTAGTTCTCTGTGGTTAACTCCACTGAGAAGTAAAGATTCTACTACTTCATTAGAATCCCTCAATGCTGCACAAACACAAATGTCTAGAGAATATACCTGTATGTTGTTATGTTTTCAGACAAACTGAAATTTAAACAAAAAATCCTTTGGGTATGAACCCTTCCTCATTATAAAAGGTTTATAAATATATTATATATTCTTGACTTAAATATCCTGGACAAATAAAATTATTATTCATTTCTGAAGAATTTTATGCTATTGGACCTAGAGAGATGGCTCAATGGTTAGGAGTATATACCACTCTTCCAGAGGATACAGGTTTGATTCCCAGCACCCACATGGTGGCTCACTACTGTCTTCTAACTCCAGTTCCAGAGGATTTGACATCCTTTTCTGATCTTTGCAGGAGCCAAGCACACACATGGTGCACAGACAAACATGTAGACAAAACTCATAAAATACATAGAATACCTTTAGGTCACTATTCTTATGCATATGAGTCCAAGACAGATACTATAAGTTCAGGCAGTTAAATGGTGCCCAAGTCATCTTCCTCACATGTGCTGCCAGGTTTAACTCTTTAGATACACGTGTTTAAATTGGAATACCCCTTCTCTCCCTCTATCCCTCACCCGTGCATGGGTGTGTACACACACACACACACACACACACACACACACACACACACGCACACACACACACAGCTAAGCAATCATCTTTAATGAAGGAGTAAATAAGACTGTCAGAGCCATGGGCAGTGCACATCTGCAGCAGAATAGTTGTCTTAGTCAGGGCTTCTATTCCTGCACAAACATCAGGACCAAGAAGCAAGTTGGGGAGCAAAGGGTTTATTCGGCTTACACTTCCACACTGCTGTTCATTACTAAAGGAAGTCAGGACTGGAACTCAAGCAGGGCAGGAAGCAGGAGCTGATGCAGAGGCCATGGAGGGATGCTGCTTACTGGCTTACTTGCTCCTCCTGGCTCGCTCAGCCTGCTTTCTTACAGAACCCAAGACTTCCGGCCACAGATGGTACCACCCACAAGGGGCCCTCTGCCCTTGATCACTAATTGAGAAAATGCCTTACCGCTGGATCTCATGGAGGTATTTTCTCAATGGAAGCTCCTTTCTCTGTGATAACTCCAGCTTGTGTCAAGTTGACACAAACCCAGCCAATACAGTAGTATTTTCTGCAGGGCTGTTGTACCCAGGACTCTCAATCCCAGCACGGATGGGAGGAGGCTCTTGAAGCCCTACCCTGACCTGAGGAACTATTGACAGTTGGTGGGTGCTAGGGAAGGGAGTCAGTTCTCTTCAGGAATGTGGTCTCGGACAGACTGTCTATGCTCCAGAATGTGGACTCTGTATGTGAGAGACAGAAACAAAGAGAAGACAGAGACAGAGAAACAGAGAGAGACAAAGAATGAATATAAAATTGGGAGAGAAGACTGAAGGAAAGGCCATCCAAAGACTGCCCCACCTAGGAATCCATCCCATCTGCAGACACCAAACCTCCACACTATTATGGATGCTAAGAAGCGCTTGCTGACAGGAGCCTGGTATGGCTGTTCCCTGAGAGGTTCTACCAGCACCTGACCAATACAGATGCAGATAGTCACAGCCAACCCTCAGAGTGAGCACAGGGACCCCAATGGAAGGGCTAGGGGAAGGACTGAAGGAGCTGAAGGGGATGGCAACCCCATAGGAGGAAACAACATCAACCAACCAGACTCCCAGAGCTCCCAGGGACTAAATCACCAACCAAAGAGTACACATGGAGGGAGTCATGGCTCCAGATACCTACGTAGCAAAGGATGGCCTTATCAATGGGAGGGGAGGCCCTTGGTCCTGTGAAGGCTCAATGCCCCAGGGGAGGGGGATGCTAGGGCAGTGAGGCAGGAGTGGGTGAGTGGGTGGAGGAGCACCCTCATAGAGGCAGAGGGGAGGGAATAGAGGAGGAATAGAATGGAGGGGGTTGTGGAGGGGTAACCAGGAAGGGGGATATCATTTGAAATGTAAATGAATAAAATGATTAATAAAAAATTAGGAGAGAAAACTGTTTAAGGCAATAAGAGAAGAATTAGAGGGAAAGGAATAGTAGAGGGTGGGCTTGATCAAAACACACTGTAAGAAATTCCCCAACAAGTCTTCAGTCTTAGCACCCAGGAGCAAAAACACTCACAGCAAGAACAGCAGATCTCTTGAGTTTGAGGTCAGCCTGGCTGACATAGCAAGTTCCAGGACAAGCAGGGCTACAAAGAGACACTCTGTCTTTAAAAAACCAACCACCCAAACAAACAAACAGAAAACCTTTTCAAACACTAAAAAACAACTTTAAAAGAAAGGCATTTTTGACGGGCATGTCCTGAGGGAGAACGTAAGTGGAACATGGCAGAAGTCAAGGTCATGCCAAGCTGATAACTTAGTCTTCCCTGTAGGGCAACCCCTGGCACACTGGCCAATAGGAAAGAAGCCTGGGGTGGCAGAAGCCACAGGGCATCCTAACAAAGGTCCGCTTTTACGTTCTAGAGTGTCACTGCCCACACAAGCTGTGGCAATAGAAAAGAGCCCACAAGGAAGCAGACAGCTCAGAAGGTGCACTTTCTGCATTCGTCCTCTCTGCTAGAAGCAACATCGGTGGCACATTCTACTCATGAACCTGAGATAGCTACAGCAGTACCTTCATTTACCACGTCTATAGTCCCTGCTTGCAACAGAGCATCACGGGGCAGTATGTCAACCTGGCATATTGCCAACATCAATAATACACACCAGCTCCTGGGGAAGAAACACATTATGCCCCCCCCCCTTTTTAAATTACCTCTGGTAATTTTAAACATTTCTGGCACTTGATGCTTAATGGTAGTTTCAGTATCTCTTATCCAAAATGACTGAGACCACACGTGTTTTAAATTTGGGTTCATAGTTGCTGTCGTTCAGACTTATTTGACTTGTACAGTGAGAAATCATAGGATGGGACCTGAGGTTCATTTTCACCTTAAGCACGTGGCTGGGAGGTGGTACTGTGCAGCGTTTTACCTGAGTCCAGGTATGGTGGCCCACGCCTATAATCCTGGCATAGAAGAGTCTGAGACGGGAGAATTGACAGTTTGAAGCCAGGTTAGGCTACCTAGTAAGACCCTCATTCAAAAAACAATAAAAACAATTGTACATAAAGTTTCTGTTTAGAGTTTTCTCCTTGTATTATCATCATGCAGGCACTTAATTTTTTTTTGAATTTTGGACTTCCGGATTAGAGGTGATAAGTCTGTATATTCTGAGACAATGGGAAATGACTTTTTTCCACTCTCTTATGTTGCCTTGGCTGCCTGGAACTTGCTCTGTAGGCCAGACTGGCCTCAAATTCAGAAAGCTCCTCCTGTCTCTGCCTTCTGAGTGCTGGGTTAAAGGTATGCTCTACTGGGCCCATTTTGTAGATACCTTTTTAACTATACCTAGAGAACACAAAGTGTATCTGAGTGGGGTCCGGCCAGTGTGACATTTAAAAATGACACCTGCCTTGACACCTGTATTCTATGCCCTGTGAACTTCACCAATGTACTTGAATTATTTATATGAAGACTTTTACCCACGCAATAAAACATAAGCTTCTTTGAATGCGAAAACTAATTTTTATTCATTGCTTCATCTCTCTCCACCCATGCCTGCAGCTACCATGTGACTGGGTACACACTTGCTGCCAGTACACGGATGTCAAAAATAAATAGAATCAGAAAGTCATCGTGTCAAGAAGAGAAGTGTGCCTTCCCACTCGCTAAAAACTGACGTTTTATTCAATTACAAGAGAAATAAGCAGATGTGTTTATGGACAGTTATTTTGACTAGCATTTGTACAACTAAAAAAAAACCCACACACTCTTCTTAGTCTCCTGACAAGATGCGTAATTCTCAGCCACCACACACTTGCCTGCTCATCCTGTCCGTGTAGACACAAAGGAAGTCAGCATGGAAAAGTGGAAAACCCACACTCTGAAGAGAAGCCTGGCTCTATCACTCAGTAGCAGCAGTGATTTGGGAGGCATCTCAGTCTCCTTACCCAGAATATGGTACAAGTGAAGTGACAACCCTATAGATGTTCTCTTAGGAGCAAATACCACAGAGGAAAAAAACATCTACCACATACCAGTCAAACAGTAAGCTCGCTATAGAGATATTACTTGTTCTATTGATCATAAGAATGTATAAAAGCACTTAGGTTACTTTTAAAGACTTAAGTTTGCTTACTTGCTTGTTTGCTTACTTGCTTGCTTAAGACGGCGTCTCACTATGTAGCCTTGGCTGTCTTGGAACTCACTCTGTAGACCAGGCTAGCTTGGAGCTCAGAGATCCACCTACCTCTGCCTCCTGAGTGCTGGGCTTGAAGGTGCATGCGCCCACACTGGCATATTTACCTTATAGCAACCCTGTCACAGATTTCCAGCCCTGCCACCAGGTCACTTGAGCAGGACTCTGCACTTTTTAATTCCATTACTTCCCAGCTTGACCTGGTGATCTCATCTACAATGCCAGGAAATCAATTTTGAGAAGTATTCATTTCAACTGACGAGTTGGTCCCATCTTTCACCTGGGTTTTCTAAGATGTCACTCAAAGAGCATTTGCTACAATGCAGGCAAGTCAGCTTTTTCCTGTTCTGTTAACAGAGCCCCAATATTAATTACCTCATAGCCATTGTCTTGGCAAGACCATTGCAAACAGGAAATCAATCTTTTGTAGCAGAATCTAAGTGAGCCGCTTGCTTTTCAATCTTTCTCTCCAATACAAGAGCTTTTAAGCAATGCCTGCAATTATCAGAAATTGAGTCATTATATTTTTTTTAAGTTTGCCAAAAATGGCCCACCATTTATAGCAAGTTTTCTCATCTTTGGAATTATTTTTTTTTTTCATTCTTTGCAGCACAGATAAGTTTTCTGGTAAATTCCACATGCCTACATGTACTAATAACAATCTCCCAAATCGGCAGTTCTAAAACACTAAAAAGAGAAATAACTTGTTCAAAAAAAAAAAGGGGGGGGGGAGTAAACTTGGGACCTGGAGAGGTGGTTCAGCACTGACTGTTCTTCCAGAGGTCCCAGGTTCAATTCCCAGCACCAACATTGTGGCTCATAATCTGTAGCTCCAGTTCCTATGGGATCCAATGCCCTCTTCTGGCCTCCATGGGTACTGCATACATGTGGTACACAGACATACATGCAGGCAAAACACCTATACATATAAAATAAAAAATAAATCTAAAAAAAAACCATTTTTCTAACTTTCTCAACTTGCCATGATTATATTTCCTGAAAGGGATGCCCACAAACAGGAACAAGGATGGTAACAGGATAACAATATTAAACACAGGTACCAGCTGCTGATCACAGATCAAACACTGCACTGCATGCTTTATCTATTTAGCTCAGCAACATAGAAATCCCAGGGAGAACTGCAGATATTACCTAGGGCAAATTTTATTAGGAACAGAAAAAAAGACTATTACATAACATAGTCAACAGATATAAGATATATGGGATTTTTTTTTTTTTTTTTTTTTTTTTTTTTGCAAATTATCATTTTTTTCTCTTGAACTCATTTTTTTTTTCATCCTAGGTGAGGAATGTTGGCTAGCTCCTGAGACACCTCCCCTCACCATTGATATAAATGGCAAGTAACTGCCGGGGAGGAGGCTCCTCAGCGGTGCAACAGCCCATACGTTGTATAGGAAACTATAGTGATTCAGTTTGTAGAAGCCATCTCCTGTGTTAGGGTGGGCTCTTTGGCAATGTGGCTGCTGTCTATCCTGTGAATAACCCCTCATCCGTGCTTAAGTAACCCCAGAAAGTCTGTAGTTCAGCAAGCTGAACTGGGGTGGAACCATTTCTTTGGTCTTTTGGTATCCCTTCTGTGGTGAACAGACATTGTTCACATCCCCCCAGGAAAAGTCATACAAAAGAGAGAAATAAAAAGAACATGAATAATCTAAGAGATTAAATAACTTCCCCAGAGTTGTACAGCTAGGTAGTTGGGATATGAACCCGGTTTAATGCTAAAGCCACACTCTAACAACTATGTTAACAAAATACAGCCAGATAACTTTACTTGAACAAGATCAGAGCATTCTGGAAAGTTCTAGGATAGACTTGCTCTCAGCTCCATTTGTGTTCCCAACTGAGTGTGGTACCCATCATTTTTTCAGATTCTTCTTACATTATTTATTAATACAGTAATGGCACAGATAGCCAACAAGCAGTTTCAACAAGGTTAGTCCAGCTGTGTTGGTTAGCCCGAAACTCCGGAACAGCAGAGGGGATATACAATCTCGTAGGTGAGTGCAGCAGACCTGGCTCTTGCACATGAGGCACCAAGACAGGGCCTACAGCGGTCAGTCAGGACATGAGAGATGGGCTTTACTAAATGTCCAAAACGTTCCTCTCTGCACCAACCCAGGAGTAAGTTCCCCGAGAGAAATCTGGTCAACCTTCAAGTTTCCTAAGAAACTTCAGAAGTGATTTCTAAAATTAATTTGCCTCATGTCAAAATGGAAACAGGTGGTGGTTAGTTAACCAAGGCAGTGGTAAACTGAGGACCCTCCATACAGAGATGTCCATGATGCAGACTTGGGGTATAATCAGCTAGAAATCATTTTTGTCCTAACGTTGTGTTCCCTCTTCAGTGAGAAGCAGCTGTTGTTATCACTGTGTCACAGAATTAAGAAAACATCTTAGATGATTCAACCCAAAATGCCCTGGGTTTTTTTTAAGTACTTAAAAATTCTTGCATTGTATTACACTCAGTAGAGAAACTAAAGACCGCATGAATCATTTATCATGTGGAAGCTTTGAGAGAGTCAACATGGGCTGTATGTCCAATGTTTGCATTACAGTACCTGGTGCACAGTTTGGCTGAAAGGGAACTTTAGTTAAAGAGATATGTTTAGAATGTATGGAGGTCAGCTTTAATTGTGGACAAAACCCAGAATCACCTGTGCAGAAAGTCACAAGGAGGGACTGTCCATGTTGGGTTGACCTATGGGGAGTTATCTTAAGATAACTGATATGGAGTGCCCATTCCACTGTGAGCGGCACCATTCCCTAGGCAGGAACCCTGCATAAATGTGAAGAAATAACACTGAGCACAAGCAAGCAACTGAGTGTGCACATATTAATTTCTCTCTATTCTTGACTATGGATATGATGTGACCATTCTAAGTTCCTGCTGCCTTGGCTTCCCTGCTATGATGGACTGGAACCTGGAATTGTGAGCAAAGTAACCCTTTCTCCCTACGTTGCTTTTTGAAGAGGTATTTTATCTTGGCAGCAGCAATGAGACTAGAACAGAATTCCTTCACCACCCTGTTTGACTTCATCCAGGTAAACTTCAACCACACAGACAAATGGTTATATGCAGCAAAGTTATCTATGGCTTCTGTGCAAGAAAAATTAGGTTACACCATGATGTAAGTTTGCATCTTAGGATAGGAAGCCTGTGACTTGATGCATTGTTTTGGCGGGAGAGGGGGGGGTGGTGTTGAGGGGTTGTATTTGTTTCTCTTCAGGAATAAGGAAAAAGCATTCTACCACTGAGCCAAGGCCCAAGCCCTGAATTTGAATTTGTAAAGACAGCTTAGGTATAAGATAGATTATGAAGGACTGATAAGATGGCTTAGTGGTTAAGAGCACTGACTGCTCTTCCAGAGGTCCTGAGTTCAATTCCCAGCAACCACATGGTGGCTCACAGCCATCTGTAATGGGATCTGATGCCTTCTTCTGGTGTGTCTGAAGACAGCTACAGTGTATTCATATACATAAAATAAATAAATCTTTAAAAAAAAAAAGGAGCTGTCTTCATTAAAAAAAAAAGATTATGAAGATATAAAGGAGAAGGTTCTTAGAGAATTCTATGTCAAAGAACAGCTGAGAACAATATTGTCTAAGACTCAGTTCAATATACGTTTCTTATTTTCTCCCATGCTACAGTTTCCCTTCATTACCCCAAAGCCTTTAATAAAGTGTCCTTCCAACTTACGGTGGGAACACTTCGGAGAATGAAGAGGAGGGCGGGTCTGGAGTAAAGAAAGAACAAAAAATCCCACAAGTAAAGTAGGATAGCCTAATGCAGAACATTAAAACAAACCACACACACACACTCACACACACTCACACACACACACACGCACACACACACATACACACACACACCACATACATACACACACTCACACACACACACACATACATACACACACCACATACATACACACACACCACACACACACACACACACACTCACACACACTCACACACACTCACACACACACATACATACACACACCACATACATACACACACACACTCACACACACACATATACACACACACACACAACACACACACACACACACCACATACATACACACACACACCACATACATACACACACTCACACACACACACACACATACATACACACACCACATACATACACACACACCACACACACACACACACACTCACACACACTCACACACACTCACACACACACACACATACATACACACACCACATACATACACACACACACACACACACACACATATACACACATATACATACACACACCACATACATACACACACACAACACACACACACACATACACACACACACTCACACACACTCACACACACACACACATCACATACATACACACACACACAACACACACACACACACACACACTCACACACACACTAGCACCACCTGTAAGTGAGGGGTTGGACTGACTTTGCTATGGGTTGGCTCTAATGTAAGAGGAGAATTTTCACTCACCGAAGCCTCGAGGTTATGGCAGCAGGAGGGAGCCAGCAGAAATGTACTCTAAGGCAGCACTTCATGCTGAACATGGGAAAAACTTGGGTCATTTGAGCCCTCTAAAACTAACTACATTTGTGACACTGATACACACTATTGATATGGTTTCCAGGGAAACGTGGATTAAACTGAAGCATGTGAATGGTTATCAGATTTAGGAAGCTTAAGACATCCTGGTCCCAGCCACTTGTGTGGCAGGCATGGCTTTGGACATGACACAAACACCAGATGCCCATACAGTGGCATTTCCATTTTACTGGCTTTTACAGGGGCCTGATTATTAGCACAATGTAGACAATATTTTTGTCCTCCACAGAAATAAATTTGCAGTTATATTTTCTGAGACAGGATCTAGCTATGTAGCTTATGCTGGGCTTGAACTTGTGGTCGTTCTTCCTGCCTTGGGTTCTCGAGAGCTGAGATTACAGGTGTGTGTCACTGTGCATTGCTCTCTCTCTCTCTCTCTCTCTCTCTCTCTCTCTCTCTCTCTCTCTCTCTCTCTCTTTGGTTTTTCGAGACAGGGTTTCTCTGTGTAGCCCCGGCTGTCCTGGAACTCACTCTGTAGACCAGGCTGGCCTCGAACTCAGAAATCCACCTGCCTCTGCCTCCCGAGTGCTGGGATTAAAGGCGTGCGCCACCACTGCCCGGCTCCTTTTTTTTTTTTTTTTTTAAAGTGTGGTTCAGGAGGAGAACAGCAGAAAAGGCTGTTTCCCCAGGAACTCTGATGTAGGATTAACCCACCAGAGACAAAATGTAGAAAAGTTGAAGTATTCTTTCAATGAGATACCCTGGAAAGGAGTCACCAGTCACTGGTAAGTCCCTAGGTAAAATATTGCTTTACAAACAGCTAAACAAGACAAACAGGGCAATCTAAAATAAATAAACAAACAAATACAGGCTCCTGAGAGAGAAAGAGCTGAGCACAATGAAACACACCTACAGATCCAGCTAGTCTACAGGCTTAAGCAGGAGTCTCAGTTGAGCCTAAAACTTCTGGCCCAAAATGGACAACACAAGCCCCAGTGTCACAGACAGTATAGGCCACCAGGTGCACAGTTGTGGTCGCACCCCTCAGGTTACAAAGGCAGAGGGATGTTAAGTTTGAGGCCAGCCTAGGCTACATAGTAAGCCCTTATCTCAAAGGAAAACACACATGTACATGCATGTGTGCACACACACTAGAGCACAGACACACACACAAATACAAACACACACACAAATGTACAAGCAGTAGAAAACTCCTAACTTCACAATCTCATAGCCCAGTGCTGTTCACAAATTTAGCTTCTCCCTTTAAAAGGATGACTATTATCAGACCTTCCAAGAACGGAAGCAGCAGACCTTCTTTGTATGGATTTGTAAGGATGCTTAACTCCGTAGAAGTCTCTGTTTCTGTAGAGGAGTCGTAGTGTTGTGGTCCTGATTGGGCACTGAACAGGAGAAGCCACTGTGATGAGCCACTGAGAGTCATCACACAACACTTGAAGACCTCCAACTTTTCCCACTTAAGTTTGAGTCCTTCGTGCCTGTTATGAGAGGACCTCAAGACAGAACACACTGAGAGAGCCATAAACGTGCACTGAAGATGGATTTCCTTCATATGTCGAGTTGCACGTGGAAAAAAAGAAATAATTCTGTACCAATGCTCTACTAACTTTTAGTCACACAACTGAGTCTAGAATGTTGGTTATCCTGTAAGTTGATAAACAGACGCAAACTAAATAGAGCAAAAGAGACAGAATCCCAAGCAAAGGAAAGGCGCCGGCTTGCCCTCTACTGGCCATACGAGGTAGTGTCAGCAAGATGTGAGGTGACCTTTTCTACCCCTCTGAACTGAAAGACCCAGGGACACACACCGAAATCACATTGCCCATCTACACAACTTCCACCCATGACCAAAACGCTACAAGAAGATCACAGCCACGTGTCACGCTTTACAGCTAAGCCCTGAATGAGCCCTTTTCTGTGAATGTATTGAGAAGGCAATATTGGACCAAGAAAATGGGGGTGGGGTGGACAGTGGGGTGGGGGGGGAGCTGAGAAGATGGCTAAGTTGGAAAAGTACTTGGAACATTAGCACGTGACCTGAGCTGAGTCCCCAGAACAAAACCAAGCATTCTGGTGTAGACATGTAATCCCAGAACTGAAGAGAGCCTACCTAACTCAGTGAATTCTATGTCAGTGAGAGACCCTGTCTCAAAAATAATTAATTCAGGAAATAACATACATACATTCAGATACACACAATCCGACACACAAAGAATTTAAGTAAGCTAGGCATGAAATACGTCAGAAAATGTTCTTTTCCAATCTGCAACATCGAAATAAATTCGTATATATAGCCCATTATGAACAGGTATTTGCTCATTCCATTACCAGAAAAAAAATATCATTATGCTTCAGTGGCAAATCATTCACTGAAAGTAAAATGTCAGTGGCAAGAAAATGTGTTTAAAGAAACAAAAAGGAAAGAAAGAGACTACCTCCTACCACCGGGGAGAGAGACAGGGTGAGCTGTACACTCAGCATAAAACTTCACCATGAGCCGGGCAGTGGTGGCGCATGTCTTTAATCCCAGCACTCGGGAGGCAAAGGCAGATGGATTTCTGAGTTCGAGGCCAGCCTGGTCTACAGAGTGAGTTCCAGGACAGCCAGGGCTACACAGAGAAACCCTGTCTTAAAAAAAAAAAAAAAACAAAAACAAAAAATAAAAAACCTTCACCGTGCTGTTAGAAGGATGATGTGCAAACAGCATATGCCCCACTTACCTGTGCTTGCTATTCTGTAGCCCCAGGAAGCAACTCTTTCATTTGCTTCTTTTCCACCCACACGCAAAGACTGTATTAACGTTGTCATGAGGCAAGTGTGTACTTATGATAGCCACACCTCCACTGGCTTTAAATCTAAGAAAGCAGCTGCTACGCACTAATGTCCTATGTTCAACCACAAGCTGGGGCCGGAGGTGGCTCAGCAGCCGTGACGGCATGCTGTTCCTGCCGACGACCTGAGTTCGATTCTTAGCACCCACATCAGGCAGCTCACAACTGACCCCAACTGCAGCTCTGGGCATCCGATACCCACATTACACACACACCACACACACACACACCATACACACACATGCATATACACACACACACACACACACCACACACATATACCACACATGCACATGCATGCACACAGACATATATATATGTGTATGTGTGTGTGTATATATATATATATACACATACATACATATACATACATACATACACTATTTACATTTCAAAACACTTTTGGTTTTGTCTCCAAAATATTCTTGAGATATGTACGACCAATATTATTCTTCATTTTGTAGTTAAGAAAAGCATAGGAAGCATAGAAAAATGGAACAGTAGTCTAATGTTCAAGTATAATTTTAGTGTTAGTTTCTGTTTGTTTGTTTTGGGCTTTTCAAGACAGAGTTTCTCTGTGTAATAGCTCTAGTTGTCCTGGACTTGATCTGTAGACCAAGCTGGCCTCAAACCCACAGAGATCTGCCTGCCTCTGTCTCCTGAGTGCTGGGATTAAAAGTGTGTGCCACCATACCTGGCCTATAATATCACATTTAGTTTACTTACTTATTTTTTGAAACAGCATCTCACTCTATAGCCCAGGCTTTACACAAACTCACAGTCCTTCCCAAAAGTTGAAATTACAGGCATGTATCACCATGCTTGGGTTATGGCATTTAATTAATTAGCTAGTTATTTAATTAATCTTCTGGTGCTGAGAACTGAACCTAGAACCTTGCGTTTGCTAGACAAGGGTTCTACCATTGAGCTAGTTGGTCAAAATCTAGTGTTAGTTTTCATCAAAGACATCCAATAGAGATAGAAAAGTGACAAAAGGAAACAGAGAGATGGCTCAGTGGTTAAGCTCTTCCAAAGGACCTGGGTTCAATTCCCAGCACACACATGGCAGCTCACAACTGTCTGTAACTCCAGTTCCAAGGGATCTGACACCCTCATACATGCAGGTAGAACACCTATGTGCATAAAAGAAAACTGATTCAAGCAAACAGGTAAGAAGCATGGGATTTCCTGAGTAGGGAAGAGATGGCCCACCCAATATACAGAAAGGTGTGGCTAGTTTATCCCAAGTCATAGGAAGAGAGCGTGCCCACTCAAGACAGGATTGTAAGAACAGTCTGCCTCTCTCGACTCTTCAGATAGGGCCCTACTCTATAGTTAAGGCCAGCCTTGAGTGCACTGTCTTCCTCCTTCGGCTTCCCAGGTTTTGGGCTTATGAGTGCACCCCCACTACACCTGGCTTACTAATCGCCAAAGAACTTCAATAAACATGAAAAACTTGGGGGCACTGCGATAATTATTCTTTGCAGAGAATGGAATTAAAAAGGTCTGTATCAAAATTCCTACAAGTCAGCATTCAGTGCATGTTACATTATGGTTGTACATGTTACTGTAGATCAGTGTCCAACACAAGGAGAATGCAGTCCGTTGTTGTACAAACAACCACCTGTGCTTTGGGGGAGAGTACTCAAACTCACCTTAAGTGTTTACTTAGGGTAAAAAGCACTTTGAATCATGCGGGATTAATCTTGGTTATGTTGCTCATCGCCCATAATCGTCAGGTAAACTGTAAATGCATGTAAATATCTGTTGAGTGAACAAGTGATATTTTCATACATGCAGTCTAGAATAGAGATTTTAAATGGCAATGCTCCTTTTTAGCATTCAAAAATGACTGAAACAACCCACTTTAAAAAGTATTCTATTATAACCAAATGCAATAATAATAATATCTACAGAAAGTGAATTTTACTTATTTTATATATGTGAGTACACTGTCACTATCTTCAGACCCACCACCAGAGGGTATTGGATCCCATCACAGATGGTTGTGAGCCACCATCTGGTTGCTAGGAATTGAACTCGGAACCTCTGGGAGAGCAGTCCATGCCCTTAGCCACTGAGCCATCTCTCCAGTCCCCAGAAAGTGAATTTTAAAAGGATTCCCTCAATCCTTTCATAACCTCTGTCCCAGGTCATATCAGTTCCTGTTTTATAGGCTTTCTTACCTCCTTGGATGACACGACACACTTGATATGAACTTTAATGCCTTTCTTATGAAGGCCTAAGAGTGCTCCCCCTGCTGGCTGTAATTGGTAATCACAGCATCTGACAGCGCAGATGGAGGAGTCCTGGCTGTGTCATAAACCAGGTTAGAGTGTCAACCCTCAGGCCTCACTGTGTTCAACCAAAGCTTGTGGGTAAAGAGAAATCACGCTGAATTCTCCTTTTCCTGAATCAGTTTTCCTAAAACTCTTGTCCTTTTTAAATGAGGTCACAAGAAGATATATCACTTGTCTCAAATCCACAGAAACTGGAAGTTCAAAAGATGTTATCACAGCATGCTCAAACATTATGTGTTCTCAGTACACCTTGGAATAAATTATGGAAAGTGGAAACACAATTTTTAGCTATAAGATGCTCAAAGGTTTTATTTCTTGAAGAAAAGAAACTGATATTAAAATATAAAAGATTAGACAGGGGCTGGAGAGATGGCTAAGCGGTTAAGAGCACTGACTGCTCTTCCAGAGGTCCTGAGTTCAATTCCCAGCAACCACGTGGTGGCCCACAACCATCTGCAATGGGATCCAATGCCCTCTTCAGGTGTGTCTGAAGACAGCTGCAGTGTACTCATATAAATAAAAGATAAATAAATTTAAAAATAGATTAGACAGACAGACATAGACAGCTTCTTTTTATACATCAGTCATAACCGAAATGTTAGCTTCTTTTTATACACCAAACAAATGGACTTGCACGCGCACACACACACACACACACACACACACACACACACACACACACCACATTGGGTTACAATGGCAGATGGGGAAAGAGCACATCTGATTCTGATTCCCGAGGGGGGGGAAATCACACTAAAAATATAGTAAAGAGAACTTTAAAAGTCGTAACCTTCCATCCAGATCACCTTCAGTGATGCTCACAGTCAGTTAACCCTGCCCGCGAGCCCACGGTTACTGTGAACAGATGGGCAAGGATTACCAGTCGTCTGAGAAGAGGTTAAACGTAACAGCCTCTTTGAAAGTTTCTTCCCTGCTGTATGATTGGTGTCCTGGCTGGTTTGGTTTGGTTTTGTCTGTTAGCTCAACACAAGCTAGTATTATCTGGGAGGAGAACCCTCAGTCGAGAAAGCGTCTCTACCAGATGGCTGGTAGGCAAGTCTGTAAGGTATGCTCTTGATTGATGATCAATGTGGGAAGACCCGGCTCACTGTGAGTGGTTCAGTGGAACTGCTGGGCAAGGAGTAGAAGAAAGCAGTCTGACTCAGGCATAGTGGTGCGTGTTTTGATCCCAGCATTCGGCAGGCAGAGGCAGGTGCATCTCTATGACTTAGAGGCCACTCTTGTCTACATGGTGAGTTCCAGAACCACCAGAGCTGCACAGTGAAAGATCAAAACACAGTTCCGAACAAACAAACAAACAAAACAAGAAACATCAGGCTGAGCAAGCCATGGGGGAGCAAGCCAGTAAGCAGCATTCATCCAATGGCCTCTGGGTCGGCTCCTACATTGAGTTCCTGCCCTGAATTCCCTTTGTGGTGGTCTATGAGCTGTAACATGAGAGAAACCCTTTCCTCCCCAAGTTGCTTTTGGCCAGAGTGTTTATTACAGCAACAAAGTAAGCATAACGGTGAAAGATGGAAGCAGATATCGTCCTTACTGTCACTCACGTGCTGGACTACCCTTCTGAACAGAATGTCCAGGAGGCTGGGCTATTTCATATCTGAACTACTTCATCCTGCAAGGAGCTACTGAACCCCTGGCTCATCCCTCCATACCCACAGAAGTGTTCACTCACTTACTGCTAAAAGCTAACTGCTAAATGAAGCTATGGAGCTAGGAATCAAAAGAAAAAAAAAAAAAAAGATCAGGCCCTTGCCGGCCTAGCTGGTCATTTGGTAACTAGCCTGACACACACACTGCAGAAGTCCTTTTTAACTTTTCCCTCTGATTCCCCCGAAGAGACAGCATGTGAATTCTCCTAGGAATCCAACATCAGAGTAGGCCCCAAAGGTCCTGTGGCCTCCCAGAGCTTTACCTCAGATAGAAACCTTACCCTTTCTTTCACAATCAGCCTTGTCCTTGCTACTCGGTATTTCAGAACCGCATCTTGCTTGGGACTATAGCCCAAAGCAGAAGTATAAACAAACGCAAATCCAGGCTTTCATAGGAGAGAGAGTTCCCCCAGAGAAGAGCATCTGGGAGCTTGTAAGGGACTCATAGTTTCTGTTCTCAAGATTGATTAACAAATATCCATACGTGTAAACCTTCGTTATTCCTTAAAATAAAACAGTGTCTTAAATACTACTCTGTATAGTGACGCAGTGTGTAGTAGAATGTATTTTAAGGAATAAGTAAATTCTTTGGTGAAATTATTTTAGCCTTTTGACATACTACAGGACCAGTGTGTATGAGCGAATGAGTATTAGCTACAGAGCTCTACCTCTCAAACATCCCCCCCCCAAAATATTCTTGATAACTTTACACCTATAAATACAAAATATGTGATGAAGCTAGGATGCAAAACTGTTACGCAGTGAGATGTCTTAAGAAAAATCTACATGTGGGTTTATGTCAGGATAACAGAGTACTCACAAAATAACAAAACTGTCAGGCTGGGGTTGCAGCTCAGCTCAATCCTCAGCACCACACAAATAACATAAAATAGAGCAAAGTTTCTAGCATCTAATATGTCCTTGTGAGTTTGGGGTTAAAGAACAAGAAGGAAAGTATTTTTTTATACAGGAATGAAAACGCACCAGCCTTAACCATATTGCTGACTGCATGATTTACTGAGTCTCTTGCACAGAAATGTCATTGAGAGTCGAGGAAAGTAGTTCAGCTGATAGTGTTGGCCTAGCACTAACAACACCCCAGGTCTGCTCTGCAACCCCACATAACCTGGGTCTGACGGTACATGCCTGTCATCCCAGCACTTGGGAGGTAGAGATGGGAGGATCTAAAGTTCAAGGTCACACAGAGAAATCACGCTGGAAGAGACCTGGACGCTTCCTCCCTGCTGGCCAGCTTTCATAGTCCAGAAGGTGCTATACAAGCTACTGGGCCAGTGGGTGGGAGAGAGTGGATATCAGACTGTTCTTTAAGGGAAATGGACACTCCACATAAAATATTACCAGAACAGCCTAAAATAGCATGCAAAGGTGCCGAACTACATCCGTGACCAGCAAAATGAAACCCACACACTCTTAACTAGTTGTGGATGCTGCGTGCTATACCATCCAACTGCCAGATAAGATTATGTCCACTCCACAGGAGGAAATCCATACATGGTACTGCAAACCTGGTCAAAAGCCCATGTTGGGAGAGGTCACCGACCCCAAGGGGGGCAAGCTACTACTGTTGTTTTCCTAAACTGACATCTCGTGCCCTCAAATTGTCTTCTAAATACTTATTTATACCTATAAATTGGTGCTGCTGTCAGCCAGAGTCAGAGAAGCCTCATTTCACCGTGGAAAGCAGTTAGGACTAGTTATCCTTATAATTAGTCAAAGGGCTGAGAAGAAATAGCTGTTGAAAGTTCATCCGTCAATGTCACCACCACCCCTGCCAAGGCTTGGGGAACAACGTGAAAGAAGAGACAGAAAGCCAGTAAGGGCTGTTGATGGGAAGGATTGTTGTAAAAAGCCATCTTTTAGACATAACGTAGCCACTGCACATGTGACCTTGGCAGCTGTAGTCACCTGCACGGGGCTGGGTCCTTCGGCATTTTGTCATGGTTGGCGGAGGAAGATATATCACACGGCCCCACTCACCCCCCCCCAACTGAAGAGCTACTAGTACATGATGCTGCGGAAGGAGGAATCCCTGGGCTTTTAATTATGTCTGCTAATTTACGGAGGCATTTAAAGCCATTTGAAATGTGCTTCTGTAAGCCATTACTGAAAGAAAACTGTTCACTATTACAATGTTGTGACAAAACAAAATGACAGACTGTGAAACTTTGAGATGGCTCTGAGGATGAAGGCGTCCAATGAGATGGCCTAGAGGATGAAGACATCCAAGAAGATGGCACTGAAGATGGAGATGTACAATAAGATGGCTCTGAAGATGAAGGTATCCAATGAGATAGCTCCGAGGATGAAGGCGTCCAATGAGATAGCCCTGAGGATGAAGGCATCCAAGAAGATGGCTCTGAAGATGAACACGTCCAATGAGATAGCTCCAAGGATGAAGGCGTCCAATGAGATAGCTCCAAGGATGAAGGCGTCCAATGAGATAGCTCCGAGGATGAAGGCGTCCAATGAGATGACTCCGAGGATAAATGCGTCCAATGAGATGGCTCTGAAGATGAAGGCATCCAAGAAGATGGCTCTGAAGATAAGACGTCCAATGAGATAGCTCCGAGGATGAAGGCGTCCAATGAGATGACTCCGAGGATGAAGGCGTTTGCCTCCAAGCCTGATCACCTGTGTTCAGTCCTCTGGTCCCACACAGTAGAGACAGAGCACTACTCCCACCAACTGGCCTCTGACTTTCACACACAAGCACACACATGTGCACAACATACACACACCTGTACAAGTACACACCTGCACACATGCATACCAGCACATATACACACAAAGAACTCTTCACCTTTTTGACAAGATATCTGGCCCATGCAAACATTTCTAAGAAACCATAAAAAATGTAGGATGTAAGAGTGGGTGCTGTGCTAGAATAAGGCTGTCAGCTGTCTAGGAACCCTATGTGTACTGACAAGGCTTCCGGGTGACGACATGCACTCATATGTTACTCGTGCTTTCTCTTATCACACCTTTCAAGTCACAGCCGTGGTTTATTACTTGACTTGTAATATAGCATTTCACTAGCTCAACCAGCCTGACATTGACCACACCAAAGCAGAAGATTGTAAAGCCATGTGGCGCTAATCACACGGCTTCGGCTTTCAGGAGAAGAGGGTTAAGCTAAACAGATTTTAAAATCTCTACAGCCCATTCTTAGATGAATATGGGAGGGAAATATCCTCTCCCATCAGACAAATACCGACCCTGAATCATTTTTTTTTTCTATGTTTTGTTTGCTTGTTCAGAGTTCGAGGAAGGTTTCATATTGTTATTCTGACTCAGGGTCTCAACTGCGTAAGATGGCCTCACCTCAAACTGCTGATCCCCTGGCCTCCCTTGAATTCCTTTCACTGTCTGAGCCTTGAAGTGGGTTTTCCTACATGCCAAATGTTCGTACAATACAATCATTTAACCAAGATAAACACTTCCTTCCTGTGCAGACTGTGCTAAAGCAACGCTTGGGACAAACCGGGAATCATACAAAGCTCAGCAGTACTCCAACAATGTTGCAGAACTGGGGGAGGGGGGGAAACCAGAGCACTTGATTTACGGTGGAAAATGCGGACTTTGAGACCCTGCCTTTCGGTTCTTTCTCAATCCCTCAGCGAGGTGACAATTGGCCAGTTAGTTAAACTTGCTGACTCCCAGCATTCTAGCAAAGTGTGCCTGAAGGAATTGTTGTCAGATAGGAAAGCAAAACTTGGGCATAAGGCTTGTGCTCAATAAATGATTGCAGCTGCTGCTGCTGCTGCTGCTGCTATTTTTAATTAGTATTAAAATGGTTATTAAAAATAGTTCTTCTTAGGTGCTTTGGAAGGAAAATACATTCTTCTATAAGACAATCATTGAGCCTGTTCCTTTGGCCTGCTGGGATTTTTTGAGTTAAAGTCTGGCAGTGTAGCCCAGGCTGACCTCAAAATCTTGATCCTCCTGCTTCAGGCTACTGAGAGCTAAGAGTACAGGCAGGCACCACCTTACCTGCCACACGCAGATCATGCTTGCCTTACTCCCAGCTCAATTGTAAAAATAAAGAAATGCTGTCTGTGGTTGTTTGAATGAGAATGGCCATCATGGTCTCATATATTTAAATGTTTGGTTCTCAGTTGGGGGATTGTTTAAGAGGGATTAGGAGGCGTGGCCTTGTTGGAAGAGATGTGTCACTGGAAGTGGGCTATGAGGTTTCAAAAGCCCATGCCAGGCCCAGTCTGTCTGTCTGTCTGTCTGTCTCTGTCTGTCTATCTCTATCCATCTGTCTCTGTCTCTATCTGCCCCCACCTTTCCCCCCCCCCCCGTCTCTTTTTCTTCCTCTCTTTCTGCCTCCTGCTTGTGGATCAGAAGTAAGCTCCCAGCTACTGCTCCAACGCCATGCCTGCCTGCCTGCTGTCAATCCTCCCCACCACGATGGTCAAGGACCAATGAAACACTTTCTTTTATAAGATGCCTTGGTCCTGGTGTCCCTTCACAGCAATAGGAGAGTAATTAAGACACTGCCATAAGACTTTCGTAAGACACCATAAAGCAGAAGCAGTTACTCGTTTTCACCTGGGTTCTGGGGATCCAAACACATCAGGTTCTCACACAAGCACTAGCACCCACCCAGCCATCTCCCCAGCCCCAACTTTGGCATTTAATAAAACAAGTCAACAGGTTGCATTTGAATATGTCATTACCAAGCAGTATTAAAATGAGACCAGGTGTTCTGTGTGACAGGGAATCTCGGTTCTTAGAACTCTGAGTTTGCTATTGACTTTGTTAGAAAGAGTGTGAGGTACTGGAAGTAGACGATGGTAACATCTGTAACTCTAAAGTATTTCTACCAGCCAGGAAGGAACTGAACCCGCTGGGAAGGGCTCAGGACAGCCTCATATTCTCAGGAACGAAAATTAAAACCTGGCTAAAGTTGAAGAGATATATTTAAAGGGTGCTAGTGCGCACATTTGTCTAAAAGACACACGTGCCAATCTTTCTGTCAATCAAATGCATCTGAAGTCTAGCACGAGTCAGTCTCCAGTAGACACAGACAGGGCCCACCAAGCCCGCCTCCTCTCAGCTACTCCACCTTCCCCATGTCCTCCTACATAGCAAAACCCCATGCTTTTAACTTCACAGAGAAAAGCTAATAACTAAGCAGAGTAAAAAGCAAAATGGAAAGAAAAAAAAAATCAAAGCCAGTCTCTCATATTAGAAGGGGGAAATAATTTTTGCTCAACACATTTGAGTCAGAATCCATGAAAAGTTATCATGTGTGATGCATGCCAACATGCATGTATGTCCATATGCGAACACACACACACACACAAGTTTTTCCTTCATCCCTCTCTTGATCTTCAGATAAGTGCCCAACTAGAGGAAAACCGGTCCACTTGACTGCATCCCTCCTGGTGAGGACCACCATTGTACCACCGCGATCAATAAACATCGTTTGGCTTTCTATGAATTATATCTCAAAACCTTAGGTAAATTGAGGATAGCAAATGGCAGAGTATTGGAAGGGGGTAATTAGATGGGGTTTTAAGCTGCTAATGTTATTATTGAAAACTAATCAAGCCCTGGACATTGTTACATGAATACAGGCACATCTTAATTTTGGAATTTAAAAAACAACAACAACAACTGTTGATCTGTTACTTTACATATACAATGTGACAGAGGAGAGTAATAAGAAAAAGTAACTCTGACATGCACCCAAGCCACCGCCCCGGGCATTTTATCAGACGGACACTTGAGCCTGTGTTTGCCATACCTGAACCCTGCTTTGCCACGCTGCGTGTTAACAAAAAGGATGCAAAACAAAAAAGGGATATGTTAGCAGAATAAAGCATAATGCAACTGTATGGAGAATTACGAAATTAATTCACAAGACTTAGTATCTGACTATTAAGATGGATTGGTAACTGAATAATGTTTTTAATTAAATTAACCAAACTAGGCAGCTCTCAGCTAAAAGTGGGTAACACAAGACAAGGATTTCATTTGTTCAAATACTTTGCCCTTCTTGGGTTTCAGAGCAGGCTCTCGTGGGTTAGGCCAATTGTTTAATCATTACAGAACAGAGCTCAAAGGAACAAGGACACTACTTTAAGTTACATCCATTTGATGCTTGTTAAAAAGTCATTGAGTATCACATACAAAAATAACCACTGTCAGAGTGAAATGCGACCTCAACTCGTGAATAATAACGCTAGGGCTTAACATTAGACATTAAGCATTCATTTCAAATCTAAAAATGAAAAGTTGTTTGGTCGGTTGGTTCCTGGACTTTTCAAAACAGCGCAAAGCAGTGCCTGCTGCAGGTTCACTGCCAGCCAAAGTGACAAGGGATGACAAATACCCCGTACCCCCGGACTTACTTCTCTTCTGTGACACAGCCTGCAGGCAGGCTGTCACAATGTCGCAGTTCTTCTGAACTTTATGCAGAAGCCTGTCTTTCTGCTTCAGCTGCCGGAGTAACTTTGCCGACTGGATGCCAATCCTGTACTTTAGCTCTCGAAGAATGGTCTTCAGCTCAATGGGGTCTATCAGGAAAGAAAGAATAAAGCCCTTGAGAGGCATATAAATCCCCAGTGTGCTACTAGTCAAAAGGTACAGGTCTAGAAAACGAATTTAAATTCACTAATTCTAGCTTGTAATCCAAGATAACACGCATGTGATTCAGCTAAGACGTTCCGGTCTAATGAACCACCCATTCATCTCCTGCTTTGCTCATAAGATGAATTCTATAAGATAAACGTTATCCTTGATGCAAAATGTAACAGGTAAGCATAGACTCCTACTTTTTTTTTTTTTTTTTTTTTTTGGTTTTTCAAGACAGGGTTTTTCTGTGTAGCCCTGGCTGTCCTGGAACTCACTCTGTAGACCAGGCTGGCCTCGAACTCAGAAATCCACCTGCCTCTGCCTCCCAAGTGCTGGGATTAAAGGCATGCACCACCACTGCCCAGTTAGACTCCTACTTTTACTGTTACCTCCAGGTATGCATTTATCTTTTTTCTTTTTCTTTTTTTTTTTCTTTTCTTTTTTTCCTTTTCCTTTTATAAATGTAGGACTTTTAAAAAGATTTTTATTTTATGTATATGTAGCTGTCTTCAGACACACCAGAAGAGGGCATCGGATCCCATTACACATGGTTGTAAGCCACCATGTGGTTGCTGGGAATTGAACTCAGGACCTCTGGAAGAGCAGTCAGTGCTCTTAACTGCTGAGCCATCTCTCCAGCCCGCATTTATCTTTCAGTACTATTGAGCCTGGTGACATAGGCCTATAATGCCACCTATTCAGGATGCTAAGGCAGGGGCATCACAAGTTCAAAGCCAGATGATACAACTAAGATAATGTCTCAAGATCTTAAGTGCTACGGAGACAGTAAAGTACTTACTACACAAGTTTACCAACACCAGCACCACTTAGAAAATGCCATCATGGCGGCACACTGGCCTCTGGCCTCTGCAGGCACGCATGCACATGCATACATACACACACGCAAAGAATAAATAAAAAGTGTGTGAGGGCTCAGGGTAGAGGCATTGCCTAACACCTGCAAGATCCTGCTTGTTCAAACCCCAAGACCTCAAAACTAAGAAACAGCTAAAAACAACCTCATCAATTGCAAATTAAAAGTAAATAACACCAGCACATTTGGTAATGAATTTGAATGTGGCTATGCTGATTTTGTTTTAAATATGTGGTCTTTGAATAGTCTGGTTAGCACATTTCATTTTAGAACTGAGATAATTTTCATACAGCAGAAAATGTGTTTTCTCTAAAAGGGTCAAATCTCTACATTGTTTGGTTGGAGAGATGAGTCAGAGGTTAAGAGCACTGGCTGGATCTTCCGAAGGACTGGGCTCAACTCTAGCACATATGGTGGCTAACAGCTTTCTGAAACTCCAGTTCCAGGGGATCTGACCTGTCTTCTGACCTTGCCAGGCAAAACACCCAAACACATAAAATAATTTTTTAAAACTTAAAAGAACTAAGAACCTTAATAACAAAAAATAATAAAGTCCACATTCTTAAAACTAATAACTCACAACAGTAGGAAGTGTGTGAAACCCCTAACTTATTTTTGCTGTTTCTTAAAGTACCTACAGCTCTGTATTTCACTACATTACACACTACTTATGGGGATGTATTTCTGATTCCCATGTAAAAATGTCTTCCACAGTAGTATCAACAGGTAAATATCCCACACCAGAACCAGTCTGTGTCAATCCCAACCCCTGCTTTTCACTAGGTAACAGAGGAAATGGTCAACCGGAAAACTGACTAATTTCCTCTTGAAGGAATTTTACCCTTCTGTGATCAATGAGCTTGTAATGATGCAAGTATTCTCTAACACTCACAGAGCACCTAACTCATATTAGCTTGGGTAAAGAGCCCGCCTGAGGGTGCACAGCTAAACAGAAATAGCAGCAGCGTGATAACTGAGGAATCTGACTCCAAGTTCATCCCCTCCACCACAGACAATCCAATTTCCATTGCAAGCTACTTTGTTGCTGCCCCTAGACCACAGACCCACGCCCAGCATTGTCTGGATACAACACTGAAACACTAAACGGCAGGAGAAGAAAACCAGTGCGCAGGTTATCTGCCTTGGCCCTCTAAGTGAGCACAGCCCTTAGGCTGGAACGGTTAACAACCCAGTGAGCATATTTCCGCGAACAGCTGCATCCGTGACCCGATTGTCTAATCACAGAGTTGGCGTGATGGATGTCAACAGTAGGCGGCATCTTGCTCATCCAACACAGTCAACTACAAGGAAAGAAAGGGTTCACAGGCAACCGGGTCAGCAACGAGATGAAAACTGGGAAGAAATGGACTCTGGCAGGCTCTGGGAGTGATCAGTAGTGCGGGCAGGCACGTGACACCCACTTGCAGGCTGTCGACCTCTGTAAACTTGGGCTTACCCGTTTTCCTCTTCTAAAAGGAAATTATCAGTTTCTCAAAACTTCCTGATAAAGGAAAGTGAATTGGCCTTCTAAAATGAGGAAATCAGGTCATAATTTTCAAAACTGATGCTGTTGGAATCTGCCCTACAGCAAGAGTTTGGGCATAAACACACATTCTTAGCACAGTCAGGTTGTCTCCAGCCAAAGGATGGGTTGGGCTTCACTAGGAAGCCGGAAAAGGAAACTGAGAATTGTTTACACAGGTAGGAGCAAGCAGACAGATTTATTCCTTTTCTGCCCCCCCCCCCCCCAACCAGCTAGACTGGATATAGCGAGTACAAGAACACTGACTGTATAATTCTCTTTATCGCTCCCATGGTCATTTAGCACAAGGGCAATATCGCAAGAAATGTGATAGTGGCTGGCCTTCTATTCCCCACATCTTACTAAATTTTATAAATTGATGTTTCCCCAGATCTATGCAAAAAGACAACTATACCAGTCCCGATGCCTGAAATGTAAGCTATCATTATTGAGAAGAAAAAAAAAAAATCTCGACCAGAACGTGAGTCTCAGAGTTTGACAAGAGAAACATCAGATGGGCCTATTCTCCCAGGAAACCAAGGCCATTTCTCAGCTCCACTCTCTGGGCAGGTGAAAGGTAGCTAGTAGTTCAAAGCACGGTGAAGGCCAGGCGCTCAGACTCCACTCAATCCTGAGACCCAGATTAAAGCAGAGCTGCCGGGAATTCACGCTCTGGCGGGCACGGACTTCACGCGCTCTGCTGCGAACTGCATTAACTGAGTTATTCTGCCTCACTAGTTAAACCCCGTCCAAGCGGCGTGGCTAGGGAAGGGGGCGGGGTGGGAAGCCCTAGAAGTCGTCTCTCTTCTCCCAGGGTCCTCTAGGACATTTCTAGTAAACACGGAAGAAACTCCAAACTAGTCCTAACAGCTGTTTGGGTAAAGTTAGAGTCTACACTGCCCCTAGCCTGGGACAACTGAGCGGCGTGGGGGAGGTGGGCAGACTCGACCACGCTCCGAGCCACACCTGCCGAGAGGAAGGGACTGGGCATTAGGAAATAGTCTAGGAAAAGAGTGACAGTCGAGTCAGATGAAAGGAGACTCCACACTCTCCGGGTGTGCGGGCAGGGCGGCGGCGTACAGGTGGCGCAGGTGGGCAACTGGCACAGGTGGACGAGTGGGGCGGGTGGCGCAGGTGGGCAACTGGCACAGGTGGACAAGTGGGACAGGTGGTGCAGGTGGGCAACTAGCACAGGAGCAGGTGCCGCAAACGGCTCAGGGGGGCAGGTGGCACAGATAGGAGTCCCCGCGCCGCCTCTCACCTTTCCGCTGCAGGTACTGCATCTGGAGCCGCAGGCTCGGTCGCTCCCGCAGCTCCTGCAGCACTGCGCCGCGGCCGCCCAGAAATACGTCGGAACCCGAGGTCTCGGTGGAGCTGTCCAGGCTGTCCCTGCGCGGGGGACCGCCCTGGGACGCACGGTCCCCGCCGGCTGCCACCTCCTCCTCCTCCGTGCAGCTGTAGAGCTCGGTGAGCAACCCGCTCACTAAGGACGCCGTGCGGCTTGTGCGGCCGTCGGGCTGCTGCTCCGGGTCGCCCTCGCCCGCCGGGTGCCCCGACGCCTCCTCGGCTTGCTGCGGGTCCCACGTCCTGCCCGCGGGAAGGACCTCCATGGTCCGAACCGCCGTGGCGCCCGCCAGTTCCGGGAGGGCGCGGCCACGCGGACTGCAAAGAGTCCCCTGCAGGGGTCGAAATGCCAACCAATAGGCGGAGGACCGGAGTTCCGGCTTCACCGCGGGCGCTGCGCCCGAGTCCTTCCCACCTGACCCCGAGCGTCCAGGAGGCTCCACACAAACCTTGACCATCTGGCAAGTACTGGGATTTTAGTGACGTTGTGAATCTTGTCCTCCAATAAAAGACCTGAATTTAGATCAACTAAATTCCATGACACTGATTCTGGGCTCCTTCCTGAGTTGACCTAGCTAATAAAAGTCGCCAGAGCTGATTTTGATGGTGAATTCGAGTTTATGAGAGACTTATCTTTTTTTCTTTAAAAAAAAAAAAAAAAGTATTATTGTTGTATGTGTGCGCATTCATCCTATGATGTGTCTGTGGGGGTCAGAAGACCAGCAACGTTGTGCAGTCGGTTTTCTCCTTCCAACTTTAAGTGAGTTCCCGGAATCAAACTCCTGGCTTTAAGTGGGTTCTGGGGGTCAAACTCGGGTTGCCAAGCTTGTTGGACAAGTAGAAGCAAAGAGCCAGGAAGGAAACTTGAACTTTCTTTTTTAAGATTTATTTAATTTATATGAGTACACTGTAGCTCTCTTCAGACACACCAGAAGAGGGCATCGGATGGTTGTGAGTCACCATATGGTTGCTGGGAATTGAACTCAGGACCTCAGGAAGAGCAGTCAGTGCTCTTAACCGCTTAGCCATCTCTCCAACCCAGCTTGCACTCTCTTAATGTCTGTCTCTCGTTAGCACAAATACTCCTCCGCTGTTAATTGTCTGCACTTCTAGGGCGCTTCTAAAGAACAGCGGCGGGCTTCCTGTTTATTCACACTTCTTACAAGGTGGGGCACAGCCTGACCCAGTGACTACAAACCTGATGTCCTTGACCACTACTACCAAAATAATTTGAAATTGGAGCTAATGTGAGTTATAAAAGCACGAGTTTTATAACTTTGTATGCCCTAAGCATACAGGATTTGAACATATACTGGAAGGGCTGAGAAATGGCTCCGCAGTAAGAGAACCCTCTGCTCCTTTAGAGGACAGGGGCTCGGTACAAGACAGCTCACAGCCAGCAGTGGTGGTGCACGCCTTTAATCCCAGCACTTGGGAGGCAGAGGCAGGCAGATTGGGAGTTCGAGGCCAGCCTGGTCTACAGAGTGAGTTCCAGGACAGCCAGGGCTACACAGAGAAACGCTGTCTCAAAAAACCAAAAAAAAAATAAAAAATAAAATAAAAAATAAAAAAGCTCACTTGAAACTCCAGTTCTAGGAGATCTGATGCCCCGTCCCTCTTTTGACCTTCACCTGCACTCGGGGAGGCAGAAACAAGCGGCTCTCTGTGAGTTTGAGGCCAGCAGGTTCTACAAAGGGAGTAAAGGACAGCCAGAGGTCTGTTACACAGAGAATCCCTGTCTCGAAAAACCAAAACCAACGCACAACAACAAAAAGATGTACACTTAGACATACTTATATAAAATAATTTTAAAACCTTGTACTGAAAATAGTTTTGTATGATTTTATAACTAATTATCTTCTGCTACTGCTTAATGATAAATTAAACTGGAAAGTGGGGGTGGCAGAAGCCTGTAATCTCAGACCATGGGAGACCCAAGGCAGGAGAGTAGCCTTGAGTTTACGACTACTCTTATTTTTTTTTAATTTTTAATTTTTTCAAATATTTAATTTTATTAATTATTCATTTATTTAATATTAACAATAAATATGTCTATTAATATGTTAATTTATAAATATATTAATGAATATGTGTTGGTACGTTATATTTATTAATAATTGATTATTTAGTAATTGTTTATTAATTTAATATTTGTTTTTTAATAAATAACAATTCAAAATATGGCAAGATGAATCAGCAAGTAAAGGCACATTTGCCATTAACAACCTGTGTTTGGTCCCTGGTACCCATAAAGTAGAAGCAAAGACCCCCTCGTAAAAAGTTGCCCTCTGACCTCTGTATGCTTCCCTTGTTTTTGCCAGTATGGAATTACTTATTTCCTGTGTTTTCTTGGATGTAGTTATCCAACTTGGGTTGGAGTTTTCCTTCTAGTATTTTCTGTAGGTCTGGATTTGTGAATAGATATTTTTTAAATTAGGATTTGTCTTGGTATATCTTGTTTTCTCCATCTATGGTGATCAAGAGTTTTGCTGGGTACAGTAGTCTAGGTTGGCACTTGTAGTCTTTTAGAGGTTGCAGGATATCTTTCCAGGTCCTTCTAGCTTTTAGAGTCTGGTGAGAAGTCTGGTGTAATTCTGGTAGGTCTGCCTTTATATGTTACCTGGCATTTTTCCCTTGATGCTTTTACTATTCTTTTGTTCTGTAGATTTTGTGTTTTGTTATTACGTGTTGGGGGGATTTTCTCTTCTGGTCCAGTCTAATTGGTGTTTTGTAAGCTTCTGTATATATACAGGCATCTCTTTCTTAAGGTTGGGAAAGTTTTCTTTTATGATTTTGTTGAAAATATTTTCTGTTCTTTGGAGTTGGGACTCTTCACCTTCTTCTATTCCTATTATTTTTAGGTTAGGTCTTTTCATGGTGTCCCATATTTCCTGGATGTTTTGGGTCAGCAATTTTTTAGATTTCACATTTTCTTTGACTGATGTATCAACTTCTTCTATTATATCTTCTATACCTGAGATTCTCTCTTCCAACTTTTGTATTCTGTTGGTGATGCTTTAATAATGAATCAATTTCTTCTATTGTTTCTTCTATGCCTGAGTCTCTCTTCCCTCTTCCGTATGCTGTTGGTGATACTTGCATCTGTAGTTCCTGCTCTCTTCCCTAGGTTTTCCATCTCGAGAATGCCCTCAGCTTGTGTTTTCTTTATTGCTTCTATTTCCACTTTCAGGTCTTGAACAGTTTTATTAATTTCCTTCACCTGTCTGATTGTATTTTCCTGTATTTCTTTAAGGGGTTTATTCATTTCCTCTTTAAAGGCCTCTATCATCTTTATAAGATTGGATTTCAGATCATTTTCTTGTATTTCGGTTGTGTTAGGTCATCCAGGGCTTGCTGTAGAAGGGTAGCTGTGCTCTGAAGGTGTCATATTGCCCTGACTTTTGTTGACTGAATTCTTTCAGGGACCTTTAGCCACCAAGATGGCTTTGGTTCCTGGATGTTCCTAATGTAGTTGGCATTGGGAGGAGGCCTAACCTCGATGACCCTGGTGTGTTAGGCCTTTGGTGGGTATACTTGAGCTGTAAGGTTCTGGATCAGTAAGTCTGATAGGTAGGCAGAGAGATGGCACTTATCTGTGCCCTCTGGTCCTGCTTCTGTACTGTTTACCTTCTGTGGTGGCTGTCTTGGTCATCAACTACATCTGGAATGAACAAAAACCAGTCAAAAATGACTGGGCACAGCTGTGAGGGATTTTTCATTTGAAGTAGGAAGATCCACTTCTAATCTGGGTCTTTGACACACCTTTAATCCGGATCTTTAGCAGAGGGTTTTATAATCTGGGCCATGTTTTCTGCTGAAAGTCTATATAAAGGACGTGGAAGAAGGAAACTTGGTTCTTTGACTGCTTGCTCTCGCCTCTCTAGCAAGTCCATTCCTTCACTGGCATTAGAGCTACTTCTTCAGGATTCCAATGTATAGTGAAGACCAGCTAAGACATCCAGCCTTGAAGAATAAACAGCTAATGGATTCTCTCTCCCTCTCTCTCTCTCTCTCTCTCTCTCTCTCTCTCTCTCTCTCTCTTTCTCTCTCCATTAATTTATTTATTTATTCACTTTACATCCTGATCAATGCTCCCTCTCCTAGCAGCCCCCCTCAATGCTTCTACCTCCCTCCCCCTTCCCTTCTCCTCTAAGAAGGGGAAGCCCCACCCTCAGGTGCCAACTCACCCTGGCACATCAAGTCACTACAGGACCAGGCACATCCTTTCCCACTGAGGCCAGACATGGCAGCCCAGTTTGGAGAATGGGATCCACAGGCAGGCAACGAAATCAGGGACAGCCCCAGCTCCAGTTGTTGGAGGACCCACATGAAGACAAGGTGTATATCTGCTGCACATCTGTGCCAGGGGACCTAAGTCCAGCTCATGTTGGTTGGTGGTTCAGTCTCTGGGAGCCTCCAAGGGTCCAGGTTAGTTGACTCTGTTGGTCTTCCTGTGGAGTTCCTATCCCCTCCAGGTTCCTTGATCCTTCTCCCAACTTTTCCACAAGACTCCTGAGCTCTGTCCAATGTTTGTTTGTGGGTCTCTGCTTCTGTTTCAGACTGCTTCTCAGAGGAGCCTCTCAGAGGACAGTTACACTCAGTTCCTGTTTACCAAGTACTACAGAGTATCATTAATAGTGTTGAGGACTGGTGCCTGCCCATTGCTGGGCCTAAAGTTGGGCCAGTTATTGGTTGGGCATTCCCTCAGTCTCTGTTCCATCTTTGTCCCTGCATTTCTTGTAGACAGGACACATGTTAGATCAAAGGTTTTCTTGCACCTTCCTTGGACAGGCAGCCACTGTTGGACCAGCTGAACTACAGCCTATAGATAAGTCATTCTAATATATCATACATATATACACACACACACACATACATATATATACACATATATATATATACACATATATATATATACACACACACATATATATACATACACACACACACACACACACACACACACACACACATATATATATATATATATGAAGTTTGGTTGCTTGGTGCCTTGTGACCTAAAGTCTCTCAGAGCTCTCTATATAGGGAGCTTGTACTGCTCCCTTCCACCTACCGCCCTCTTATCTCACTCTGTAGCCCAGACTTGGCTGGCCTAGAACTCCCCAGATGGTGGTAGCAATGGTGACAAGCAGGATGGAGGTAAGAGTCTGAATTTACTGCAGCTGTGCTCACATGCACATCCCATACTCAGGGCTGGAGACAGCAGTAGTAGGAAAGGCCCTGCAAAAAGCCTGCCCTCCACAGCCTCTCTCTGCAGCATTTGCACAAATCGTTTTCTGTTTATTTTTTGAAACAGTTTGTCTACTTAATGCAGGCTTGCCTGGAACTTTCTACGTAGACCAGGCTAAACTCAGGTTCGCTGCACGGATGTATGTGTACCATGTATGTGCTTGATGCTTGTCAAGGCCATAAGTGGGCACTGGAACCCCTAGAAGTGGAGTTACAGAAGGTGTGAGCCTCTATGTGGGTGTTGGGAATCTAACCCAGGTCCCCTGGAAGAACAGTGCTGTTAACTCCCACGCCGTCTCTCCAGCCCATGACAAGGAGCTCATCCCACCAGCTACAGTTTTACAATTATAAAAATAATAATGTTTAATTTACACTTGAAATTAAATTTGGACATAAGTAGAACTGGTCTGTAATGAACGTTAAGTGTTTTTTCAGAAAGAAAACCTTCCCACAGGCATTTGTCAACATGGTGTGTATAAAAAACCTGCATTTTGAAATTCTGCCAGATGTGTATTCCGTTATTTAAAAAGCCTACACAATACTCCTGTCAGCTCCAGTAATGGTCACAGCAAAAGGCAGAGCCTTCTCAAAGTTCAGAAATTATTTGCAGATTCCAGGAGCAACTGGCATTGCTAAGAACTCAAGATGAATTTGCAGAAAGATGTGGAGGCCTGTGAAAAATGAATTTTCAGAGAAATCATATAGTCAATCAAATTCCATATTTATAAAGTCTCATTATTAATTCTATTATATAAAACTATAACACCCAAAGTGGTTTTTGCGGGTCTTCAGGTGACATTATTAATCACATACCAACATAACACCTATTACTTTATAAAGATTTATTTTCTAAAATATATATGAGGATGGGTGTGTGCATATGAGTGCAGGTGCCCATGCAAGCCAGAGGCATTGGATCCCCTGGAGCTGGAGTCACCGGTAAGCCACACTGTAAGCCACACTGTGTGGTGCTGGGAACCAAACTCCAGTCCTCTGTAAAAAGCAATAGCAGCTCTTAAATGCTAAGCCATGTCTCTAACCTTGTTACATTTTGTGAGCAATAAGATATTTTTAAAATAAAAAGCTTTGGGCCAGAGAGATGGTTCAGTAGTTAAGAAAGAGCACTGGCTGTTCTTCCAGAGGTTCTGAGTTCAATTCCAGCAACCACATGGTGGCTCACAACATCTGTAATGGGATCTAATGCACTCTTCAGGTGTGTCTGAAGATAGCTACAGTGTACTCGAATAAATAATAATAAATAATATTTTAAAAAATAAAATAAAACATAAGCTTTACAAGGCTTGTTTTTCTTTTTGCAGTAGGATTTCAGGCTGACTTTACAGTGCAGTCCTGCCTCAACCTCCTGAGCCCTGGATTAGATTTATGTCTTAGCACAGTTAGCATTTTCCCACTGATTTTTGCACAATGGGCCCTACGTTTTGCTTCTCATTGGCCTACAGATTATGTAGGCAGCCTTGCCTGGCGCCAGGCAGTTTTCTTCTCCAGCCAGCCCTCACTCAGAGCTGACAGCCTTCCTGGCACTCAGTACTGCCCTGCAGCCGTATTCTTAGGTGTAGAATATTTTTTGGCTGTGATTTATATTTTAGTCGTTTGGTTTTTTGAGACAGGGTTTCTCTGTGTAGCCCTGGCTATCCTGGAACTCACTCTGTAGATCTGCCTGCCTCTGGAATGCTGGGATTTAAAGGTATGCAGCACCACAGCTGGCACCTGGCTCAAGGCTATGATTTAAAGTTTCTACCAGGCAGCATGAGTCTCCACTGTAAAGAATACAAGATGCAGCCATTTGGTTTTCATCTGAAGGTAGATCTTGGAATACTTTGGGACTTCTAACAACTTTGGTGATGTGTTCATTCATGTACATCTTAGGGTCCACTTCCCACCTCCCGGAGCATATAGCCATCACACTAGTCTTTCTTGTTTAGCATGAATAACCAGCACAGCGCCATCAGGATAATTAGTAGATAAATGTTCTGTAGGATGCATAAAAGCTTGCATCTGGTTGCACTGTACTGAGACACACAACGGCACGCTGTTGCACACGGGACCGCTTGCATCACCTTGAAACCAAAGTGTAAATAACTTTTGCTGTGAAATCCTCACAAACAGAAACTGTTTTGGAATCCCTTTCATGATTGAGTTAGATAAAAAATTACTTGCCAAATCAACACCTGCTTGTAATTAGCTGAGGATATCTTTATTTCCCCTAGCAGAGATACTCCTCGGACCACAGCTCCTGCAATCACCTGTTGATTGAGATCATGAGAGGTGATAAACATATCCCTGGTCCTTTCTTCTGGGGCCAGCCTCCCTCCTCGAGCAGGGATGTGCTGGAGCATGCAACAGCTTGTCTGTTTTGTTTATCTACCCAAAGAAATAGCTTTTGATCCTTTTTTTTCCCCTGATTTTTTCCTATTCTTTACTTCATGAATTTCTGTTGTCAACCTTTAAAGATGCTTTTGTTATGTATATTCATATGCCTGCATCTCTGTGTGAGTGTGCACACACATGCGTGTGTACCTGAAGAGGCCCAGAGGCCAGGCCAGAATCCCTGGAACTGAAATCAGAGGCAGTTTGTGAGCAGTCCTCTGCAAGGGCAATAGTGTGCTTAACCACTGAGCCTTCATCTCTCCAGCCCGACATCTAGCTTTTGAGCAAACTATATGTAAAGAAATACTTTACGTTTTCAAATCTGTATCACTGAAGGTATATGGATAATCTGACCGAACCTCACAGAGAGACAGTATGTTGTGGAGGTTGCTGAAAAAGGAACAAACTTCCCAGGGATTACATCTGAGCAGCACTAGACCCACAGAATAGTTTTCAACACGGCTAACTCCGCAATTGATGGAAACTCTGACATGCGCTATGGTCAAACCCGCATGCGCAAAGCCGTATTGCTAAAGCAGGTGTCTGGGCATCGCAGAGGCCGAGGGGACTTGCATTAGGGACATTTGCTGGTTTTCTTGGAGTCCTTTGTAATAGGTAAGCATGTTCCTCTTGCTGCTTTTCCCCCTTTGTCTCTCAACGGTTTTTGTTGTTGTTGTTGTTGTTTGTTTTGGGTTTTTTTTTGGTTTTTTGTTTTTTGGTTTTTGTTTTTGTTCTTTTTGTTTTTTCGAGACACGGTTTCTCTGTGTAGCCCTGGCTGTCCTGGAACTCACTCTGTAGACCAGGCTGGCCTCGAACTCAGAAATCCACCTGCCTCTGCCTCCCGAGTGCTGGGATTAAAGGCGTGTGCCACCACTGCCCGGCTTCAACTTTTTTTTTTTTTTTTTTTATTATGATGCATCTATTTATGGGTCCTTAATTAATTAGTTAATGAATTTACCAGCCTGGTTTAAAACTAGCTTAGGAGCTGAAAACGACCTTAGGCTTCAGGCGCTCCTACCTGTGCCTCCGAAGTGCTGGGATTACAGCTGGATTGCATGTGTTGCCTCCAGGCTCGATTAACACAATCCTGGAAATTGAACTTGCATTAGAGACACCTAATGCATTAGAGCTTCTGCCATGCTGAGTAAGCACCTCCCCACTGCACTACATCCTTATGGCCACCTGAGGATCTCCTTGAATGTTTTCTTCCTTCTGCATGGCTACAACTGATACCACAAAGCTGACTAGCAATTGAGAGTGAACATTCTTGTTACCAGCCTAGAAAGCTAACAATTTAGCCTTTTCCAGTGAAGTAGGCAGTTAACTGTAAGTTTTTGTGAGACTCTTTTTCTTTAGACAGGTTCTTAGAGCTAATTAGCCCAGGTTAGCCTCAGATGTGTAATCCTCTTCCCCCAGATTCCCAAGAGCTGGAATTACAGGTGTTTGCCATCATGACTGGGGAGAAACTGTCTCTGATTTTTCTGCATGAGGTTGAGTTTTATTTTCTCCAAATTTAGACATTTTGAAGCTATTATTTCTTTAAAAAAATGATTTCTTCTTTTCCTAACTCCAGTTCTGCGAGTGGTGGACTACATTGTTTCGTCTCAGAGATCCTTTACATTTTTATTGTATATTATATTCATTGTATAATATTGTGTATTATTGTTAAATATCTGCTTTATTTTAGATGTAAAACAAAATAAGAAAAATACATTTAAAAGATATTGTGCCATCTGTCTGACAGATGGCTCAGTGGTTTAATAGCACATGTTACTCTTACAGAGGGCCCATGTCAACTCCCAACGTGGTGCCTCACAGTCATCTGTAACTCCAGTCTCAAGGGTCAGATGCTCTCCTTGACTTCCCCAGGAACAAGGCAGGCATAGTAACATACATACATGCAGACAAACACTAATACACATAAATCTTTTAAAAATCACAAAGGTATAAGTCCAACACATAACCAAGTGGCAAATGACTGTAACTTATTCTGTTCTGTATGGAGCAGTGCTCACTTGGTATATCGTGCACTGACCTCACAGGAATCCCTAAGAGCAATTTCACTTTTTAGCTAACTTAAAATATTTACTTGAGGCTTTATTCAACAATGGATTTGTTGCTATTGGTCGTGTACATTCTAACAGCTTCCAAGAAGGCTTGCAAAAAAACTCACCAAGGAGAACTGGCCAAGATGCCAAGGTACCTGCAGTCAAGTCTGAGGACATGAGTTAAATCTCCTGGACTCACTCCACAGAAAGAAAGAACTGACTCCAGCAAGATGCTCTCTGATCTCCACACACGGGCCGCGGAATGTACATGAGCGCACAAAACACACAAAATAAAGGTAAATTAAAGTGTGATTAAAACTTGAAACGTTGACCAAGAGCACCTAGCGTAAAGTTAAGAGGTTCCTAAATTGTTTGAGATTACATGCCAGCCGAGGAAAGTAGAACGACAACAGCTGAGCCAAATGAGAACTTCATCTCTCGAACGGTGAAAAGTCAAAGGACGCAGGCAGAGCTGTCCATTAACCCCAGATCTGGCCGGGACTTTAACCAGCAGCTGATCTTAGGTGCACAGCACGTGCGTTGCTTCTCTCTGGAGGGCAGATGAGCCAGTCGACTGCCTCCTGACTTCATCTCCAGTCCGGCTGTCGTGCTTCCTCCAGCATCAGGAGCAGGCCTGACCAGAGGCTCCGCCAGGCTCCGCGCGGTCCTAGCTCTGTCCAGCCGCTCAGCGCCCGGGCTCTCCGCGGCTCCCAGGCCCCGCCCCCGGCCTCCCGTCACGTGACCGAGCGCCCCGCCCCCTGCCCCCGACTCACGTGATATCGCCTAGGGAGAGAAAGCCTGACCCCGTCTCCTGCGCTCCCCTGGCGTCTCTCTGCAGCTCTCGGTCCCCGGCGGAGCTTGGCGACCATGCGGCTCCCGTCCGCAGCCGGGCCCCTGCCGGGCGGTCCCCGCCGCCTGCCCGCGCTGCTGCTACTGCTGCCGGTGCTGGGCGGCTGCCTGGGGCTCGTGGGGGCGGCTCGCAGGCCCAACGTGCTGCTGCTGCTCACCGACGACCAGGACGCGGAGCTCGGCGGCATGGTAACGCCTGTCCACGCCCTCCCCGTCCCCCTTTGCTTGGCCGTGGGTGGGTGTGCGCGGTCACTCCAGGTCCTCCGTGAGCTTGGACGGATCCTAGGACTCGGCTTCCTCTCCCGAGCTCACCCACATGCTCGCACCGTACGCACGGTGCCTCCAGCCTGTACCTTACTGCTGCAGTGTACACTCACGGCTCCGGGCAAACCTGTGGAGGCCAGTGATTGATTAGGGAGATCCGAGACCACGTCAGCCCTCTTCACGGAGGACCTGGGACGTCTGTGCTTCTGTGATGGCTATAAAAGTGGGTTGTAGGCTGTCGAGCTGTTCTTGAGAGTGTTTTGCTTAAGAAGCATCAAAAACAAAATCAATTGGCCTAATCGAACACCTGGCTGAGGCATTACTGTCAGGGCTCCACTTTATGTCTAATGGGTGTTGTCATGAAGACTACATTTTCTTCCAAGAGTCACTTCTTCTCTTTCGAGGTTCCGGAATTTGACCTTTGGGAACATGCACGCCAACCTCCTTCCAATGGTGCTCAAGGGATTTGCCCAAAGCACTGAAGCAGGAGGAGGCAGATTAGGACCAACCCTCCAATGGTATTCTGTGTTGGGTCAGCAGTGCTCTCAAAAAAAAAAAAAAAAAAAAAAAAAAAGGTCTCTACTCTCTCTTTCGGTTCTCCTTCTGCGCTAGCTGACTGCTGTAGCTGTGAAACCTCTAAGCAGGAGGGTCCTACCTTTTCCTGTGTGGTAATTAACCCTAGCTCAATGTCCTTCAGGTTGCTGGTCCCAGCTGGTTAGTGAGTTGTGAAATCAGTCCAGTGAGTAGCTGCCAACATTTTGGTTTTCCGTGTGTCACCTGTGATAATGGTGAGCAGAACGGCCCGGGGAAGTAACGTGTGCTTTGTGTTCCGTGGACCGTCTTTTTCTAGATGATGTTTAGGTGTTGCATTACCAGTCCCTTGGCCCTTCTTTTTATCCACATAAGCCCCATTGCCTTGTTGCTGTTGTGGTATCCCCCTGAGCCGTAAGGATGCTGACTCTCTTCCCCCTCCCACGCCCCGCCCCCTCCCACCCCGCAGTGCTGGAGGCACTCCAAAGCCTCTGGCCTGCTGAGCCAGTTCTCTCTCAGACCCCCACCCCTGTACCAAAAGTCTTGATTTAACGTCCCTCTTTGGTTTTACTATCCTTCCAACTGTTCCTATAGTTTCCTTTCTTTCCTTTTTCTTTTTGCTTTATTTCGTTTGGTTGGTTGTTTTGTTTTGAGACAGGGTCTCACTGTATAGCCATGGCTAGCCTTGAACTCAGAGATCCATCTTCTATCTCATCAGTACTAGGATTTCAAAACTCCCCCCGCCCCCCTAAAAAAGTGTTTTGTTCAGGAAAAAAAAAATACTGCCTCTCCCAGTGACTAACGTACTCAACAGGTCAGCCTTATTACCGCTGTTGGTAACAAAATTTACTACTTACATATAAGGTGTCCCAGCTCAGTGACTGTCACCTAGCACAGCTGTTGTCTGTGTATAGTTGAGGTCTTACACTTACTATTTGCCTCTAGAACTTTCTTTTTTTCTATTTGCTTCTTTATACCAGCTGGATGTGTGTGTAGAGAGAGCGTATGTGCACGCCACAGTGGCCTGAATGGAGTGGAAGTTAGGAGATAGCTTCTCTTGTTCTCCATGAGGGTCCTGGGAACAGACCTCCTCATGCTTGGCAGCCGTTTGCTTGTACCCCATGGCCTTTGGTTCTTTAAAAAAAACATATATATACATATATATGTGTGTATATATATATGTATATATGTGTATATATGTATTATATATGTATTTTATATATGGGGTTTTTTTGTAGTGGCCAGAGAAACTAGAACAAATAGAGCAAATGAAGCAAGCTTATAGCTTCCCACATGTGTTCTGTCAACAACGCGGGTTCATTCCCTGGATCCCACAAGTGCCATGGACACTAAATAAGGAAATGGTGCTTGCTTGTTTGAAAGCTGCAGCCCCTGGCACTTCAGGGAATTCTGACTTTCCTTGTGGCCCTCTTTGGAGTCATGACACTGATAGAATAACAGTGAAGAGCTGAGACAGTGATATGTGTAAGAGCTTCCTCGGTGCCAGGCAGAGTGTGAGGTGTCTTCAGTTTGTATTTCCGCCATCACAGAAGCCCTCTGCTGCAGGGGGTGTCAGCGAGAGCGATAAGACTCAGAGTTTGAGTTAAATAAAGTGACCATAGTTCATATAGCTGAGGGGTAACAGGTTTATTTGCTTTTCGAAGACACTGGGGTATCCCTGTCTTGCTACATGTTGTCTGGAATACTCAGGGCCACATAGGCCCTTTGCACTGAGTCTTCAGTGGCACTCTGGAATGTCGTCAGTGGGGTTCACCCACAGCACTTAATTTATGAATAAAGCCTTATGTATACAGTGTCTCTATCAGAGAGAGAAATTGTGTTTCAGATTGTACAATAGTAGGCAGGGTAAGGAATGGGGACCCCATACGCACGCACCCACACTGGCTCCGATCAAAAGTTGGTAGCCCATGATTTTCATTCAATGTGATTTTTTTCTTTCTTCAAGACAGTCCATGGCCTAGTTAGGGTTACTATTGCTGTGATGAAACACCGTGACCACAAGCAGCTTGGGGAGCTAAGGGTTTATTTGGCTTGCACTTCCATAGTCACAGCCCATTCAGGGAAGCCATGGCAGGAACTCAAACAGGGGCAGGAGCCTGGAGGCAGGAGGCGATGCAGAGGCTGCTTACTGGCTTGCTCCACCCATAACAGGCTGGGCCCTCCTCCAGCAATCACTAATTAATAAAATGCTCCACATATAGGCTTGCCCACAGCCCAATCTCATGGAGGCATTTTCTCAATTGAAATTCCCTCCTCTCAGATGAGTTTTGCTTGTGTTGAGTTGACACAGAACTATTCAGCACAGTCCAGGGTGACTCAAGTTATCCATGTAGCTGAGGGTGTACTTGAATTCCTGTTCCTCCTGCTTCTACCTCCCAAGAGCTGAGATTACAGGCATGCACCACCTTTTACACAAATGAGAATGGGAGTTTTACCTCCCTGTATGTGCGTATGGCCACGTGCTGCTGCCTGCGAAGGCCACAGGAGTGCATCAGATGAGCCAGAACAAGAGATGATTGTGAGCTGTCGTGTGGGTGCTGGGAATCAAACCTGGGTCCTTTGGAAGAGCAGCCAGTGCTCTTTTCTACCGAGCCATCTCTCCAGCCCCTGTCAGTTATCATTACTCTATTTTATGTGTAGTCGCCTCATCTTCCATTCCACTGTATTTGTCCCATGTGTCATCTGAGAGTCTCAGCTCCTATTAGTTTTTACAGGGTATGGCTTTTCCCTCTTAATGATGGTGTGACGGACTATTGCTCACGAAAGCACAGGTTGTTTTTTGAGTCATTTATTTAGTCTAGGAAAGGGGGGCGTTTGGTCAGGAGCCATGTGGGATTGTAGGGGAAGAATAAATATGACATTGCTCTGCCTAAAGCAAGATGACTTCCATTGTTTAAAGGAAAGTCAGCCACTGAGTTACGGGAAGAATCATTGAAACCTTTGAGTGCTGGTACTTGGGATCAGGAAAGCCAGTGAATCCTTTGGTTTTTATAAAAGAGAATTTGCTTAGGGTGAGTAAAGTTACTCATTTGCTCAGGAGAGTAAAAGTGGCTGTTTCTTAATACTGTCACATGGTTTCCACCTGACCAGCTGCTGTCACCTCAGATTAGCATGGATATGTTTTCAGTATAGTGTGATCTCTTGCTTGGGACTTGTTCGACCACGTGTAGATTAGCAACGTAAAGTTCTAAACCAAAATTCTTCTCTTTCTATCTCCTGGGCTGTTCCTTCCACAGTGGCTCCTTCCTGTTTGCTCTATTGGGCTGTTTGCCAGACCCAGCCAGTGAGCTCCACTCCTGGGTCCTCAGGACCTTAGCCCTCACTCTGGGACCCTCGACATGCTCCCTGCTTTAAAGGTCAACTGATTGCTCATCTGAAGTAGGTTCCTGCTTTCTTCCCACCAGTGTGTCACTCTCCCACCTGCGCTACCTAAGGTCATTGGTCACCTGAGGTCATTGGTTACCTTGTTAAGGTCCTAAAGCGGTGGTGAGGGTGGGCAAGATCGTGTTTTCTACCTGCCTTCGCCTGGCTCAGTGTTTGCTGAGATTAGCACATGATACACCGTATAGTCCCCTGTAAACCTAACACTGTCAGTAGTTTTGCGTGCTTATCAATTTGATGACTAAGTCCCTCTCAGTTCCCATTCTTTCTCTACACAACTAGTTCTCAATCTTCCTAGTACTGCGACCTTTAATACCTCATGTCGTGATGACCCCCAACTGCAAACTTATTTTTGTTGCTACTTCTTAACTGTGATTTTGCTATCTTTCTGTATCATAATGTAAATAGCTGATAGGCATGATATCTGATATGTGACCCCGCACACACAAAGGGTCACAACCCACAGGTTGAGAACCTTGTCTCTAGGTGCACTTCCCATGTGTAGTCCCTGTCCATTGCCTGCATGGTAACTTAGGTTCCTGACTGAGCCACGGTTACATTCGGTCCACTGTTATTTCCTGAGCTCGACACTACCTATAAATTAAGGACAACTAGCGCCATTGCTTCTGAAGCTTAGCACAGACCTTCTGTGGCATCTCTTGAGAGTCTACTATTGTCATCATCAAAGCTTGACTAGAATAAGTTGGAATGTTGTCCTTTGGAGCCTACGAGCAGCTTAGGCTTATAAATCAATTGGAAAAACTACTTACATATTGTTGGTGAGACTTAGCTAACCTCGGTATGTATCTAGGTGTGATCTTTAAGAAATTACTGTGCAGGTGGACTTGAGACCGTATACAGTCTGGTCTTGGGTCTGAAAGGTGTTTCCGAATTGTCACGGGCCTCCTCATGAGCCTCATCTGTGGTGGCTTTTGCTGTCCAGGATGTGAAGGCAGACCAGCGTGACTCTGGTGGGTGGTTACGTAACTGCCTTCATGCCTCTGCCTTCCGGGCTGAAGTTAACTTTCCCCTGTGCTTTCCAAGTCTTATGGGACGCACAAAAGATGAGACGTGCATATGAAATACACTGACAGGCCTGGAGACACACTAACACCTCAGTGGGAGAGTGCTTGCCTGAGCACTCAAGGCCCTGGGTTTAATCCCCAGCCCTGCAATAATTATGTCTGTGTGTACCTCTGTACACATGCTATCATCTGGTTCAGGTGCCACTGCAGGGGGCTAGCCAGTAGAGTCCTTCTGGTGTCGGGCTTCCATTGTTGAATGTGTAAGGTTGGAAGCAGGCGGTGAGCCTTGAGACCTTGTCTGACTTTGAAAATCTAAGTGCTGCCTTACTTCCCCATTAATGATGGAAGTTGCCTTGCTGGTCAATCCACGCCTTGGGGTTACTGGCAAATAAGAGGGCACTGTGATTTCATTACCTGCAGTCCCCGAGGACAGAACAGTGCTATCAGCTATGAACTTTCGCTTCCTGCTCGCACAGGGTTTACCTGACTGTAACCAAACCTGTTTGGTTCATCTCCAGAATCTGATTTTGTGTCAGAGCTGACCATTTGGAAATAAATGATTAAGATAAGATGAAAGGGGCTGGAGAGGTGGCTGAAAGGTTAAAGAGTACTCATTCTTGCAGAAGACCCGAGTTTCCAGCAGCCACATAACCACTAACAGTCTGCATGTCTCTGTCCATTTCCAGAGGCTCTAGTGCTCTCTTCAGGCCTCTGCAGGCACTGCATGCATGCACACTGCACAGACATACACATGCAGGCAAAACAGCCATACACATAAAATACAATGTCAATTTTGATTTCTATATTTTTATTAGACATTGTTTAACAAGGAATTGTTTACTTTGTAGACACCGCTGAAGAAAACCAAGGCCCTCATTGCAGAGAAGGGGATGACTTTCTCCAGCGCTGTAAGTTTAGAAGCCAATGTGGTGTCGTTAGCTATCATGTCACATCCCAGGCAGAAACCTCATGTTTGAGTTCTAGTGTGGTATATGTGGGTAGATTTTTGCTTTTGTTCTTTTAAAAATGAAATACCTGGTCTGAAGAGTTTTATTTTTTAATTGAAATGATAAATTGCTGGTCGGGGGGGTGTTGTTTTTTGGGTTTTTTTTGTTGTTGTTGTTGTTTTTGTTTTTTGAGGAGTGCTTGTTTGTTTTAAGACAGGGTCTCACTGTGTAGCTCTAGCTGTCCTAGAACTCACTCTGTAAACCAGACTAGTCTTGAACTCACAGAGATTTGCCTGTCTCTGCCAGATGCTGGGATTAAAGGCATGTGCCAATACACCTGACTAATTGCTGGTATTTTCTAAGCTAGACTGCTACATAACTAGGGACTTTTATTGAAATCCTTACTGTTTGAGGGTTGCAGCTAGTTTGTACAAACCAAGAACATTTGTGCTAAGGTAGCTGCTACAGAGTAAATTTGTGCTAAGTTAGCTGCCACAGAGTAAAAGTTTCATGAGCTCTGCTAGCTAGCCCTGCTGAAAACACACACACATGCAGCCTCTATGGAATCAGAGACCCAAAACAAACCTGACTGCTCGTATTCAAGAACCTTACACAAAACTCTGTAAGTACTGGTGTGGGGACTTCACACCAGGAAACCCACTGAACAGTAGCACAGCACCTGCTCGGGTGTAAGCACAGACTGCCTAATTATGAATACATTTTATTTCCTTATTCGCCTGTTCCTAGCTCTGTTTTGGATTTATAGTGTTTCCCCACTTTAGACGAAGTCAGTACCGCCCACCTCAGGGTCACTGTGGTTCCATGAATTGGCACATGATGAATGTCAGTGTGAGTTCACAGCAAGTTCTACTCGGCATTAGGTGTTGTCCACAGAAGGAGCAATGGAAGGGAGAGGAGTTCCTTTTAACTCAGAAAACTCAGTCCACGTATCAACTTAAGATAGAAGCCAATATGGTGGCCCGTGCCTCTCATTCCAGCACAATGGAGGCAGAGGCTGGGAGAGCTCTGTGGGTTCAAGTTCCAGGCCAGCCCAGGGCTGCATAGTGAGGCTTTAAAAAAGAAAGAAAAAGAACTAGAAAAAACATCGAAGAACACAAAGTTCCACTTAGCAGCAGAAAACTCACTCTAGGAATAACGAGCAGTGGCCAAAAATGGATATGATTTCTTCAAGTAAGCCAGGCATAGTGCTGTAAGCCTTTAACCCTAACACTCAGAAAGCAGGGGCAGGCAGATCTTTGTGAGTTCGAGGCCACCTGGGCTACATAGTTCCAGGACAGCCAGAGCTACGTAGTGAGATCTTATCTCAAAAAAAAAAAAAAATTATGCAAGCAACAGTGCTTTTGAAAAAATGCTTGCTATGGCGATCGGCACATCATTTCTGTGTACAGACACTATTATAAAAATACTTCTAATTAAAGTTTTAAGACTTTTCAAGATCCAACTAAATGATTCTAAATACTGTCTATGTAAGAATAGTCAAGATAGTGTTTCTTGTTTGGTGTTGGGGATTGATACGAGACCATCAGACATGCTGTGTATACGCTCAGCCACTGGATTAGACACCCAGGTCCAAGGTTGGTTGGGTTTTATCAGCACCAGAGATCAAACCCATAAGATGATGGTTTAGCTAGGTACTAAGATGAAATATGAAACTTCAGTAATAACGTGGTACTGACCATAAAAGGTCAAAAAGCGAAAAGGGAAACGTTCTAGTTTCCTTTCTGCTGTGCCCTGACCAAAGGCAGCTTGGAGCAGAAAGCTTTTATTTGGCATACAAATGGTCACAGTTCATATCTAAGGGACGTCAAGGCCGGAATTCAAGCAGAAACCACAGAGGAAGACTGCTTGCTGGCCTTGCTGGCTCAGACACGGGCCCATGCTAAACTGCCTTGAAGGTTTTATTGGTTTTTTTTTTGTTTGTTTGTTTGTTTTTTAAGACAGGGTTTCTCTGTGTGGCCCTGGCTGCACTGGAACTTGCTCTGTAGACCAGGCTAGTCCCAAACTCAGAGATCTACCTGCCTCTACCTCCTGAGTGCTGGGAATAACAGTATGTGTCACTATGATGACTTATCTAGTTTTCTTATACAACCCAGTACCAACTGCTCAGGGAATGCTGTCGCCCACATTGGGCTGGACCCTCCTGTATAAATTAACAACCAAGGCAGTCCCCCATAGACATGCCCACAGGTCAGTCGGATCCGGGCAGTCCCTCAGTTGAAACTCCCATTTTGGGTGACTCTAGGCTGTGTCAGTTCGACTGTTAAAGCTACCAAGGCCAGGAAAGAGTGATCAATGTAAAAATTATTACGTCAGACCCAGAAAGGAGGCTCCACAGTTACAGCTGCCTGCTAAACAATCCTGAGGACTGGGATGTAGGTCCATCAGCCATTAGCAGGCCGGTGGCCCCACTATGAGGCTGTCACCCTCTCTCTTGACTTCCATGTGTGCACACACCCACAAGTGACAGACACTCATGAAGACACATATGTATACATATGCATACATAACTAATATATTTCTAAAGCAAAAACTTAAACAAAAATTACAGAAGGCAACATCTGATTTAAAAGGCCGGGGTGGTAGGGAGAGTGAGCATTCATGGGGAGACAGTCACCCTCATGAGTATTTTAAAATGCCAGTCAGGACTGGAGACTTAGCTCAGTGGTAGAGCATACGCTTAGCATTTAATAAGCCCTGGTTTTTAAGTCCTGGCACCAAAGGGAGAGAAATGGTTAAATCCAGCTTGAAAAGCAGAAGAACATCGAGACCAAATTAAGTACATAAAGGGATCTCGGACGACCGGTCTGTAAGTCGGCATCCAGAAGCGATGGGTTTAGTTACAGCATTTACACCCAGCTCCACCTTGTCCCTTCCACCTGCCTCCTGGTCCCCTTTTCTCAATAACAATTAGTTCACTGACTTTATTTTGTAATCTGCTGTGTTGCCTCTGACACCGACTTTTAAGCAGCCCTGGAGTGTGTCGTGTAAGGAATGAATGATCTCTGTTCAATGAGAGGCTGGAATGAAAGTGGAGCATTAGGTACCTTCGTCTTCCCGAATCTCACCCTTTGGCTCCCACCCCCTCTCTAGTATGTGCCCAGTGCTCTTTGCTGCCCCAGCAGAGCCAGCATCCTGACTGGAAAGTACCCTCACAACCATCACGTCGTTAACAACACTTTGGAGGGGAACTGCAGCAGCAAGTCCTGGCAGAAGATCCAGGAGCCGTACACTTTCCCAGCCATCCTCAAGTCAGCGTGCGGCTATCAGACCTTTTTTGCTGGGAAGTATTTAAACGAGGTATGTTGGACTGATCTCCTTTCTTAGGACGGCATCTAAAATGGGAATTAAATTATTTCCTGATAATTATTTTTCTCCTTGGTATCAATTCAAGGCATGCTATTCAAGGGTTTGGTTCTATGCAGCTTTTTGCTGATCTGCTCATTAATCAGACAAGCACATTATGTGCCTGGCCCTCTCTTTCCACACGGTCTCCACAGCATCTATTTACAAACTGTCCTAAGTGTTAGGACATCTGCCCCCTTCCCCGTTTTCATCTGGGATTCTTCAGTCATGTTGCTGTCACAGCGTCTGTGTTCTGTTTCCTCTATTTTCAGTATCAAGGGGGAGGGCAGACGCTTTGCTCAGGTTTCTTAGAATCATCTCTGAGTTAGAACAGTTCAACATACAACTCATTCTTTGACTTGCAGAGTGAGGACAGACTAAAATGAGCCCGGCCTGTGGAGGGTCTGTATGAGAGGACCACGCCCCATGGGCTGTGAGGCTGTGGCTGTATATGGCTGGGCGGTTGATGCTGGCCTCATGGGTCTGCGTGGGGTGTGGGGCCTCACTGTGGCCCGCCACTCAGGGCTTCATAGCCCCAAGTACATTCCACCTTGGTCTCAGTTTCTTAGAATCTATGCTTAAAGGAAATGATGCATTAGGGGGATTGGGGTTCTCTCTAGTGATAAACTGGGCTGCCGGGTGAAGAGGCGTTCGTTTTCTGACTTTCTTTTCCTATGGTAGCTACAGGTCTTCATGTCACATGAATTTTCTGTGCCCCTTTCCTCCCCGTCATTGATGGGGTCTGCGAACTGTGGGCTTGCGGGAAGATGAGTCAGTTTGAAAGAATCATGAGAAGCAGGAAGATGCTCTGTGGCGGGGTTGGGGCAACTCGATGTCACAAGGGAAGTTGGGCTACTTTGCACATTGAAGGTCATCTGAGAGGAACCGGGTAGTGCAAGGCAGTCTTTAGAGATTCCTTCTGCCTTGAATAGGCAGCACTAAGTCATTTAGGTGGGGAGTGTACTGTGGTTCCTGCTAATCATCTTACCAAATAAATCGAGCCTCAAAAGTAGATTTTATCAGGGCAGCTGAAGTACTAGGCAAGCGTCTGATTCTCTTGGCTGTGAACAGCCGAGTGTCAGCACTCACCCACGAACAGGCTCCATGTAATATAACAGCCAGATGGCAAATGTCGGGCTCAAAGGCCACACGTCTCCCAGAGCTACTGCACAGTGGCACCACAGCAGAAAGCAGCTGTGGACACTCCATGGGTGAGTTTGCCTGACTGTGTGCAAACAAAACCATCTGCATTGACATCTGAGGTTTATGTAACTCGAGTTTCACAAGACAGTTTTCTCTTGACAGCTTTGTATGTTTAAATGATTGAATGGCACACTGGCATTCAAAACAGCTGGCAGGCCAGGCTTAGCACAGTGCCACAGTTACTGACTCCTGCTTTAGAGAAGGCTTGGGTTTCAGAGGTCGTTATTCTTTAACTAGTTTGTAAGTTTAGGGAGGCGGTGCACCTGCTCTCTCAGGCACTGGCTGAAAGGCGTCCTCAGTTGCCTGTTTCTGTCTGGAGACTCTAAGGAGCTCTAACACCTCACTCTACTGTCCTTCCAGTATGGAGCCCCAGATGCAGGCGGACTGGAGCATGTACCTCTGGGCTGGAGTTATTGGTATGCCTTGGTAAGTGGTTACAGAAGTAAGTGACAACTAGACACAGCCCAGAGACGCAGAGCATGTATCCTCTGAGTCAGCCCCATCCGAGCACAAGTGTTCCGGAGATGATTTGTCTCTGTAATGAAGTCTGTTGGCTGGTGAGTCACCTCGTCCCAGGTGCTTTCCTGCCATTAGTGGCCTGAGCCGTGTGATTTCCCGGTCTTCCTGACCCACGTCTGGCTTTTAAAACAGCATGGATTAATGAAACCTGCTGGTCTATGATAATGTTCCTCCACCCCATTCAGTGTTGACGAGGGCAGCTGTCCCTCTTCGGTCTTGTCACCTTTAAACAGTGCGTGTTAGCTCAGCAGGGGGCCACACTTTGCCTTTGTATAGTGACTTTCTTACAAATTTTACTTCCTGATCCATATAGGAAAAGAATTCTAAGTACTATAACTACACCCTCTCTATCAATGGGAAGGCACGGAAACACGGTGAGAACTACAGCGTGGACTACCTGACAGATGTTCTGGTAAGTTCTGAGGCTCAGCGGCCCTGCCTCACACGTGACCGCTTTGTCTAGACAGCAGCAGGTCTGATTTGTACCGGCAAACAAACGCGCAACGACTTGTCTGTCTGCCAAAGAGTATCTCCAGCTTATTAAAGACCTCTCGGCTGTTTTTCTCTGTATATAAGCCAAGACTTGAGTCTCATATTCTCATAATCCAGAGGTCAACGCCTCTATCTGCGACTGTGGCGGTCACAGAGACTCTGCTCAGATGTCCTTTACAGGCCTCTGTGGGCGAGGCTGTGTGTATATAAAACACTAGCGTCAGGTGGACTCCTCCTGTCCTGACATGTTTCGGGGGAACCTTCCTCTGAGTATTTATTCACCAAGCAGTCTAGAACATGGCACAGCAGTTGTTCCCTGGAGAGGGAAAGGCCAGGTCCTTGGAAGGCAGCCTCTTCTGGCTGGAAGTCTCCTGCGTGCCATGGGGGCGTGGTTTGATGACCGCTCACTTTTACTCTGCTAGGTGCTGATGGGTGAGATAAGGCAGAAAGGGTACAGGGTGACTGGTAGCTTCTGAGAGAAACCTGAGGGGTGGGAGGGTAGTGTCTGGGTGAGAGGAGACAGCGTGACCGAGCAGGGCTGAGCCGGGGAGAAGCCAGCAGCTGCACGCCTTGTCTGTGGGAAAGGATGAAGACAGTGGGTCGATTCTCTCCTTCCACCATGTTGGTCTGCGGAGGGGCCGCAGCACATTAGGCTTGGTGCAAAGCACTTTTACCTGCTGAGCCCTCCCACTGGCCCTCTTACCATTCTTTAAGGCATTGTTACTATAAATTTATACTGAAATAGACAGTTTACTACTCCGTACTGTTTGGGGGACATAATCTCTAGGTCTTATAAAGTTAAGGTCTCAGCTACTCTCCTTGGTAGACTTCTCAAGGTCCAGACCTTGACATGGTCCAGGCCAGATGTTTTATACCAGCAATGTGCTGCACGTGACCATGAAATGAAATATGTCTGAGAGTAGTGTCCACCCTGACCCCACGTGCTCTCTCTGTCCACCAAGAGAAACTTCCCCGTTGGATACACGGTTGCTAGGCAGGGTAGGAGATGACAGCTCTCTGTGTGTGTCAGGCCAATCTCTCCCTGGACTTCCTGGACTACAAGTCCAACTCCGAGCCGTTCTTCATGATGGTCTCCACCCCAGCACCCCACTCTCCGTGGACGGCCGCACCTCAGTACCAGAAGGCCTTCCAGAATGTCATCGCACCAAGAAACAAGAACTTCAACATCCATGGGACGGTAGGTCCTCTGACCCTGGAAGTAAGCTTTTCCCCTGAGAGCAGCTGGTCAGGAAGCTTCAAGCCTTGGACGGGGGTTCCTTCGAGCTGTCCCGGAGGGATTGTTGTACATGTCCCTAAAGTTCCCACCACACATCCTGTGAGCACTGAGAAGAGATTCCCAGGATGGTAAAAGCACTACCACTCCTGATTGATTGTAAGCATGTCTCCTACCTCCTCTGTCCCGGAAGTAGCTAGGCCAAGTCTCTGGGACATTTGCACTTGCAGCCGCCTTGGTGATTCTCGCCTAAGGCATAGGGTGGAGAGAGGAGGCACAATACCGTGTGGAGGCAGGGTGGGTGATTAAACACCACAACCAAGCAGGGGCCTCGGCAGTTAGCCACGCTTGTCCCTTAAATTTACCTAATATGCCATCCCCTTTCCTCATTTTCCTACCCAAGGTACTCCTGGGAGGAATCCTGTCAGAATATTTCCTGAAACTTCAAGTCCACTTGTGAAGGTTCTTTCTTCCTCAAACAGAAGTCACATTTCCAGCAACGGAAACATTCCCACACACCATTCTCCCCTTCCGTTCACTCCCAAACTGTGTTCTTCAGTTCATTTTGTGAGACGCTATCTCTCTCTGTAGACCAGGCTGGCCTCAAACTCATGGCGACCGTGCCTTTGCCTCCTAATTGCTAGGATCAGAGGTCCGTGCCACGGAGCCTGTCTCCTCAGAGAATTCCCCAGTCGGTAATTTATGCTTCCCTTGGTTGAGGGTGTAAGCAGGTCTCCACTGCCTGAGTCTTACCTAGAAGTCACGGTGCTCATAATGATATAGAACAAGTCTTAAAGGCAGATCCAGAAGCATGAATTTCTGTCTGTGGGATGAGCCAGATGCTTGCCCTCCTGTTGCCCTCCCTAAGGTGGCAGGTCTCAAGCCTTTGATTACGGTAATGATTAAAATATAGAGAAACATCTGGTGTGCTCTGTGCTACAACTCAGGCATGTGCTTGTTAAATTAGGTTGAGAAGCTGATTTTAAACTAGTGGACTGGTCTCAATTTTGTGTTCCAAAAAGAGTTACTAGATGGCCGGGCGGTGGTGGCGCACGCCTTTAATCCCAGCGCTTGGGAGGCAGAGGCAGGAGGATTTCTGAGTTCGAGGCCAGCCTGGTCTACAGAGTGAGTTCCAGGACAGCCAGGGCTACACAGAGAAACCCTGTCTCAAAAAACCAAAAAAAAAAAAAAAAAAAAAAAGAGTTACTAGAAGCATTTTAATATTTCAATATTACTGAGAGCAGTAATATTGAAATCCCTGGGTTAGCTAAGTGACTGCAACAGAATGTTTCAGTCACATGTGAGCTGATGTGAGGCTACAACAGGAGGATTTAAGATCAAGTTTCTAAAGCCTATTAACCAAAGAATGGTTGGAAAAATGTAATTTTATTGTGAATGCATGAAGAGCTAATGGCATCTGAAGGTCCTTTTGTTACTAAAATGTGGCTTTCAGGTAAATAAAAGGGCCCTCCAGAACTGAACTTGACGGGGCTTTTGTTATTTTTTTTTAAGATTTCATTTTTATTTTTAACCGTTCATATATGTGTCTGTATCTCTAGTGTGGGTTTGTTTATGTGAGTGCAGTACCCAAGGAGGCCAGAAGAGGGCCCAGTTGCCCTAGAACTGGAGTTACAGGAGTTGTGAGCTGTCCCATGTGGGTGCTGGGAACCAAGCTTACAGGCTCTGCTCCTGGAGTTTTTAATTCAGGTACAGGATTTTCCCCAGGGTTATCACTCCCTTGAGGTGACAGATCCGTGGAAAGCAGGGCTTACAGGCAGAAGGTAGAGAGAGGTAAATTAGTGCTCGCCTGTTTGTAGCCAGAGTTGACATAGGATCACTTACCAACTGACTCTCACTTTAGCTTGGGGTACTTACTAGAGTCTCTGATCGCTGCTGCTGACAAGAGTGTCCTGGTGCTCCCCAGGGGAGGCTGGAGTAGTGTTCATCTGAGAGGCTGCTTCTGTAGGAGCTCAGGAGAAAGAGGCAACCTGACGCAGTCTAACATGGCTTCATGCAGGCAGTTTGCTAAAGTGTGAACGATCCTTTGTCTCAGACTCTAGGAATCTCCTAGTGTGACTATGGTGATCTGGTGTTAACGTTTGTTTCTTCTGAATCTTAGAACAAGCACTGGTTAATTAGGCAAGCCAAGACTCCCATGACGAACTCGTCCATACAGTTCTTAGATGACGCCTTCAGGAGGAGGTAAGCACCGCCATTAGGTTCTCAGTGTGGGGGCTCCAAGAGCAGGGACAGAACCGTGCCCAGCAAGCAGGGAGGCAGGTCAGCGGAGGAGGTGCTCTGGGCACTGCACCTCTCAGGCATGTAGACACCCTTTACGTTCATGGGCATGAGGGACCCTTTGGACCCCACGACTGACTGAACCATCCGTGTTAAGACCTGGTAAAGAATATGACAAACTGCAACTATTTGCTTGAAAATTTTCCCCATGCTTAAAGAAAAGGTTATATAAAAATCAGCCTAAATATTGAGCAAAGTATTTAAACTTGATGTGTGGAATTTGCAGGACGTGATACATCAACTTTTAAAAGTTCACTGCTTTCTTTTAGAGTGTACTGGACCAGAGGTCAGTAAACATTTTTTGTAGCACCAGATAATAATAAAGTAAATATTGTAAGGCTGCAGGTCATGTGTCCCAAAACAATGGCAGCCTTAGGCAATATGAAAATATTGCTATGTGCCAATAAAACTTTATGAAAACAGGCAATAGACAAGACGGGCTTTGGCCTCTTGCCTAAGGCCAGTGCCTGGCATTTGGACTTTTACACAGTATCTCACCACACACTTGTCTGACGCTCTGTAGTCATCTAGGCTGAATTGCCGCCTTTCCTTCCTGAGTAGCTGTGTTCTCATACAGCGAGCTGGAAGGAGTAAAGTGAGCTCATTATGAAAGGCAGATTCATCTCTTCGGGACAGACTGGTGAAGCACTCACTGTGGTTTGGAGCCTGCAGTGGTGGAGTCTGGGCAGAGTTGAGCATCAGCTGTTTGCTTTGCTGTGATGAGCGCTTCTGTGCGGCCATTGCCCCTGACATCACTTCCACCCTGTGTCTTACAGGTGGCAAACCCTGCTCTCAGTTGACGATCTTGTAGAGAAACTGGTGAAGAGATTGGACTCGACTGGCGAGCTGGACAACACGTACATCTTCTATACCTCAGACAACGGCTACCACACTGGTGAGCCACGCCCTCGTTGTAGGGTCTCGCACTTAACCGCTACACATCCCGGTGTCGGGGCAGGGCAGAGGCTCCTCCTCAGGACTTCTCGGTAGGAAGTATTTCCACACAAGAAGCCAGGTTTCCTTATTCACTGTTTGAGATGCTAAGCTCGCTGGTCTCCGGCAGGAGCAGAGAATCATTTACCGAGTTAGAGACAGTGGTGGGAAAGTGAGATCTCGAATTTGTTGGATGAGTGGAACTTAGGGATGAGAAACACAGCTTTCTTTTAAACACTTTTTTTTTTTTTTTTAAAGATTTATTTATTTATTATGTATATAGCATTCTGCCTGCGTGTATGCCTGCAGGTCAGAAGAGGGCACCAGGTCTCATTATAGATGGTTGTGAGCCACCATGTGGTTGCTGGGAATTGAACTCAGGACCTCTGGAAGAGCAGACAGTGCTCTCTCTTAACCTCTGAGCCATCTCTCCAGCCCGAAACACAGCTTTCTTGCAAGCACAGTTTTATTATTAATCCTGTGGTTTGGGGAGTGCTTCCAGCCTTTGAAACCTGCAGTGTGCGTGAGCTCCACGCTTTTGACTTCCACCCTTCTAACTTGGACCTCTATAGCTAAAGGCGTGGTTTCTGTTTTCTGTGTATGCACATTTCCTCTTGAGTTAACACTAGGATTGCTTTCACTTGGGCAGACTGACACAGCGTCTATTATGTTATTGTGCGAGAATCTTAATAGGCAGCGTGGAAACTGGTGTGAC
>CM052707.1:63741184-63766832 GCA_028551405.1 Uromys caudimaculatus | reverse complement strand
CAGGTGGGATCTGCAGTGCCGACATTTAGACTGAGGCCCTTGTAGACAAGTGCTCTACAGCTGAGCTACTTCCCCAGCCCTTGGGTGTTTGATCAGGGTCTCACCTCATCTCTTAGGTTGGCCTTAACCCCATGACCCTGTTGCCTTGGCCTCTAGAGTCCTGGGATTATGGAGTACCATGGGGCCTGACTGTTTTCTCTAAAGGTTTTGAAGCAGCTCCCAAGTGCTTATGAGTCCACAAATGGTTCCAGGCCCATCTCATTTATCAAGCAGATAACGTCTTGAATTTTGAGTGCCTCTAATCCACTGAGAAAGGTGCATCTTCTGTCCTTTACAACACTTCTTGTTCTGGCTTGGCTGGTTGCTGTCCTGTGTAGGCCTTGCTTGCTCATTTCCACTCAGTGTTTCCTGTAGCCTGGTAATGAGAGCTGAGACCTGACGCCGGTGTACCTTCAGGCCAGAATGCTGCCTCAGTGATGCAGAGCTACACCAACTGTCTCAAGCTGTGAGGCCCACTGAGGCTGGCTGGCTCACTTGGGGTGCCAGTGTTGATGGGTGGGTCACGGGGTCTAACCTGGCCCTTCCTGTGAACCTGTCATTGCGATTCCCTTTGACTTGGGGTGCCAGTTTTGATAGGTGGTTCACGGGGTCTAACCTGGGCCTTCCTGTGAACCTGTCATTGTGATTCCCTTTGCTAGCTAAAGCTCTTCCCAACTGTTGATGCCCTCACTCTGTCCTTAGGATGGTCTGTTGACATTCCTCAGGAGGTCTTTCCTCCTTTCATGGCCTTGCACTGCAGTGTCTCAGGGGACAGAGTTTGTTCCTCCCTTATTTGGCAGTGTGTAGAGTGATGACATTCGCCCGGGTCAGGCCACATACACATAAATGAGTGTGTATTTGTCTTTCATTCCTTCCCAGACATTATTTTTGCTCAATTTGTACTGTTTAGGACAGGTTCTTTTTAGTTAATTATCTAGAGAAGGTAAACTCATTGCTTTTCCTGTCCTGTGGTGAAAGAAACCTAGGCAAGTGTAAGCTCTGTTAGAAAACTAGAATGAAGGGGCTAGAGATGGCTCATGGCTCAGCAGAAGGCTTCCAGAGGACCTGAGTTCAGTTCCCAGCACCCATGTCAGGTGCCTCGAGGCTGCCGGTAACTCCAGCTCCGGGAGACCCAGATGCAACGCCTCCTCCTAAGCTCCTAACATATGTGCCATGTGTTAACACATGCACACACACACACACACACACACACACACACACACACACAGAGGGACAGAGAACACATGAATAAAAAAATAAAACCAATGAAGACAGCATCTTAGTGTTTCAACAGCTCAGTGGTGTGTGTGCTGCAGGCCGCCCTGGCTCTGTGCTGACTCTCTGTGTTTTGTTTCAGGGCAGTTCTCTTTGCCAATAGACAAACGACAACTGTATGAGTTTGATATCAGAGTTCCACTGTTGGTTCGAGGACCTGGGATCAAACCAAACCAGACAAGCAAGGTAGGTGCCGGCTGCAGCTGATCCTGTCTGTGCAGCAGGTGGCTTGAGAAAGTGGCTGTCCCTCCTGGAGAGGAAGGCTGGCCATAGGCTCCGCCTGGGTGAACCTTGGAGGGAGTGGCCATTTCTCCTGCAACTGTCCACTGCCCTCTGAATCTCCGCTGCCGCGTCGTTCATTTCAAGATTTACTTCCAGCACCAGTGACTCATCAGAATCACTGAAACCCTGTGGTTTTCTTACCAGTTTTCAAATGTGTGTGTGTGTGTTCTGTGTTTGAATATAGGCAGTTACGTGCATATGTGTATGCATGCATGCACATGAATACATGTAGAGGCCCGGGGTAGGAACTCAAGAAGAACAAAGAGAAAGGGCTCTCTAATTTTCATTGGTTAAGAAAATGTTTTCTGTTTGATATCAGTATCCTTCATCCATATTGATTCACAAATGGATGTTGATTCACGGGAGACGCTTCGCTGGGGCCCTCTCCAGGCAGCAGACTGCCCCACCAAAGAGTCTCCTGTTTGCCACCTGCCGTTTCGTGTTATAAAACCTTAAGCTTGTGAATCACCATTTCCTGAGCCTCCAGAATTTCATTTCCCAGGTTCCTGAGTGCACACATCAGGAGCACGTACTATCTGGGGGTTTCCCCTTCCTTACAAAGCTTTTCTGCTCTGTTCCCCTTCTGCCCGTGCTGTGCGGCATCTTCTGTCACCCCCGTTGATTCAGTGTCTTTCCCAGCCTGTCTTGTTGGAGCACTTTGTTCATAGAGGTGCTGGCCCCCTTGATCCTACACACTCTTCCCTAGTAGTCAGGAGGTGACAGTAGGCAATCCCAGCTATGTCTTCTCACTTCCTGATTCTACATCATCACCTAAGCTCTGAGACCAGAGAAAAAGAACAAACATATAACTGGATTTAAAACTACAAGATGGCCCAGACATCTGGGTGGTGGGTGCTCTGGGCTGTCTGTCTGGTGGAGGGCGCTGGTACCCTCACCCCCCACCTTTCCCATCCTTCCTGTCACAGCACTCTTGGGCCTTCACTCTTAAACTGTCCCCAGAAAGGTAGAACGGCCTTTGGAACTGTCATCTGAGTTATGTTTGCTCCTAAGACACATGTTCCACTGCAAGTCTTGGCACTTTCTGAACAGGCCAGACCTTTTAAAGCCAGCCAGCTGCGAGGTCAGTAGGTCTTAAGTGTGCCTTACTGAGATTGCTTTTGATCGAGTGCAAAGTTCACATTAGTAGGCGGTACGCTTCTGAGAAGTGTGGAGCCTGGGACTGTATAGTATGTCGGAAAGAAACTGAAAGGAAGTGGGTGACTGTGTCCATCAGCTGTGGAGAGAACAAACAGGTCCTCCTCAGCCGCTGACTCGTGCCACATAAATGGTAAAACCGGAGGCCTCCCCTCTTCTAAGCAACTGAAATGGTGTTTAGTTCATCAGAGCTATTCCATAGCAACAGGGGGTGGTCTGAGTGCTGTGTGTGTAACTCACCCAACCTCCAGAACCCACAAGATCATATCCTGTGACCCCCGTGCTCTCCAGGAAGAGTCTGCGGGATCAAGAGAATTGGTTTGTCTAAACTCACACAATTAAAAAGCAGCAGAGCCCTGCTTTGGAATTCAGACATTGTAACTGAGTCCCCCCTTCCTGTCTGCGGGTGTCCATCTGGTGCCTTGTGTGGAGTCCTGGGCACAGTAGGGAGCAGCCGGGGAAGGTTAATTCGTAGTCCTTGTGTCAGAGAAGCAGGGGAGCTTGACCACAGCATGAGAGGCCTCTGGGTTTTGGGTGTTGAGAAGGATGGAGTCACCAGCTCTGGGGTCCAGCACTTAGCAGAGCAATGAGAAGGAAAGATGTTAGAACCAGCAAGCAAGGGGCAGGAGGCAGCCTCGGCACTGACCACTCTCCCGCCCAGTGGGCCGCCTTTCTCCTCCTGAGTGGGCTGTCTCTCTCCTCCTGGCCTTGACATGACTGGCCACTTCTGACTGATGCTTGCCTCAGCCTGCTTATCTTAGAGGTCGTGGCTTAGGGCTCCCCTGGGATGTGCCTTCACACTCTCCCCACGTGTGGTCCGTTCTTCCTTGCTCTCAGCTGGCTTCAGATCCTTTGAGTTTACTTCTTGTTATTCTGCAGTACCCTAAAAAGAGGGTCACCCTAACCATGTACCACCTCACCCTGCACCTACACTGGGGTTCACCCACACTGGTAAAATGGACTTTGTAGTAAGCAAAGTCAGGACTGACATGAGCTGTCTGTCCTTACAGTGGGCTCTGCCACACTTCCTGGCTCATGGGTGTCGTGGACAGGTGTGCACACCTGGGAGTGGAGGCCAGAGGGAAGTTAAGAGCGCTGGCTGCTCTGCAGAGGACACAAGTTCTGTTCCCAGAACCCACCTGAGGGCTCACAACCCTCTGGAGCTCAGTGCCAGGGGATCCGATGACACAGTCTTCTGGGTTCCTCGGCACCAGGCACACACATGGTACACATTACATATGTGCAGGCATGTATTTATGACACTCACACACATGAGATTTTAAAAAATCATTTAAAAAGAATGTCAGGGACACATTATTGTGTTGGGGATCACCATCTGGAGCCGGTGTCCCCGTCTGACCCATGGGCTGAGCTACCCAGCACCGCAGGAAGGGGTAGATCGTGTCTGTGGATGGCAAAGGTTGACTGCGTCTCTCCTCTGCCCACGCATGAGTCTAGGCCCAGATTTTACAGTAGTGGTTCTTCAGAAATGTTTTAGAAAGGGCAAGATCAGAGCTGGCCTGGTCCAGAAGTAGATCTGATTGAAGTCAGGAGGCGACAAAGAAAACCTTACTCTTCCTAGTCCGTGCACATGTGTTCAGGTACCTGCCGCTCTGTGTGCTTCTGCCCCTGGGGGGGCCAGCTCCCCACCCCTCACCCCACCCCACCGTGCACTGGCTGGACTGGAGGGAGGGAAGCTTGCCAGGGCAGGTGCGTGCAGTGCGGGGCCTTGGTCGGCAGTAAGTGCACACACCCAGGACCAGCTCGGGAACCGGCTGGTTGTCAGGAGAGAAAGGGGGTATTTATCCCCTGGGGAGGTGGGCAGGGGGTCTTGGGCAAGGTATGTGTGGCCCTGTGCAGTTGGCCAGGACAGGGGTGCTAGAAGATACTTCATCTGCATACTCAGGAGATATGGGGGGGGGGGGTATGAAGTCAAAGAAGGAGTGCGGTCTGATGACTGTCAGGGTAGTAGATTCTTACTAGCCTTGATAGTGGGGCAGCCGACTTTTTGGCACCAGGTTGGGTGTGGGGAGAAAGCCGGCGCCTACCGTCCTTATGTGAGGTATCAGATAGGGCTCTCCTTACCCTTCCCACTCAGCCTGGGCCATTACTGTCTCACCAAAGATACCCACAGAGGCCGGAATGGGTGTCAGACCCTCTGTAGCTGTTGTCAACCTGTGGTTGATGACCACTTTGGGTCACATGTCAGATCAGAATGGGTGTCAGACCCTCTGTAGCTGTTGTCGACCTGTGGCTGATGACACTTTGGGTCCCATGTCAGATGTCCTGCATAGCAAATGTTTTACATTAGATTCATAACAGCAACATTACAGCTATGACGTAGCAACAAAACAATTTTATGGTTGGGGTCAGCACAACCTGACAAACAATATCAAAGGGTCACACCGTTAGGAAGGCTGAGAGCCACTGCCCTAGAACTACAGTCAGAGGCACTTGTGAGCCACCCGGTGGGTGCTGGGAACGGAACTCGAGTTCACTGGAAGTTCAGCCGGTGCTCCTAGCCATTGTGCCATCTCCCCAGCCGTCTTCATCTCCACTTGAGTGTAAGTGGGTGATACCCCGGCTTCTTCCTGGATACGGAAGCTAAGGGCAGATCCACCTGCAGCAGCTCAGCCTTTGCCAGACTCTCAAGTGCTCATAGCTCTTTTGGCAAATGGACCCTTTGGTGCCTTCTGGGATGTTGTGTGACTTGCCTGCAGTAGTCCTGCCTGGGTTCCTGGATGGCTTGTGCGTGCTATGTGCCGGGCCTTGGGCAGCCCTGCCTGGGGTCCCGATGCATTCTGGGTGCTGGGTGCCGGGCCTTGGGCAGCCCTCCTTGGTTGTTTACTGTCAGAGCTTTAGGGTCCGGAAGCCTGGTGTATTCTGAGAGGACTCACCTTGTTGCACAGCCAATCAGAAGCCTGTGTGAGACCAAGGGTAGACAATTCCCACATGACTTTTCTGCTCATCATCTGTAACCACATAAGGTCTCCTGTCTCCTTAATAGTATGTGCAGATGCTGAAGCCATCTGCTTCATAGGCAAAACCCCTGCCCTGTTTAGAGAAGACCCAGGTATGTACATAGGAAGAAAGTATCCTCAGGACATGTGTTATGTGTGTGCAGTTCTTAGCCAAATCTTAGTGACTTGATTTGTACCTGAACTGCCAGGCTTTGCCATTGAGCAGAAGGCCATCAGACAGCGTCTCCCATCCCACAGCCCTGGTATTTGAAGGGAATCGTGGTGAGACCAGTAATCGCTGTTTTCATCCTGGGGCTTTATTGCTTTAGCACGCACAGCTTATCTTGTACCCTGCTTTGACTCCCCAGTGCCGATGGCACGGGCTCCTCCTGGACTCTCAGGGGCTCGTGTTTCTCCCATGACGATCTCTCTTTAGTCACATCCAGACTTACCAACTGTGGGCCAAGCTGCTCAGTTCACCTGGGGGTCTCAAAAGAAGGAAACCAACCCGTGTCTGTGGGTCTGGTTAATCTCTGGAGACAGCTCCGGGGCACTTTTCAGTGACATACGGACTGCTGCTCCCTGAATTGTCTCCCTGGAATGGTAATCCATGACAGCTGCCGAGACACGCTAATAGATTGAGGTCCAGGCTGTGTATCACTGGCTCTCCCAACCACCAGGAAACCTGAGCCCCAACCAACAGTGCTCCGCTCCTGCTCGTCATACAGGCCCTTCCAATGTGATTTTAAATTAAAAATGACAGTTACTTGATTTTTTTTTTTCAATCTCCCTGTTTGGCTGCCTAAAATGGCTGACTTCTCCATAGTTTCAAAGACGTACTTTGTGTGTAACGCACGGGCCAGAGGACGGTCTTAGGTAATGTTCCTTGGGAGCTATTCACAGAGTTCTTTAGGGTTTTTGTTTGTTTGTTGTTTTTGTTTTTTTTCACATTAAAACTGACACGGCCCCCACTGTATTGAAATGGAATCGTGCTGGATTAGGTCCTTTGTGTGTACACTGAAGGAAAACCATCTTCTAAACCAGGAGAAGTTGAGGTGAAAATGTAAGACTTTTGTTTCTGGTTTATAGAATGTTTGTTTTAATATAGATATAGATTTTTTTTTATTGTGTGTATGTGTGTACATACACGTGTCATGGTGTGCATGTCAGCGGACAACTTGTGGGGAGGGGGTTGATTGTCTGCTTCCACCATGTGGGACCCAGAATTGAATTTAGGTCATAAAGCTTAGTGACCTTTAACCTCTGGGCCATCACATGGGGCCCTAGATTGTTTTCATTAAAGCAGTGTTGTGTGCTATTTAAGGAAATTTGTTGACCAATTAGAATAAGTTTTCTGCAGCCTTCACAGCCTATGGCAGGACCAGGCAGGTGGAACATACCTGTAATCCCAGCATTGAAAGGCTGAAGCAGGAGACTAGCCTGGGCTACATGGCATACCCTGTTTAAAATAAATTGGGGACAGAGTAGTAGTATTGTCACTTTGAAGACTATAACATGAGCTCATCTTCCTTGGTTTGTGGGTGGGAGAAAGCCTGGTCTACATAATGAGTTCCAGAACAGCCAGGGCTACATAGACCCTGTCAAGGGAAGGAGGGAGGGAGGAAGAGGAAGAAGAGGAGGAAGAGGAGGAGGAGAGAGAGAGAGAGAGAGAGAGAGAGAGAGAGAGAGAGAGAGAGAGAGAGAGGGAGGGAGGGAGGGAGAGAGGGAGAGAGAGAGAGAGAGAGGGAGAGAGAGAGAGGGGGAGAGAGAGAGAGAGGGAGAGGGAGAGAGAATGAATATGTTAGTGGGCAGAGCAGTGGCTTAGCAGTTGACCACCAGGGTTGAGTTCCCAGCACCCACACAGTGGCTCACAACCATCCACAACTCCAGTTCCAGGGGATATATGCTCTTCTGATTCTGTGGGCACTGCACGCGTGCGAGGCATTTATATGTATGCAGACATTTTTACACTTAAAAATCCATAAATCACCTCTCTTCTCTCTGCACACGCGCCCTTTCTCTCTCCCTCTCCCTCCCTCCCTCCCTCCCCCACCCCCCTTTCCCCATGGCAACTTGCCTATCTCCTTCCTTGGGGCCAGTGAACTCACCCACCTGAGAGCAGCTTCCCAATAAACCTGCATTTAATAATAATAATAATAATAACCTTAAAAAAATGTTAAAGAATGCATGTGAGGTCAAATATAATGCGCAAATGTAGGAGCAGGAGAACAGTTGTCAGGCAGGGGTCAGCAGTGCTCCTGTGTTCACGATGAGAAAATTACAGAGGCTTCTCAAGTGTTCTCATAGGAAGTACAGGACTTCCCACGGCGTTCGTGTGCCCCGATAAGCCCGTGTCCTGAGCTGTGGTTGAGTGTGGCCCTGGGTGGGAGAGCAGGTTTATCCGGAGGTGACGGTGCCTGGTTTCAGGTGTGTTGCTTAGAGTTTATTGGGTGGGAAAGGAGCAGGAGACCAGCCGGGCCTCAGACGGTTTGCTTCACTCGTGCAGATGCTGGTCTCCAACATTGACCTGGGTCCCACCATCCTGGACCTCGCTGGCTATGACCTGAACAAGACACAGATGGACGGGATGTCCCTGCTGCCCATTTTGGTGAGTAGAAAGCCACAGCCGATCCAGAGCCGAACTCCGGAGGTCATTCCAGTGGACAGAGACGAGCTACTAAAGTTGAGAGGCAAAGAACAGGATTTGTCTCTGGCCTGGTGGTAGGAAGCAATTCCCTGAAGGAAAAGTCTGACTGGACCGTGTCTCCTTCAGCCGTCTGTATTCTCTTCCCCTCTCCTCCCAGGGGGAAAATACGTTCTGTCTGAGAGAGTAGAGGTCGCTGTCCCAATAGAGTAAGCCAGGGAGAGAGCATGAGTAACCTTCTGGAAGACACAGGAATGGCCCGGGTCACTGTGGAAGGGTTACCTTAGTGTCAGTCAGAGAGACGCCGAAGTAAAGGAAGCACGTGCTGCTGCAGAGTGGCGAGGACTAAGACGAAGGGCCACTGTTGCCGACCTGAGGGACGGAAACTGCTTGCACACTGTTCATGGAGGTACAGGCAAATAACCAACCATCAGGCTCGTTCACTCACCTGAGTGTTAGCTACAGATGCAGCGACAGCCAGAGCAACTGCATAGCCTTGGCTCAGGGTCCAGTCCCAAAGAGGGGGAGGGGGAGGATGAGAAGGAAAGAGAAGGACTGAGAGATCAGTGTTACCCATTGCTGCTTCTCCTCACGGTCCCCACGGACACCTTTCTGTTGGTAGGTAGAGGTTACCTTAAACAGTTTGGGTCTAGCTTTGAGCCTTCACACACACACACACACACACACACGTCCCCAGTGACCTGCACGCTCATCAAGATGAGAATTCCCTTTGTTCTGTATAAACTGTCAGTCCATGCCGCTGAGTGAGTGAAGAACAGTATCTGGTCTCAGTTTTGCATTTACTTGTTAGTAAGGTGAGCCTCTCTTTTATCAGCTTCGTCCATGTGCCACACAGTGCATGAGAGTGGACAGTTGAGTTATTTCTGGTGTTTTGGAGTTGTTTGGCCATCACAGTCTAATTCCAGAGCACCCCACCCTCCCAGATTGTTGGTCACCCCTCAGGCAGCCTAGAACCCCCCTTTACCTCAGTGGAGTTGTCTACCCTGGTTGTACAAACGGAGTCATGCAGTCCGTGCCTCTGCTCCCTGGAAGCACTGCATGGTGGTCTGCATGTGCTTCGTTCTGTACTGCCGAGTCCCACTCTCCCACTTCAGGGAGACATGGTACCCTGTCCATCACATACATGTGGAGGTTCTTGCTTCTTTGGGGTTATTTTGATCAACCCTTTTGTGAACACTTAGGAGTCTCTGGACACATTTGGAGTTCTCTGTGTCCTGGGTCACTTGGCAGCTTTAGCTTACTTTTCAAAGAATCGCCAGACTGTTTACCCTGCCCTGTATTTCCATCAGCCTCACGGACACTTGATTATTTTATCACAGCGGTGTGCAGGGCATCCTCTGGTGGTCCTCATTTGCAGTTCTGTAACCACAGTGGGCTCCTGGCTGTGTGCCTACTGGTGTACATCTATTCAGCCTAGGCCATTCCTTTTCATGGTCTCCGTTCTTTGTGCACGAGCCTACTCAAACGTGCATAGGTGTGGACACGCATGCCGAGGTCAGAGGACAATCCTCAGGTGCTGGGCACCACCTCCTCCCTGTTTGACATAGCTTTGCCCATTGTGGAACCCGGCCCACGAGCTTTTGGAGGGTCGCCTGTCTCCAGCTCATGTCTTCCTATAGGGAATGCTGGGATTGTGGGTGCCTATGCTACTTCCTATGTAGGCTCTGGGAATTCTGAATGTACATTGTCAGGCCTGTTTGGTAAGTGCTTTTCCCACAGACACCCCCCAACTCCAGTCCTCCATTTCTTATTTATAAAATGCTTCTACATCTAATGTTGGAGATCTCGACTTTCTTCTACAGATTTTACAGTTCTGTCTCGTGTTGCACCCCGCTGTGTATCTGTGTTCTCTGCAGAATCTGATTCTGTGTGGATACTCAGGTTTCCCTTCTCACCCGGGCCTTTTCTTGTGCTGCTTTGCCTTCAGACTGAATAACTGAGGCTTTGTATGAGGGCCTACCACCACCACCCCCCGTATTCTATCAGAGACCCTAAGTACCTTTCAGCCATTGACCCTTAGACTCTGCTTCTGGGTTACCTGGAGGATGCTGGGTTTGGGGCTGGAAATGCATCAGAGCTCTATAGATCAGGTAGGAAGATGGCGGCGTCTTCTAACCTCACGTGAGTCCGTTCTAGGGTAAAAGTCATTGGGATGTATATAAGCAATCTTTGCACACTTGTGAAGTGCAACCTGATGCTTTGTTTCCTCATCGTGCTCTGTTTGAGGTTGCTATTATGACATACTTGCATATTAGTCAGTTGGACGGTCACATGTGGCTTTAAGTGAACTGAAGTGTAGTGAGGAGTCATTAGTTCCTGGATCGCATTAGCCTTGTCCTGTGGGCCAGACCGGCAGCTCACGGACTACAGCCTCAGGACCAGATCTAACCCAGCCCTGGCTTCAAGGGTGAAGTTAGATTGGAGTCCCACTCATTCATTTATCCCGGGGCTACTGAGCTAAGTAGATGTCACGGATCATGTCGGTACAGGACACAAATGTACACGTAAGGTCTTCCCCTTTCTCGACATTCGATACCTTGTACAAGCTAGCACCCATTCCCCACTGTGTCGCAGCTTCCGTGTCCTCTACAAGCAGGGTTCTCAGACTGACACCACGGATTCCTGTGGGCTTGCTGAGGTCTGATGAATAGAGCTGAGGAGTTTGCACTCACAGCTGCATCAGTCACTAGCACCAGAAAGACGACCCTGGGGCTTGAGATGGCTGATGTCAAGCATGCTGCCACCCAGCCGTTGAAAAGATGTTAGACTAACGAAAGGGAGGGTCCCTTCCAGTCTGGACTGCCTTCGGCCTTTCTCTGTTCCTTTAGACCCTGTCCTTGGCTCATGTCTGAAGCAGCCTTGCTCTTCCTTACTCAAGACCATCCTCTCTCCTTCCCATTTCCTGCCTCTGCTGCTCTGCAGAGATGTGGGCTCAGTCAGTCCTTGTGCCTCAGCCTCCCAAGCAGTTGGTGATACAGACATGTCCCTGACCCAGGTTGCCTGCTGCTCAGGGCCTCCTGAGGTTTAGGCCCTGGCTCTCCGCCCCAATCTGTTCCTGCTTCTTCCTCTTAGATGCTGCAGTTCATAACCCACCCAGACACATTCTCTACTATCCTGAATTGCCTGCTTTTAATCCCAAACTTGCTCCTGTCCTAGAGGCCTTGCTTTTGCCAGTATGTATGCCTGTTTCAGATGTTTGTGTTTCCAGTGACGCCTCCTTTCTCCACACCGCTCATGTGTGCACAGAGTAAACATGATGTGTGGGCTGTACGTTCATCTCAAGGCCTGCACCCCCACCCCCAGCACCGCCTGTCTCTTTCTCCTGCTGCCCAAGGCACGCAGAGCCTTTGCCCAGTTAGGCATCGTGTGTTCTCCCCTCTTGACCCGGAGCCACCGACTTAGGCATCGTGTGTTCTCCCCTCTTGACCCGGAGCCACCGACTTAGGCATCGTGTGTTCTCCCCTCTTGACCCGGAGCCACCTGCACAACTTGGATCCTTGTTTTCCAGCTTTCATCCCCTCCTGCTATACAGGCTGCCCCTAAAGACACAGTGAAGCATTCTGGGCATTTGACTGTCGCTTTAGAGACTTTAAGCACCAGAAACACAGTCGTGGCTTTTATACATAGCCAGTCTTACCACTCCCTTTGGTTACAGAACTGGTGGTCACTTATCAGTCCGTGCCTCACAGGTACCCCGTCTGCTTTTCTTTCTAGAAAGGAGACAGAAACTTAACCTGGAGGTCAGACGTCCTGGTGGAATATCAAGGAGAAGGCCGTAATGTCACTGACCCGACCTGCCCTTCTTTGAGTCCTGGCGTGTCTGTGAGTAGCTTGTTTTTGGTCACAGCTTTCTTACCGCAGGGCAGGTGCTATTTAGACAGCTCGGTCACCTGAGTGACGCTGCTGGCATCAGGCTCTCCCATTTACGTAGACATGCCCACACCCGCCCACTTCTTCCCTTACCCACTCTCCACCTCCTCACAGCAGGCCAGGTGGGATTTGTCCCTGTGACTGCACTATCACTGGTAGCAGGCAGCCAGGCCACAGAGGTAGTAACAGCCATGTTGACCTGGCTTTGGGGAATGGAGCATTGGTTCTCCTGACAGCAAAGTGTTCTGAGTAAAGGACCCTGTCCGGTGTGGTGCACACACATCTAATCTCTTGGAAAGCAGGGGCAGGTGACAGAATTCTGAGTTCCAGGCCAGCAGGGAATTACATAGTCAAGCTGTTATGTTTAAACTCTATGTTTAAAGGATACAACACACCTACCTGTGGACTAGCAGAGCCTGTGAAAAACATGAGTCTGGTCCTTTTATAGTGCTGAGAACACAGGCTCTGCTTTTCTTCTCACTCCAGGATGACAGTTCAGATAGTCCTTCAGAGTGACTTCTCCTTCCCGGTGTCTGCCTTCAGCCAGCCTGTACCTGTGTTGCCACCTGCGATTCTGATGCTGTGTCAGAACAGTCATTTAACTTGTAACTGTCCCTTCAGCAATGCTTCCCAGACTGTGTGTGTGAGGACGCGTACAACAACACCTATGCCTGCGTGAGGACGCTGTCATCCATGTGGAACCTGCAGTACTGCGAGTTTGACGACCAGGAGGTAAGGAGCGTGTGCCTGGACACCCCTCCCCCACACCGCGCCTATTGCTGGGTTTGGTGGCATAAGATGACCCCAGAGCTTTACCCAGGGAAGGTGTGTTTCTTCTCTGCACTCCCTCGAGGTCTCCTGAGGCTCACAAGACGGCAGGTCAGGCTCACAGGGACAGCTTCATTCTGAATTTTCTCAATGGAGTCTTCTCTACATGCCACCTCCACACAGTTGGCTCTTTCAGAATGACACTTGTCCTGGTAATAGGACTAACAGGGAGGTACTTCAGCATCTACAGAGAGAGGAGCTGGCGTTTCCCAGCAGGCTGGCCAGCCTCTGACTGACCCAGGAGGGTGGGGCTTGAGCCTCACTGATAAGTGTGGGTCATCTGGAGGCGTCTGTGGACGCCAGGGCGCTGTCTCATGCACACGCCCACGTGCCCAGCATGTGCTCCTGTCCTGTCTGCACCCTTGCCGTGTGAAGCAGATGCTCACCTTTGTTCTTCAGAATGGACCCGTCTTTCCTTACAGCTCAGAAGTGCATTGTGCAAGCAAGCAAGCAAGCGTCACTCCGGCTGAGCCGTCCTACCCCATGTGTATCTGTTTGATAATGTGGGAGGTCGTCTGAGGGCTGAGGTCTAAATTCTTGGAGCCACCCTTTAGCCCCTTGTCCTGCTTCTATTTGGAGAACACTGCAGAGAGAGAGGGCTGGTGCCCTGCAGTCCACTCTGTAAACGACGGTACTGCAGCCTGCCACACCAACGCAAACCATCCCAGACTGCTTCTTAAAACAGATGACGCCTCGTGTACCAGCAGTCAGGATGCTTCTCGCTCCATCCTGTTGCTTGAGTCTGAGGAGTCTGAGGAAAAAAACATGTCCTCCAGGGCTCCCCTCATGGAGTAGCTGCAGTGCTGAGGCCAGGCCATTGAGGTCTTGCCTTGTGCTCAGCCTCCAGGACAGTGGTCCTCCTCCTTCCTAATGCTGAGTCTTTAATCCAGTTCCTCATGGTATGGTGACCCCCAGCCATGAGTTACTTCATTGCTACTTCATGACTGTAATTTTCCTACTGTTAGGAATTGTAAATGTGTGTGTTTTCCAGTGGTCATAGGTGACCCCTGTGAAACTGAACTGCCGCTCTAAAGGGTCCTAAGTTACTTTCCTGAAGATGTGGGGTAGCAGTTCAGCATGGGACTGTGTGTGTAACACAAGTGTACCCGACAGACAGCATGTGATCGTGTGTGGATCTCGGAGCCGTAGACCACGTGATGGACAGGCCTTGGTTTTTCATCTCCTCCTTCCATTTCCATCTAGAAATATCTGCCGCAGGAGTGTTTGCTCAGCACAACCTTCGCTCTCCTCTTTCCTTTCTTGCCTCTAGGTGTTTGTAGAAGTCTATAACATAACTGCAGATCCAGACCAGATCACCAACATCGCGAAGAGTATAGACCCGGAGCTTCTGGGGAAGATGAACTATCGGCTGATGATGCTGCAGTCCTGCTCAGGGCCAACCTGTCGCACTCCAGGGGTCTTTGACCCTGGGTAAGTGTCTGTCTTCAGTGGCTCTGCCACTGTCTCGAGAGGCCAGGCTCTGTGGCCTTCCAGAGGCTCCTTGCTGCGTTGAGCGGTGTTTATTCTTCTGCTTTATTGAGGATGCCATGGTCCTACAGTGTCAGCTTGTCTTGTTGGAAAAAGAAACCGTTTAGGGCTTGGCTCTGTACCTTCGGTGGCTGCAAGCTCAGCCCTGCCTTTCTGTCCCAGGGCTCTGCTTGGTGGCACTGCATAGCTCTGGCCCACGCCAGCCCTGATCTGAGAGCATGCTGCTTCATTTCTCAGGGTGTTAAACACTTAGGAGAACAGGCGTCAAATGTAACTGACACTGCTCACCTGTGTGCCCCTGCCTGCCTCGCTCTGGATCTGCTTCCAGGGCTGTGTCTGCAGAACACTGCCACTGCCCAGGAGATCAGGCTGCGAACGAGTAGAGAAATGGCTCGTGGACCATAACATAGTCCACACAGGGCTAGCAACACAGAGTCCACACTGTCAGAAAGGGACTGTCACACTGGTCATTCAGCACTCACCTCCATCCCCAAGGGATCCCCTCAGTTCAGCCTAGCTGGAACTTGTTTTGAGACAGGTCTCTCTGTCCTGGAATTTAGCACATAGACCAGGGTGCCTCTTCCTCCCGAGTGCTGCTACGATTACAGACGTTAGCCACCATGCCTTGCTAAAATGGAAAATGTTTTAATAGCTAGGCAACTGTACAAAAAGACAGTGCATGTCAACCTGTCTAGCTTAAACCAAGTAACGTCTGAGTGGAGTGAGTGTCGTCAGCCTGGCCCACCACGGTCTTTATCCAGCCTTCACCTTTCCTGCTGTCTGCACAGATGTCAGCTCACAGTGTTTATCAAACCAAGTGGACTTAATGCTTTTAGCCGTGAATTCTAGGCTGGCTCTGGGAATTGAAAGCATAACTAAACCCTTGAAAGGAGAGTGGAGAAATCCCTGAGATTATGACATGTGGCCAGCAATCCCTTCTGGCTTAGCTGCTGGAGCACTGACCTGCCACATCATATGGGCAGCCAGAGCAGGGTGACTTCAGGTGCTGTCCTGTTTGCCCTGGGCACCTGGATCGGTTGTCAGCTTCCCAGAGCCCAAGCACATGCATGTCACATCATTAACTAGACATACAATTTCCCCAGGGGCACAGGCTGTATGTGGTCTTGTTTCTCCAGCATTTTATGTTCAACCCTGATGCTTGGTAAGGAGATGCTGGTTGTGTGCTCTCCTTAGCCTGAGCACGTAAACACCAACTGAGTTTGTTTTTAATTTATCATCCTAGGTTATTCTTTTCTGCCAAACATTTGGCCTTCCAGGATCCTCTGCAGGAGGGTCATCGGACTGGATCCTGTAGGCACAGGCTCTTAACCCAGCCACATGTTTATTACACAGTGTCTGTGGCTGTTGATCCACAGTCCCGAGCATAGCATCTGGCTCTTTACAAAAGTGTTGCTGCAGAGATCAGCCCACAGGCAGAAGCGAGTGTAAACTTAGTGCCGCGTTTCTGCTCGGCCCATGGAAAGCCCACGTCCGGCCAGTCTGTATTCTTTATAGCCACACACTCACAGCTGTTCCCACTGAGCACTTTGAGGGTTACATTTTACATGAATGCCTTTCTGCATCATGGCCAGAGGCAATGTGCAGTTGTCTAAATTCATGAGCCTGGCTCAAGCACACATCTGAGACCTGAGTTTGTGTGTGTTCCAAAGTGCCCGGGGCTGTAAAAGAGGAAGAGATCTCAGAACTGCAGTGGCAGGTAAGTGAGCGTCAGCTCTTCCATATGGATGCTTTATGCCTTAGACTCGCCTCTCCTCCCTCAGCCGAGCTGCCTTTAATTCCAGCACTCAGGAGCCTGAGGCAGCAGATCGGTGAGTCTGAGCAATTTCCAGGCCAGCCAAGGCCGTGTAGTAATGTTTTGTTGCTGTTGTCTGAAAGAATCTCTCTCCTGCTTTTTAAAGTTAACCTTGTGTTCTTCTCAGCTCACAGCTTGTGTAGAAAATACTCTCACCCACTGAAACCACGTTTATATGATAGCCTCTTCCGACCAGGCTCCCTGCTTGGTATGTCGGTCCTGCCTGCCGGCTCTGTGCTGGAGGATATGTCTTTGAAGGCTCCGTGGCTAGCTAGAGTTCATGTGACATCCTCCTTTTCCTTCCTGCAGATACAGATTTGACCTGCGTCTCATGTTCAGCAATCACGATAGCGTCAGAATGAGAAGGTTCTCGAAGCATCCTCTGTAGCAGCCGTTCCCAGCCTCTGCAGCTGGATATTTACACACCTTTTCCGATGAAGTGCTTGGAATAGGGGTCTGTGCCCCGGGAGCTCTGGCCTTGCTATTTCAAGTCTTTGAAAAATAACCCAGTCAGCTGACTTCCAGTACTGTGAATCTGCCCCTGTCAGAAATGGCTGGCCCTGTCTCTCCTCAAATGACAACCACCACTCCTGAGGTCTTTGTCCTCTCTTGTCCCTTCATCTTGGCTGGGCACAGTGTGTGAGTCCCCACGTGGTCAAGTCCGAATCTGTCAAACTCTTCTGATAAATGGCAATACTTTAGGGCAGAGGGTAAAGCCTTTGATACGTAGCGAGCCCCCAAATCAAACGCGCTGGATAGCATTCACACTGAGCCCCTCACCAGCAACACCACACACAGCCCTGAAAAGACCTGCTGTTTGTGGACTGTAGAGAAAGGACATTCGTGTCGTCCATTGTGGTGTGGTAAAGTGCGACCTGTCATCCAAGCTCTGCCTGTGAAGTCCTCAGCTTCTCAGTGGCTCCAACCACGGAGAGCCCAGAAGCACTATGGAGAAGGAACCACCAGGGGGAGGGCCAGATGCGCCTCGTGAGCAAGCAGCTCGGGCGCTTGGATCAGTGGGCTGAAGGCCGCCCTGAGAAGTGCCTGTCCGAGGGTTCTCTAGTGTCAATGCCACACACAAGTCATCCTGCCTGGCTGCAATTAGCTGACATTGTCATCGAAAATGTTAGTGTCTCCTGGTGGTGGGAGGGGCCAGCTGCTTCCTCCCACCCCTGCTCACACAGAGTCTTGAATAACTAGGGCTCCAGTCAGCACTCCCCTAGCCAGGGTTCCCGTGCCCTTAAGTCCAGTTGCGCTCTGATGTGTCCACAGGGGGAGTGCTGGCGGGACAGCACAGAGTGGAGAAGCTTGGTTCTAACCTGTTGTAGGCAGTGAGTGAGTTTAGCTTTACACAACCTTTGTGCAGCTTTAACTGTGAGACAGAGCTAGAAGTAAGCCACTGTCAATTCCAGAGGCCATGTTGGGGTAACAGCCACTGAGTTTATTCCTTTACCTCATGTGACCCCAGCGACTTTGGTGATACTGAGAGGTCAGCAGGTGATGGGATGGACACCTCTGCTGCGGCCACTTTAGAGAGGAAAAACGTTTAAGTTTTAAACTAAAAGTTACAATATTAAATGTGGATACTGGCTTCATTCACGCCCCTTGGATTCTAAACATCACCAGTGGAATAGTGAAAGTTGACCACAGTTGTTCCCAAATAAAGGTAAGCAGCTCCTACCATGCCTCGGACTGTGATGTCATATTCTTCAGTTTTATGGCTGCCTCCTGAAAGCGGAGTGGTAACAGTCAGCTGCAGTAGGTGTTCCTACCTCGATGCCCTCACGCAAAGCAAGTGACACAATCAGGTGGTGGAACCCGAGGTCCTCTCTGTACTTCCCGGTTAAGGAACGTTTCTGCAAACGTCAGGTAGACCTCAGCTTGTAACAGCCTGCAGCATGCATAGCCTCCCACCCACAAGAGATGCACGGCAGGAGGCCAGCCTTGCTCTCTGTACTCAGAGTTTTGACATCTTTGAAGGCCAGGACCATGTGTACCAGTGCTCTTCAACAGGAAGAACCATTAGAACCAATATGGTGTGCAGGGACTTCGCCTTAAAAGTTTTAAAACTGCCCCTCAGACACAGTTTCAAAGTAGGGTACACATTAGAGTGTCTTTGAGTTCAACAGGTGGCACTGTTGCGAACACCTTTTGAATTGCCAGCGCCAGTCAGGGTTTTTGTATAACAGTAAGAGTGGCTACAGAAGTTACACCTTCATCTGTGGGAAGTATTCTCAAACTTAGTATCTTTATCTTCTTGTGTTTTCTAATGAAAGATGGCAGCCCAGAATCCAGAAAAAGCAAGGGGCATATCAGCTGACCTCCGCTGGGACAGATGGGTGTCTGGGGTTCTGTAGCTCACCAGCACTTTCCGCTCCATGGACTTTGTAAATTCTTGTATTAGCATCACCTGTTGTAGAAGCTCCTCCGCCCCGGAGCTGTCATCTCAGCTGCTCACTTAGGAAGTGCCCTTCGACGGACCCTGTTCACTGCTGCACTTTTCAATGAATTAAAACTCACTTCTGTCCTAGTGGGAATGTGTCCTTTGTTTTAGTCCACAAGTAGCAATTCTCACAAGGTACAAGAAGGAGCTGCTTCGTGGAGTTCTATAGTTTTCTGATGCTAGGAACCAAACTCAGGGCTGATATTAAAGAATGACATCAGCGCTGTCCCCCGGAGGTACACCTGGCTGCTGGGTAGCCACTAAACTAGTGAAACTGGACCGTTTCCTCCTCATGTTCAGCCTTTGCCTGGAAAGCTCTTAGATACTAGTCCCTGCTAGTCATCTGAGGCTCGGGAAGATGACTCAGGAGCTAAGAACACCTGTTCTTGCAAAGGACCCCAAGTCAGTTCCCAGCCTCAACATGGTAGCTAGCAACCATCTGTAACTCCAGCTCAGGGGATCAGATGCCTCTTCTGACCTCCAAAGCCTGCGCGTGCACACACACACACACACACAAATATTTTTTAAAAGAAAAACATTCTGATAAATGATTTACAGCTTCTTTGAGCAGCTTTTAAGAAGACAGGCTAACCCACCTTTGATGGTGCATTACTGTGATAACCCAGGGATTGACCCCTTTCCCTAGAAACAAAATGACATCTCACAGGAGTCATCAAACTTCCTTAAAGGGACATCTAATCCTAAGCATACAGGTTACATAGTCTCTGTCACAACCACACAGCTGGTGGAACATTAAAAATAGCCCAGAATCTGGGCTACAGCTCAGTAGTGCTTGTATTTTATGCACAAAAGCCCTGGGGTTCCATCCCCTTCACCACGTAAACTTAATGTGGTGAGACTTCTTCAGCTACAGAGAGACTGAATCCCAGTAGATAACTGTATGGCTCTGTACCAATGTATAAAAACAAATTGCCAGCTACAGACATCATGGGTTGCTTCATAGACCAAGAGATGTTAGGCATTGAAAAATTCACAGATTACTGTCTGGAAAAGATGATTTGGAGGCTGGAGAGATGGTTCAGAGGTTAAGAACCCATACTGCTCTTGCAGAGAGGACCCAGGTTTGGTTCCCAGCATCCACACCAGGTGGCTCACAACCACCTATAACGCCAGCCTCGGTAGATCCAACGCCCTCTTTTGGTCTCCACAGGTACAGTGCCTACAAATGAAACCACACAAATATACACTTAGAAATAAAAATCCTTAAGAATTAATCTGTGTGTGTCACAATGTTGAGATCACTTCTGGATTTGGAGTTTGGCTAGCAAGTAGCACAAGCCTGTCACTCTCCCCGAGACCCACTATCCCTCGCCCATCCCCTGTAGGCGTCAGGTAAATTCCCACACCGAGGGGGCACACATGGTGGGTTTATTACAAGTGAGGAGCGCTAGGTGGGAGCAACCTGTTTTGTAGCAAGCCTGCTCTTCTTTGCCCCAGAGGAAGACTGCCTCATCTATCAAGTTACTCATCTGCCAACAGTCCTGAGAAATGACTCATAAACTGTAATCAGGGCCTGGTGATCGGGAGGCCATAGTTGACTCTTACCCAATACCTCTCAGCTGGCTAATTAAGCAAGTGGTCACCTGGTTGGATGCATTCCCTGCCCTACCCAACGGAGTCTAGAAGGCAGAGCAGCCATCCACAACTGCTGTGATGTGGTCAGAAGAGCTGCTTTGTAACCCTGCACTTAAGGTGAAGGGTGTATGTAGGTTAAGTCATGAAGACAAGAAACATGCTTTCATATGTTCTAATCATCTATGTGGGTGTGGGGGGGTACCAAGTGTGCGTGCAGGACACACACACACACACACACACATACACACACACAGAATTGTCAGTGGACAATTTCTGGAAGTTAGACCATATGTAATATCATCAGAAACACTTGGGTCAGACTCTTGAGGGGATACCTAGACCTAAACAGAAAGCAAACCATTCTTTAGGAAACAGGAAATTAAATTCTATCTCACCGGCATGCCAACAGCAATCAACACAGACTACCAGAGAAGACCTAACTTTCATGTACCTGTCCCTTGGAGCCAGATTCCCTACAAGGGTCTTTGTTTCCCCTCCTTTCTTCCAGGCCAGTCATATATATGCGATCAAGTCTGGTCCATAAGCCACAGAATCCACAGGACCCAAGTTGGAAAACCCTGTAGTGAGGTCTCCTGGTGGCTTAGGAGTCACTGTAATTAGACAAGATTAAGAAGTGGGACCGGGGGCTGGAGAGATGGCTCAAGGTTAAGAGCACCGACTGCTCTTCCAGAGGTCCTGAGTTCAATTCCCAGCAACCACACGGTGGCTCACAACCCTCTGTAACATGATCCGATACCCTCTTCTGGTGTGTCTGAAGACAGCTATAGTGTACTCGTACAAATAAAATAAATAAATCTTTAAAAAAAAAAAAAAATGGGACCAGGTGTGGCAGCTCACGGCTACCATCCTAACACCCAGGGTGACTCCATCAAGGCCAGTGTTGGCTACATAGCAAGACCCTCTGCAACAACCATCAAAGGTCTGGAGATGACCCCTCGGACAAGCACAGTGTGTGGACTGAGACTGGATCCCTAATAGCTGCATGGGTGTGGAGAGAGAAATCCTGGGACGAGCCCGCTAACTAGACTAGCAGTATCAGTGAACTCTGCTCAACTGGGAGACCCTGCCTCAACCAAGTAATTGATGAAGGCTCCCAATGTCAGCTTCAGGCCTCCACATGCAGGTGCACACACATGCACCCACAGCAAACACGCACATATGCACACAAATGGGGGGGTATGAAATATGAGCACCAACTCTGGAGTACCATAGCTTAGGAGAGGTCTCAGTTAGACTCTGTCTTAAAGGGAGGCACTGTAGCACAGGAGGACATCTCTATAATCCCAGCACTCAGGAGGTAGAACAAGGGGATCAGGGCTCCGAGCCCAGGCTAGCCCAGGGATTGAGACTTAAGTCAGCCTGGGCTACATGAGAATACTTAACAAAAAATTTTATGACTCCCCCCCCACCTCCCTGTGAGACCCAAGCTGCACACCTTAGCACTGTCTCTCTCTGTCTCTCTCCGTCTCTGTCCCTCGCTCTCTCTCTCTCCCTCTCCCCCTGTATTGTATATGTGTGTTGTGTGTGCACGTGTGTGTCCATCCTCTTGGTCTACAACTCTAACAGAAGGTAATAGGTCCCTAGAGCATAGAGAAATAAAAAGCACCTATACTTTTTTAATCTTTAAATCTCATCAGTCAAGTATGGTAGTGTACACCTTTAATCCCAGCATTTGGGAGGCCGAAAGCAAGTGGATCTCTGTGCGTTTGAGGCCAGCCTGGTCTATCGTATCAAGGTCTAGGCCCTCCAGAGTTACATGGTGAGTACCTGTCTCAAAACAACAAATTCATGGCACAGATTCTGCCCCCTTCAGCTCACAAGGCTACTTAGTAAAATACTAAAGATAGAAAAGAGGATTTCAAAGGTCCAGGTTTAAAGCTGGGATTGATGGTACTACACCTGTAATCCCAACATCTGAGAGGCTAAGACAAGACGAAGACTACTGTGAGTTCTGGGTTAGGCTGGGCTGCGTAGTGAGTTCTAGGCCATAGCAAAACTGTCTGAAAAGGGGGAGCTTTTAGACCATCTTTTTGGGGGAGGGTAGGTGAGGAAATGGGGGCTCAGTTTGGGAAGGACAATGCTGGATAGTTTTGACTTGACACAAGCTAGGGTCATTTGGGAAGAGGGAACCTCAAATGAGAAAATTCCCCCACCAGAATAAACTGTGGGTATGCCTGTGGTATATTCTTGATAGATAATGGATCTGAGAGAGCCCAGCTCTCTGTAGGTGGTACCACAGTCCTGGGTGTATATATAAAAAAAAAAAAAAAAAAAAAAAAAAGCAAGCAGGGTCAACTCCTGCAGTGTTTCTGAATGGTATAAGAAAGCAGGCTGAGCAAGCCATGAGGAGCAAGCCAGTAAGCAGCACCCCTCCATGGCCTCTGCATCAGCTCCTGCCTCCAGGTTCCTGCACTGTGTGAGTCCCTGTCCTGATTCCCAGGATGCTGACAAGAAGCTGTAAGATGAAACACACCCTTTCCTCCCCACGTTCCTTTTGGTCTTGGTGTTTATCACAGCAACAGAAACCCAGCCTAAGACAGGAGGGTTGCTAGGACTCAATTCTCACACATTTAAGTGCCTGCTCTACCACTGAGCTACAGCCTCCGCCCCAAAGCCAGTTTCCTGTTAAGCTCTGCTCATTGTTCCATCTGCAGGATTTGTCCCTCCCCCTTTTTGCCAAGGCTTCTTTAATTACAGGTACCTGCAGCAGAGCAAAGCCGGCCACGGCAAAGATTCAACGTATCTCCAAAGGGGACAGAACTACATTGTCCAGGTTTGGCGACCTGTGCCTGTACCCCCAGCATTATGACACTTTGTGGTCTTTCCTCCTCCGTCCTTATCTTCCAGGAGGCAGGAGGATTACAAGTTCAAAACCAAACGGCTAGAGCATTCTAGGAGCCTGCAGTACATAGTCAGAACTTTTCTCAGAAAACCAAGAGCTGACAGTGTTGCCCACTGTGCACCAAACCCTAGGTTTAATCCCCAGCACCGCCCCCACTAAGTTCATGCATATTACATACCCAGGAATATAAGTAAACACGAGTCCCCGCCCACTGTTACTAAAGAGAGTAGATGTGTCTTCGTGGGTTGGTTGCTAAATGTACCCAGCACATGTTGGAAAATATTTTAATGGGATCCCTGGCTGGCAGCCCATCACAGCCCACCCTTCTCTCCAGTGTGTTTCTGAAGTTCCCAAAAGCTGATCCAAGGCAGGGAGCACCTGTTAGCGCACCACCCTGGCCTCCTCTGAGAGCTGGGACAGCAGCTAGGCGCATGGTGACTCCTCTGCTCACACCCCTAGGACTTAAGCTGCTCTGTGTCCTTGCTTCCCATCTCTGGCATCTCCCACAGAAGGACTCCGGTCACTATGACACCTTGGATTTTTACTAGGGATCTGGGAAAGGTTATGTCACCTCCCAAGGCAGCCTCAGTCTTCTACTACACTCTCCCAGATGCTTCCACAGTGCCACAGCAGGTCTTCTCACAGAATGAGAACAGAGATGCATCAGGTCCATGATCCGGGCTTCCTGTGTCCTCCCTACAAAGCCTCCAAAGCCCCGCCCAGAGCTCAGCCTGGGGCAAACTCTGCAGCAGGACAAGCCATAAGCTGCAACTGGGTATGCCTGGGATAGACCCTTCCACCTCCAAGTTGCCCACAAAGCTGTCGTCACACCTTTAGGAAGTCCCCCACTAGGAGGGATGCAAAGGGCACTGAAAATAATGTCTGGCCTCAAGGAAATCACCAACTGAGGGAATCTGTTTTTGTTGTTGTGATTATCCCTGAGAGCTATTGAGACAGGACTTCACTATGTAGCCCAGGCTAGCCTTGAAGCCATACTCCTTCTGCCTCAGCCTCAGGAGTGCTGGGGTGATAGATGTAAGCTTCCATGCTCCCGCGTAGGGAGGGAGTGAGAGTTAGCAGACATGGAAATGCTGGCAAAAAGACATAGATCAAGGCCTCCAGATGTGGTCTGGATCAGTCAGCATCACCTTGGCCTTGAAAGGACATGAGAGTCTGGTGGCCCTACTGCTCCAGGTACCCTGAATCTAAGTTGTCAGGAAAGAAGAACACGTTCTTTAACTGCCTCTATGGCAAACACAGCGGAGGGCTGTAAATCAGCAATCACCCTCCAGTTCTGAGTGGTCTATGTCTAAATCAATTTCCTTCTGTAAGCATAAATTTTTAAAATACAAACAAGACACTTGGCAGTGGCCACGCCACAGATCCAATTCCCTCTGGCTCGAACACCTTGCTTGGCCTCTACAACCATGTCTGGCCAGACCCATAAGGCCAAGATCAAAAAGTCTCTGAAGTCAAAATTGAAGGTGACGGAAGAGGAAAAGCCAGCTTTCAAAGGGAATGCTGGGAGAGAGACAAAATGGGTGAATTGCCATGAAGTATAAATCACCAGCTTGCACCCTACACCCCACAAGCATTACCTCATGTTAGTTCTTTTTTAAAAATTCATTTTTGTAGGGCAGCGGTTGGGCACACCTTTAATCTCAGAGGCAGATGGATCTCTGTGAGTTCAAGGCCAGTCTGGTCTACAGAGTGAGTTCCAGGACAGCCAGGGTTATACAGAGAAGCATGTCTCAAAGAAAACAACAACAAAAAACAGACTTATTTTTATTTATGTGTATGTGCCTGTATGTGCCATGTGTGTTCCATGTCCTACCTCCTGGAGTCAGAGTTACAAGCAGTTGTGAGATGTCCAACATGGGTCCTGGCAACTCTGATCCTTGAAAGAGCAGCAGGTGCTCCTTAACCACTGAACCATCTCTCCAGCTCTTTAGTTCTTTGAGTTGCTTAAGTCGACACGCACAGAGGGTACCTCAGTTTACCTGACCATGAAGGGCTGGAGGTGAGTGCAGCTCAAAGGACGGATCCAGGGCTCTCATGCTTGAGACCCATGGCTCAAGCTCACATGCCACAAAAGCAAATTCCTTTCACATTAGGGAACAAGGCTTGCAGAGAGGAGAAAATGCGTGTGTGTGTGTGTGTGCGCGCGTGCGCGCGTGTGTGCACCCGTGTGTGTGCGTGCGTGTGTGTGTGTGCGTGTGTGTGCATGTGCGCGTGCGCGTGTGCGTGCATGTGTGCGTATGTGTGCGCGCGTGTGTGTGCGTGCGTGCATGCGTGTGTGTGTGTGTGCGTGCGTGTGTGTGCGCGCGTGTGCGTGTGTGCGTGTGCGCGTGTGTGCGTGTGTGTGCCTGTG
>CM052707.1:63715605-63741084 GCA_028551405.1 Uromys caudimaculatus | reverse complement strand
TGCATGTGTCTGTGTGCGTGTGTGCGTGTGCGTGTGTGCGTGTGCATGCGTGTGCGTGCGTGTGTGTGTGCGCGTGCGCGCGTGCGTGTGTGTGTGCGTGTGTGCGTGTGTGCGTGCGTGTGTGTGCGCGCGTGTGCATGTGTGCATGTGCGCGTGTGTGCGTGTGTGTGCCTGTGTGTGCGTGCGTGTGTGTGCGTGCGTGTGTCTGTGTGCGTGTGTCTGTGTGCGTGCGTGCGTGTGTGTGCGTGCGTGCGTGTGCATGCGTGTGTGTGCGTGTGTGTGCGCGCGCGCGTGTGTGTGCGCGCGTGTGCGTGCGTGCATGCGTGCATGCGTGTGTGTGCGTGTGTGCGTGCGTGCGTGCGTGCATGCGTGTGTGTGCGTGTGTGCGTGCGTGCGTGCGCGTGTGCACGTGTGTGCGTGTGTGTGTGCCTGTGTGTGCGTGCGTGTGTGTGCGTGCGTGTGTCTGTGTGTGTGCATGTGTGTGCGTGCGTGCGTGTGCATGCGTGTGTGTGCGTGCGTGTGTGTGCACGTGTGTGTGTGTGTGTGCGTGTGTGTGTGCGTGCGTGTGTGTGCGTGTATGGGAACAGTGTGTGGAGGTGTGCGTGTGCATGCACACACACATGCATATAGGTTAGAGGCAGACAGATCTGAGTTCGAGGCCAGCCTGGTCTACAGAGTGGGTTCCAGGACAGCCAGGACTATGCAAAGAAACCCTGTCTTGAAACTGCCCCCCACCCCCAAAAAAACCCCAGCTATCTGGAAGTCCAAGGTTGATTCAGGGATTTTTATTCTTTTATGGTACTCATTTACTTGAGACGCGTAGTCTTAGTTAACCTGGAACTCACTACATAGACCAAGCTAGCCTTCAACTCACAGATCCACCTGTCTCTGCTTCTGCCAGGATTAAAGTCCAGGAGTCTTTCTTAACCACTACCTTATTTGCTGAGACAGTCTTACAATGAGACCAAGGTTGTGGTTTCTCTCTGACTAGTCTCTATACCCAGCTAGTCCTGGGGACCATCTCTGCCCACAGAGGTTGGCATTTCAGACAGCTGTGACACCCACCTGGCATTTGTGAGGGCTTCTTTGGATCCAAACCTTCAACCTCCATGTTTGTGCCCTCCCACAGACCATTTCCATTTGCTTCCTTTTACTCAGACTAGGGCCCAGCGCCCAGGATGGCCCAGCGCCTGCCCAGCGCCCAGCATAGCCCAGTACACATCCATGGTGTTCTTCTCTGCTCACTTAAATCTTTCTGGAAACACCCTCACACAAACTCATAGAGGTGTGTTTTTCATGGTCTTCTAAACCCCACCAAATAGACTATCGACAGTGGATAACAGGCAAGAGGAAGATGAAATCTAAAGTCCAAGGGGTGCTGTAGGCTGCAAAATGCTGTTGAATGTGCAAATACGATGTTCTGAAGCCTAAACAAAAGCTTTTCTGCTTTGAAAGGGGTTCCTCTTGGGGATGGACAGATAGGATGTTTCTAGGTGAGCTTTGACATCACATAAGGACATTACAGCTGATGGTACTGGATACAGTGTGCGGGTACCTTCACATTCCCTGCCTCACTTCCTCCTCACAGCAGCCCTATGGCAAAGGCCACCAACGAACCCCTGCCTTCCCATGCTTTCTTTTTTTTTTTTTTTTTTTTGGTTTTTTGAGACAAGGTTTCTCTGTGTAGTCCTGGCTGTCCTGGAACTCACTCTGTAGACCAGGCTGGCCTCGAACTCAGAAATCCACCTGTCTCTGCCTCCCAAGTGATGGGATTAAAGGCGTGCGCCACCACTGCCCGGCCTTTCCCATGTTTTCATCATTGCAGGATGTCACCTAGCCCAGGCTGGCAGTGAATTCACTGTAGCTGAGGATGGCCTTGAACTTCTGATCCCTCTGCCTCCACCTCTCCAGTGCTGGAATTAGAGGCATGGACTGCCACACTTGGCTATGTGGAGTTGGAGACAGACCCCAGGCTTTTAACCAAGCAAGACAGGCAGTCAATCCAAACCACGCAAGACAGGCAGCCGAGAGGAACGCTTTTCCGTTTCACAGAAAAACAAACAGGCAACAGAGTTTGACTGGGAGCCACTGTTGCTACAAATGTTAAATGCGCCCCTCACCAAGGATGAATTCTAGTCTTTTTTTTTTTTTTTTTTTTTCAGAACAATAGAAAACAAAACCTCCAGACCGGCCCTAAAAGACACATGCTGCAGTCAAAAGAACCTCAGAAGCCAGCTCGAAGACTCCCTCAAATTCTGTATCCTGCTGATAACCCCTCCCCTTCAAGACCTCGGCTCTAAATCACGTCTCTGACCTCCTCAGCGGTCACTCAAAGCACCTGGATTCATTTTCAGCACACTTGACTGTTTACAGTGTACACGATCGGATCCTTGTTCCCGTGAAGGGGTGGGGTGGGAACGCCATGCTCTCCCCCTATATAATCCACCCAGTTCCTAACACTGTTGACCTTCCCAGCTCCTGTTAATGGCAGGGTGGTTGCTCTCCCTGGAATCTCACTGTCGGGAGGCTGAGACAGGAGGATTGCCACAAGTTGGATCTAGCATAGCTCCACACTAAATCCTAGGGCAGTTTGGGCTACAAAGTGAGACCCCGTCAGAAAGAAAAATCATTCAGTTTATAAAACCGAGAGACTTGGAGTTTCTTTTCAAGCCCAGGGCAGAATTTACTGATACAGATGAAAGATGCAAGGTGACTGGAACACGAGCATCAGCCGGGCAGTGGTGGCCACGCCTTTATCCCAGGACTCAGGAGGCAGAGGCAGGTGGATTTCAGTGAGTTCCAGGCTAGCCTGGTCTACAGAGTGAGTTCCAGGACAGCCAGAAATATTTAGAAACTCAGTCTCAAAAAGACCAAACAAAACAAACAAAATAACAAAGTTATCACAAACTTGACAGGCTAAAATGTAATTCCCTGCCCAGAACAAAGAGAACGCCTTAAAGGCTTAGAGTCCTGTGCAGCTGTGTGTATAAACATTTCAAAGTATCAACTTACCTTCCTCAGAAACAGACAGGAGCTTCTAGGGAGATAGCTCGATGCCAAGGTGTGGGACTGAGCGTTTAAGAAGGCGGTGTCTCTGTATTGGTGCAAACGAAGTCTGCCTTGTCAAAAGGGCTACCCGATTTGAAGTCTTCCGCAGGGTATCTCTCAGAAATCAGAGTTTAAAGTCACAAGCTGCTCCTCAACCCTATCTACAATCAACTGGGAGTGGTTTGCCAAAAAGCAAAGCAAAACAAGAAGAAACCAAACCAAAGACCAAACCAAAGCCTAAAGCCACTCTGCAGGCAGATAAGGCTCACCTGGAAGTAGCCCTATAGCTGGCCCGCCCCTTTAGGCTTTCACTTGGCCTTCCTCTCCACCCTACAGACACTTTAGCCGAGATTCTTTCTAGAACACCGAATTGAGCAAGTAGCGGCTCACATCGGAAATTGGCACTGGGCAGACTCTAAATAGTTAGTTCCTTTGCAAAGCATGAGCACCCTTCTTGAGGCTGGCTGAGCCCACTGCAAGTTTGGGTAGCTTGCCTGGCTTGGTCCTGAGCCTTCTTTTCCTGGTTGCTCCAGGAATTATCTGACCAATTGAGAGAGTAACACTAGGAAGGGTTCCCTGCCCTGCCCACTCCTCCCAGGCAACAAACCTTAAAGGAAACCCAAGACAGTTCTCTCCCTGTATTCCAGGATTAGCCCCTAAGTCAGTGGTTCTCAGCCTTCCTGACGCTGCGACCCTTTCATACAGTTCCTCATGTTCTGGTGACCCTCAACCACAAAATGTTCCTTCATAACTGTAATTTTGCTACCGTTATGAATGGTAATGTAAATATCTGATATGCCACCCTGTGAAAGGGCCATTCGACTCCCAAAGGGGTCACGACCCAGAGAACCACTACCCTAATGCACCCACTCCCATAAATGAAGCTCCACCCCCAGGAAGTAAATAAATGGGGGAAAGGTTCCTCTGTCCCAGCACAAGCCTGCTTTCATGGTCTGCTCCTGAGAGGGGAGGTAGTGTTTGCTTTTTCACAGTCAGTTTGCTGAACACTCTTTGGAACTTGAGAATAAAATGGCTGAGAAGCCAGGCTCCAAGGCCGGCCAGCCACTCACACGGTACCTTGGGACTGCCGGGTAATGTATTTCCTCAACTATGAGTGTTTTTACATTCACACTAATTCACTGCCTGTGGAGTAGAAACGTTACTACACTGTCAGCCTTTTGAATAAGGCCTGTACATGGTTAGCACCTTGTTGACATGTTGACATAGGTTGTACCAGAGATGACCCCTTTCAGTAAAACATAGCACCCAATTAGGACTATCTGACAGCACCCCAATGCAGTGTTTGTATACTAACCCCCCTCCCAAAATCCCTCAGAATTCTGTCCCTCTTGTGTGTTACACACTCACAAAAATACTGATTCATGGTGTGAGCCTGGAAGATGTGAGAACTCCCCACCAGCAGGCCAGGAATCCTGCAGTGAACACTCGCAAGATGGCCTCTTATGGTCCCATCCATGGCTGAGGGCCCAGTCCCCCTGAACTCACTACACACCACCAAGGTCGGGGGTTACATGGCTATAAATCTGGGTCCCCTTGGCCCCCTCCTCAGATTCATTTTATTAGAACAGCTCCTAGCAGGCTGGAAATACCCACCTGTCTGTGTTGGTCTATTACAAAAGATACAGATGAAGAAAGTCACTGGGCAAGAAGCACCATTCTCCAAGAAACTCTCTAAATGGGTGCTACGAGGCCTTCATTACACAAGCTCGCAGTGAAGCAGAAACAGCCGTGTTGACATGGGATCAACGGTGAGGAAGTCCAGCAGAGCAGGTCTCTCCAGGTTGCTCTTCCTCTCTATGCCGCCTAGCTTTCTTACAGCTAAGAGGCAGGACCCCTTTTGAAACAGAGTCTTATGCTACACTTCAGACAAATAATTAACTTTTATTTTTATTAACAGTACTATTGACAGAGTGAAGAGGATGGAACTCGACCCAAGGTCATTTCCTTTTCTCTAAATAGTTTTCATTTTTAATTATATGCACGTGTTTGGGTGTGGCGTGTGAGTGCAGGTACGAGCAGAGGCCAGAGGAGACCTGAGATCTCCCTAGAGAGTTATATGCAGAAGGTTGTGAGCACCGAGTGTGGATGCTTAGGAACTGAGTTCTGAAAAAGCAGTCAACACTTTTTAATCTCTGAGCCATCTCTTCAGCTTCGCAAGATAATGATTCCATTAGGGCTAGCTCCAAGACAGAAAGAGACAGGAAGATTTGCTTCCATGATCTGCCTTAGTGAAGAGAAATTCTCATTTCTGTGATTTGTCTTGGGGAGAGAGGGAGGGGTCAGGAATCATGCTGATGTGCCTACCCAGAACCTTTAGAAAGAGTTTGGCAAAAAAAGTTAGTGGTTCCTCCCGTGGCCCAGCTCTCGTTTCAACAAGGCCTCTAGGGGGCAGCATGGCAGAGAGAACAGAGCAGCCTTGGAGACAGAACAAGGGGACACTGTCATCAAATCCAAGCAAACCTCTCCATCTGTAAAACTGTAAAAACAGTTGCAGGAATCTAAAACCAAGCACGCCCTGCTGCTGAAGTGGATTATTGCAGGTAAAACCCGGCAAACAAGAACAGCGGGGTGGCCCGGGGCCTCTGAGGGCCGCCTGCTCCTGCTAGCAGGATGAACAAGAAGTCCGCACCCCAGTAACTCTTTAGTGTGTGTGTGGCCTTCCACGGCTCCCAAGGCACGCATTTGTTTTCACGAGGAAAACAATTTTAATGTACAGGACAGGCAGACAAGGAGCTAGAACAACAAAGAAAAATGACATTTGGAAAAGCGTGTGCGTGCCCCTTCTCCAGAAAAAAACAAAACCAAGCCCTTGTAAACATTATTGAATCATGGTATATTCTTCTTAAAGAAAAAAAAAATATTGTTCCAAAACTGTAATATATATGTGTGTATATGCATACATATATGTATCTATTACACGTATTACATGTATATTAGCATGTTATCATAAATAAAGACATACGAATTTATCAACTAACAACTTCAATTTTTAATAATAGAAACAAATTTTGTCATTCCAGACACAATTTCAGGGGAGAAAAAAAAATCTGCCCTATAAAAATAAAACGTAAAGTCCTCAAGGTCATAAATATAGCTTTTAACTCTAGATTTAAACTGCTTCCCTGCAGCCAGCCTTCACGTAACACTGGTCCTGTCCCATCGCATTCCGAAGAGAAAGCAGGATTACAGCAAAGCTTAGTTCCGTTTTACACAACGATCTGAACAACGGTTTAAAACAAAAGATCTTGGCCTCTGGGGCTCTTTTTCTTCCTTTATACTTTAAAGGCTGCTGTAGTAACCAGTGTTTGGGAGAGAACATCAGTCCTCAGGAGCCAGGAACCGGCAGATTTTCAGCGCAGTGACACTGCCGAGGCTCATGGTGTGGTGCACACGCCACCGAGCGGGGTTGAGGAATACAGAGGAGGGTGCTGCTTCATACAGTCTACTTCAAGTCAAAAAAAAAAATTCACAGATGCCCATCAGCGGCTACGATAGGTTCTAACAGTGTCTTCATCTGAGAAACTAATGCCTCACAACCGCTAAGCACACTGGGAGGAGTCATTAGAAGGACCAGGTGGCTGGTGGCGGCATACACAAACCCAAGCCATTGTCTGAGGAGAAAGACCAGTACAAGAACCGAAGGCATTCCCTGAATAAAGGCAGCGTGTCGGATGACAATGTCACTAAACCTCACTGATGCACAAAAAAGAAATCACATGCAAAATTAAACAAGCTGTGCCATTCATATTTTATAGCTAGCTCTACTTTTTGTTTGTTTTTTTCCAACTCTTCTAATAGCTTAGACGATCCGATTGTCTCGGGAGCTTGCGTAGCATAGCCCACGCTTGGATCTGCCTCCCACAGGACGGTGACATTCTCCCACAGGTCAGGAGAGCCACCTGGAAGGGACAGATTCTCCATCAAAGGCACAGTTCATAGAAAGGCAAAGAGCTGGAGCACCTTGGAATTTCCAAAAGATTCCATCGGGTGTCACCTTGTTAACAATTCCTTGGGAATTTATAAACAACAAAATCTATCTAGACTAGAGACAGACCAACGTCAGGCCCCTCCGGAAGCACAGAACACCGTTCCCGCCGCTCTCCGATTTGCAAGCTGCTGCGGAAATGAGGCCACTGCGCCTGTCTATTGCACGTGCGTCTCTTTGGTTGGAAGGAACAAGCATGCTCGTGTCAAAATAGCTCCATAATGAAGGCCTGTTGTGCGCCAGCTGGGTGTGGACTTTCCTTCCTTGGGGCCCTTAGTAAAGTCTCTGAAGAGACAAGGACTCGGTAGGACCCAGCCTTAATCAACATCCCTGTCTTCTACTTCGTAAGAACAACTTTGGAGAGTGATTGGGGCTGGGGGTGTGGGGGGAAGCAAAAGGGTGGGGGGGCAGGGAAGAGGAAGGGTGGGATACACGGGAAGAGGGTGATTGTCACAAAGTGTGCTGTGAGCCCTGGCCTTGCTACATCTTCTAGCCTAACAGCTGAGGGGAAGCAGCTGCCCTTACCCAAACTCCTTTTGAACTCTGAGAGCAACCTCTGTGGGGGAGAGGGCGGAGCCTACATTGACCGGAATCAGCACATGGTCAGGCCCCAGCTACACGAGAAGCTAAACCCCAGGCCATCCACTCCACGCCCGCAGGTCTCGGAACAGATGCACAGGTCAGGTCCAGCTGAGGCAATCCAACCTCGAACCACCTTGGTCCACTGCAGTTCACAGATCCCTCCTTTGGGTTTAGCTCCTAGCTCTTTGGCTCTGACCCCCACATTTTACCACTAGCAAATCAAGCAATCTTTAACTGAGCTCAACATCAACCCTGAATGCTTTTAGCTCCTTTCCAGACAAATACACCTTTCTCCTCTGACACTAACTGAGAAGCCACGCTACGCCCCCAAGCCCTGGGCCCTCAACTTCCCTCTACCTTCCCGACTTGCTCTTTACTTTCTTTGTCAAAACTCTTCCAAACTCTTTTCCCAATCCCCCAGAGTTCCCAGACTCCTGTGTCCTTCAGTTCATGTGGGTAGACCGCTCTAAGAGAACAGAAACAATTGGGTAGTTTCACCGCAGGACAAGCACTTAGAGATTGCTGAGTCAAGCTCTGAAGCTCACTGTGGCATCCTGAAGCTACTGAAATCACATCATGAAAGCAACGAGAAGAAGACGGGGAGCATCAACCCAGAGGTCATGCTCCGAGCACTCAGGATGCCCCTGGTGACCCCAGGCTCACAGCTTGCAAGAGGTAACATCGCTATGCCAGAACAGAACAAGCTGTGGAGTCCCTTGTGCCAATCCGTGAGGCGCAGGATGCTGTGTGACCAGGCTTTCGAGAACCGTGTCTACAGAGAAAGGAGGAAGACCCTAGCGTGGCAGGGCACGAAGACAGCTCTCCGAGAAGAGAGGCGATCAGTGCAGCTCTCTCGTGCGTCCCGAGCTGTGCCTTCCTGGCTGGAGGAGCCCTTGACCTTAGCCGGGCTTCCACACCTCGCCCAGCGCTTCCTCCAGCTTCTGCCTGTAGGCTGTGTAGCGACGCCTCAAGCCCTGCAGCTGCTCGTCTTCCTCCTTGTCCAAGATGCGCAAGAAGTTCTGCAGTTCAGGTAGACTGAAGGCTTCCCACTGTTGAAGGACAGAAAGGAACATGCCATGACAGGATCCAGGAATAACCCAGCCAGGATCACTTCCGTGTCCTCCCCCGCAACCAAGGGAGGGTGGCTCCCCCTCCCACCGCCAGGACAAGATTTTGCTATGTTGTGCAGTCTAGTCTTCAACTCTTCATCATCCTGCCTCAGCCTCCCGAGTGCTGGTTTTATGGTGCTGTGTGACACCAAGCCCCGAAGAAGACTGAGGTATGGCTGCCCCCCCCCACCCCGTTCCTAGTCCAACCCCACAGAGAATCGGATCCCCACACGTGCCTTCCTTCGGTCTTGCCTTCCTCCTCCCTGCCCACAGTCTCCTCAGCTCCACAGTTCTGCAGCCCACCTGCTTTCTCCATCACTGCTGCCCCAGCTCTCCTCACCCACCCTCGGCCCTGCACAGCCTCCTTCCCCTCCTTCTCACTCTACCCTGGCTCTCTCTGACCTCAGCTCTGACTCCCAGCCCTCCCACACACGCAGCCATAGTTAGAGTGCTCAGCCAGCACCCCGAATGTGCCCCACCCTTAGCTTCCTCAGGGTCTCAGCTTAGTACGTGTTCTCCTTGCTGTGTCTTGCCTACCAGTCTTCTGCCCACCCTTCGGGTCTCAGCTCACCCCTAACCTTCCTGGGGAGGCTTCCAGGGCCTTCCCCTTCCCTCCTCACCCAAGGCGAGGTTTATTAACAGGTCTCACTGAGCCACTTTGAAGCCCGGTTCACAATCAAGATTGTAAGGACTAAAACACCCTGCTTGGTGTCTCCCTCACCTACGCCTGCCCTTCATGGCAGCTAGATGTAGCTCGCCACTTGGAGTTTGGTTCCTGACCTGGAGGCCGAGGTCTCCTCACTAACAGCATCCCTCCCCACAGCAGGTGCTCGCGCACACACACTGGAGAGAGAGCAGCAAGATGCCTCAGTGGTTAGCAGCTCCTCTTGCTGAGCCTGACAACTAGAGTTTCACCCCTGGGACTCACACGACAGGAGAGAGTCGACTCCTGCGCGCGTTGCCCTCTCAGCTCCACACTCGTGACACGGCAAGTACACGTCCACACACCCGCACAAAACAATAAAACGTAATTTAAAAAACAAAGAAAGGGGCTTTTTCTTTTCTTTTAAAAAGCAGTGAATATCAAGGAAATTGCTATGCAAAAAGCCCAGTGACCTGAGTTCTTCCCTGTGACCCACCGAGACGTGGAAGGTTTTTTTCTGATCTCCACATGCATGCTAGGATACACGTCCCAAGAATACATTCCCATACACAATGAGAAGAATAACTAGTTTTAAAAAAGCATTAGCACCACTTTCTAGATCGCTTCTGAGTGAAAGGCTGGGATAATCAGAAGCTCTGCCTCATGTTGTGTCCCTATCTGGCCACAGTCCGGGTCACCTGACTAGGCCAGCGAGCCTGTTCCCTCAGCGCCTTGGACTGTTCCACAGGACACCTCACACGTCTCAGGTCTGAGCACCTGGGCTGGAGAGTTTGCCCCAGGATTACTGAACGCTGACAGATGATAGACAGGGCGGCCTGAAATTGTTTTCAACAGACACCCCAATACATCGTCCTTGGAGACACCCCAAGAGGACGCATGCAAACAGAAGTCCTGAGTCTTCTGGCTGGATGGAGAGGGAAGGGATGGACATCAGGCCTGCATCTTGTTGGGTTTCCTTTCTTAACCTTTACAGACTTTTCTTAATAGATATGGGGGAAGGCGAGGCTGGATTAGAGTCACGTGGAGCTGGGAAGAAGAGGTGAACACTACTCTCTGTGTGAGCGTAAGTAAGAATTCTTTCCTCCGACTTCTGAAGAGCACCCGGCAATACAATGTTCTAGAAGCATTATACTGTATGTAAGCTAACTAGGGGCTCACTTTAGGCAATTCAGAATCTCTCCCTTTTGCTGCCCCCTCATCTCCTTGAAGCAAGAAAGCAGGCCAGCTGTTCTGTGTCGTCTGATGCCACCGTGAAGGACCCCTCACTCACCTCTCCAATTTCATGTTCTCGAAGAACAAAACTAAGTGTGTCGGTTCTGGGCCCTGCGACCAAACGCAGGTACAGCGGGTGCTCCCGGTCGGAGAGCTTGCAGGCATACACTGGGAAGGGAGAGAAACAGCACGTCACAGAGGACTCCGGCGTTCCCGAGACACATCACACACGCAGGCAGGCACGCGCGCACGTTCACTCACACACACACACACACACCGTGACACGCCACAGTAACAGGTCACATTCCCTGAGCCTCTAGATCACCATTCTATCACACTAACACCACAGGCCCCCAGGACACAAAGTGCCCGGTATACACACACAGTGCCTTGAAGAGGAAGAAAGGAGCTCCAAGAAGATGGACTAGGAATTTGCATCAAGCTTCTATGGTGACTCTGTCCCTCCTTTCAGAAAGATGGGACACTGAGGTAGGGAAGGGACCGTAACCCCTTTGAAAACTACGAAAACATCTCAACCAAACGACATGAATCGGAAGCTCCAGGCACAAACTTCTTTGCAGACCAAGGAAGGCCTGGCAGCCAGCGGGCGAGGCACTCGCCCTACAAGCACAGCTGTCATCACAGATGCACACAGGTGCGCTCGCATGGCCGAAGATTTGCCAGCCGTGGGGGATGGCTAAGTGGGACACTGCCATTTTAGATTGTGTGGCTGACATCCACCTGCGCCGGCAAAGTTGCTGGCAAGCTAAAACTGTCAACCAGGCCTTCCCTGTGTCCCTGCATTGCAGTTTCCTGGTGGCTGCCTCTCCTCCACTGGGCTGCTGAGCCTGTGGCTCCACCGGGCTGCTGAGCCTGTGGCTGCTGAGCCTGTGGCTGCTGAGCCTGTGGCTTCTGACTTGCCTACCTTTCGGTTCAGAAGGGCCTGTGTTTAACAAATGTACATGCTCAGAAAAAGCCGTGTGTCACCCCGTGCAACTAAAGGACATTACTGTCATGTCAGAGTCAGTACAGTTTCTTCTATGGCTGCTTTAGGCTTTTCCCAGAGAAAACTTAAGTAGCTTACTGCTACTTATTGCATGGATCATAGACACTGAGTTTCATTCAAACGACTCCCCAGGAGATCCCATCTCATCTCATGGGGTGATTTAATGTTCGTTCTATCCACTGGGCATGCGTGTACGTTCAGGTAGGCCTGAGATCAACACTCATTTGTTTTTTGGGGGTTTTGTTTTGTTTTGGTTTTTGGTTTTTCGAGACAGGGTTTCTCTGTGTAGCCCTGGCTGTCCTGGAACTCACTCTATAGACCAGGCTGGCCTCGAACTCAGAAATCTACCACTCATTTGTTTTTATATCTGAGTTATACACATGCCTCTTGGTGTGTTAAGGGCACTAAAATCATTGCTACCACATCGTCACCAAACCTGTCCCTCTGTGTAGCACACCAGTAAATCCTTCGCATATGCCCGCTGCCTGAAGAGGCCTCAAAGATCCTCAGGCCTAACACTCTTCAACTCAAAAATACAGGCAGACAGCCATCATAAAAATCGGCCATCAGAGTGTGGCTTCCTCAGGCCATCCAGGCCTCTGACAGACAGACATGGCATCTATCAGCCGTCCTTCTGCCAGTGAGTAAGAGAGACAGGAACAGAGGGCCACGTACCTTGGTCTTCCCTGTGACAGCGCTTATAAAGCGCAAACTTGGTGGGACTCTCAGTCACCAGAAACTTCTTGAGCAGAGCCTCAATCACCTCTCCCACGGTGTTTGTGCTGCTGATGTGAAGTGTGTTCACACAGCCGCTGCTACTGGGGCTGGGAGGGGGCTGGGCAGGTTTGCAGAGTTCCATCTGCACCTTAATGAAGCCAGTGTAGATCCCATTTGAATTCTGAAGAATAAAGAAAGGTCACAGTGAGCGGGTGGCCAGCAGGCTGGGGGGGTGGGGAGGAGCAGATCTGAGCCTCAGGGGAAGGGCCAACAGCTTTTACCCATTTTTGTCTCTAAAACAATTTCACCAAAGAGTGCAGAGAGGGGCTACGGGGGGGGGGGGGGGGGGGCGGGGTGTGTGTGGGGGGGTGTGGGGTGTGGGGGTGTCATTGGCGAGGGGTTAATACAAGATCTGCAGGGCAGGTGCAGCGGAGGAAACATGCTAGCCCTGAAGGTTTGAGCTTCCAAAGCCCCCTGGGATGGATCAGCACCCACTGAAGAAGACCCAATCCTGAGTGGTACACGCCTGCCAGACCAGACTGGCCTCGAAGCCTGGAGTGTATCTCAGCTCCGTGCTCAACACCAACCTTCCACAAAAAGGAAGGTCGTGGTGAGGGCTCTGAGACACCCAAGTCAGCAATGAGTTGACAGTAGAAACACAGGCTGGCTTTATTCCCAGTGGCAAGGGGGCACATAGGAAATGACACTTCTGCTACACTTTTGTCCACAGCATACCCAGAGGGTCAGACACTCACACCTCCCACGTGGTCAAGGCAGGGTTGCTCGTTCTGTTCTTGCTATGTCTGCTGCTCTTGGTATTCCAGACTACCAGTCCTGAAAGCTCCTGCCCAATTTCTCCATTTCTCTGTAGGAGTGTTGGCATTACAGACGTGCACTGCTCCGTCTGGCCTTCTCATTTGTCTAGGGTTTCAAACCTGCCACCTTGTACTTTTACACACACACACACTCACACCCCGGCCCCAGCCAGCTCCCTGCCCCCATCTGTCTTTCAGTGAGAGCTAGGCAAACCAGGAAGGAGTACTTACTAAGGTCATCTTCAGCTTGTCCGTGACGGCTGAATTGTATTTATGCACTTTCTCTTTGATTTCCTCTTTGCTGAGGTAATTATGTGTTTCCTTCTCTTTCTCCACATCCTAGAAGAAAAGCAAACCATGATCATGCGTGAACAACCACGGGGGGAAAGTGCACATAAAGCTGGATTCATCTGTGTTCCACAAAAGAGCCGGTAGGCTCATTTCTCCCTGAGACACACAAAACTCTAGTTTACGGCCCAGCACACCAGGTTCCTCTGCCAAGCATGCCTCATTCTTCATACTTGTCTTCCTAGGGGTAGCGAAATAAAGTCAATCCGCCAGCAACTGGAAACAGTACTTCATTAATATCCTGCAAATCTGTCTTTATAGATTTGTAAAAATATAGTTCCACAGAGTACCTACTACTGGGCATTTCTACCTCTAAGGGTTGTTTGTTTATTTGCATGTTTACTTTGAGACAGAGTCTCATTACATGGCCCTGGCTGGCCTGGAACTCGCCATATAAACCAGGCTGGCCTAGAACTACTAACAGAGACCTGCCTGCCTCTGCTTCCTGAGTGCTGAGATTAAAGTTATGAGCCACTATGCCTGGTACACCCAATGCTTCTCCTAAGTACATTTTATTAATGTCATGGTCTCTACGGCTTTACAGTGTGCATTAGCAGAAAGCAGGAATGAACACTAAGTAACCGGCAGTAATCACTGACCTGTCAGGCTGTGCACAACTACCAGAGGGTATATTTACCTTCCAAATAGTCCCTGTGCCAAGATATAAGTGACCAGCTCTCTCTACCCCACTGTGCTGTCTACTTGTTCCCATGCCCTATTCTTTCTGGCCTTTCTTCTCCCATAACATGAAAGGGGAAATACTTACTCACTGGTTAAGTTCTCTCCTGATCCTTTAGAATCACTAATAATTTATGATCTAAAGACCTCAATCAGTACATTTATATCCTGCCTGATTTTATGCCAACTTGACATAGGGGAGAAGGTAGAAGAAGAAGGAACTTCGAGTGAGAAAATGTCCCCCTCCCCCAGACTGAACTGTGGGCAAGCCTGTGGCGCATTTTCTTGATTGGATGATTGATGTGGGAGGAGCCAGCCCACTGTGGGAGGAGCCATACACAGACTGGTGGTCCTGGGCACTAGACCAAAGTAAACCAGGCAAGTGTCTTAGAGTTTCTATTCCTGCACAAACATCATGACCAAGAAGCAAGTTGGGGAGGAAAGGGTTTATTCAGTTTACATGTCCACATTGCTGTTCACCACCAAAGGAAGTCAGGACAGGAACTCACACAGGGCAAGAACGTGGAGGCAGGAGCTGATACAGAGGCCATGGAGGGATGTTACTTACTGGACTGCCTCCCCTGGCTTGCTCAGCTGGCTTTCTTATAGAACCCAGGACTACCAGTCTAGGGATGGCACCGCCCACAAGGGGCCTCTCACCCTTGATCATTAACTGAGAAAATGCCTTACAGCTGGACCTCATGGAGGCTTCTTTCTCTGTGATAACTCTAGCTTGCTTTAGTGACACACAAAACCAGCCAGCACAGCAAGCCAGTAAATAGCAGAGCTCAATGGCCTCCACCATCAGTTCCTGCCTGGAGTGCCGACACCGTCTTCTCTGGATGATGCGCTACAAACTCTAAGAAAATGTAAGCCCTTTCTCCCCAAGTTGCTTTTGGTCATAGTGTCTTATCCCAGCACTGGAAACCTAACTAGGACAGATGCAGCCATGTAACCACGACGCCTAACCATAGTGTTTTGGGGAAGTCAAGGACACCAGGCACAGGACTGGATCACATATCATTCTCCTAACCACCCGCAAAGCTGGCGGAATTACCCCAGTGTCCACACAGAACTGAGTTCTAGTGAGTGAGTTAAGAAACTTAGCTGCTGAGTGGAGCCTCATACCAAAGCCCGGTGACGCTCACCAACTCACCTGTCTGGCAGCCTGTAAGTACCTCCACAGGGGCATTTCATTTAATACTTCCTCAAAAAAATGGGCTAGCTAGTCTCTCTGTGGTATAGACAGGAACCGGGAGAGATCTGCAGAGTCATTCGGTCCTTACAAGTCCCCCCTAGTTACCTGAACAAGTGCTATCTTAACCCAGATCCTACATCGTCTTCACTAAATAGGTCTCCAAGGCTCTGGTGCAGACAGACATTTGAAAATGCAAAGAACATGTGTACAGTCAGATTCAAACTCAAGGAGCAGCTTGGAAAAAGAAAGTATGAAGCTATGCCTGTTCCAGCTAACAACAGCTGGATGGAGATACCATGCCTACAGCCGGATGGATATGCCCTGCCCACAGCTGGATGGATATGCCCTGCCCACAGCTGGATGGATGTGCCCTGCCCATAGCCAGATGGATATGCCCTGCCCACAGCCGGATGGATATGCCCTGCCCACAGCTGGATGGATATGCCCTGCCCACAGCTGGATGGATATGCCCTGCCCACAGCTGGATGGATATGCCCTGCACACAGCTGGATATGCCCTGCCCACAGCTGGATGGATATGCCCTGCCCACAGCTGGATGGATATGCTCTGCCCACAGCTGGATGGATATGCCCTGCCCACAGCTGGATGGATATTCTCCAGGCAGACAGTTGTTTCGCTGTGTAGCAATGGCACAAACACACCAGGAGTGGTCACTATGGAACCCACTGGAGGAACGCCGTCAGAAATACAGAAGGCTCTTAGGCGAGCATTCCAGCAAGACCAGGCTCCGTTCTTGACGTTCTTTAGCCTACCACTGGGCCTCAGGGCTTGCTCACCCTTCTAAGTTTGTTTGCTCATTTCCTGCTAAGTGACGAGTCTGGAGCAGGTCACATCTGACGAGCTCCTGACCTAAGAGCAGCACTGTCTGCAAAGATCTGATCTGATCTGATGGCTGTTCTCTCTTAAGACCAAGGGAGGGACAGGGCTCCGTGTAAGGGACCAAGGACGCCACAGGGCCCCCAGACCACTCACTGCACACAAACTGCACTGCATGTGGGTCCGGGGCTTCACGAGGGTGAGAATCCTAAGGAAAGAAGTGGAAGGGGGCAAAGGAATGCTGGATAGCAAAGGACCAGGGCTTAGGCCCCTAGGACCAGAAGCCCACAGGCACTATGAGAAAGATCAAAGGAGCCATGACCCCAGGATAACCCACACCTGAGCACAGAGGAACACGTACAGTTATCTTTACTTCTCAGAGACTAAACAGAGGTTAGAGTGGGAAGCAACAAGAGGGTTGGAGCTCAGGGCCTACAAGACCCCTTCTGGGTTGAGCACTTTGTTATTCAAAGATCAACCAGATAGTAAATCCTGGGAAAGTGACAGCCCAGAGCTGGGATTTTAAAAAAATAAATTGGGGGTTGGGGGTGGGATGTGTGTGTGTGGGAATATCTAGTCATGGACCAATCATACAGGCTTGTGCTTGGGGGAGCGGGGAGGGGTGGTAGGAGACACAGGGACTCGCTGCAGCTGTCCAGTCTCAAGGTGCCTGTTCCCTGGCTAGTCTGGAACACAAAGGTGCTTCACCTGCACAGACACTGCAGGGACAGATTTTGCAGACGGGGCGGGGCAAGGTGGGAAATGACACAGACTTCAGATAGGGCCGGAACTGGAGAAGGACTACAACCTTGGACAACGTCTAGATTGTTTAAGCCTTTATGAGACTCCCTGGTCTGCCAGCCTGGGAAAGAACCCTCCAAATACACGCACATTCTCAACCTCGGGTGGGGCAAAGGGGTGGGAAGGAAGATGGCAAAAAGCGGAGGCAGGGTGAAGCTGTGGCACAGCACAGACTATAAACAGCATTCTCCCTGTAGGGCAGGACCGGGAAGGGCGGGACAGCCGCCTGTGATTACTGCGTGGTTATTACCCTTGGCAGCCAGGGAGGGGCTGGTGCCACACCCCAGAGCGTCTACCAGGCAGGTTACAAGCCATTGTGTCTGAGGCCACCAGGAGGGTTCTGCCATGCAAGATTCTAACTCTAAACCCATCCCTGGCACTTCAGCCACTGTGCCCAAGGAGCATAATTTGGGTCAGACTCACTTCCAGGGTGGGGCCCCATTTCCAGGCTGTTTGCTTTCTTTCTCACCAGTGAACTTTCTCAGAAGAAACACACCCACCTCCCCACAGACACGGAGAACCTGCACCCAAGGGGCATTCTTTCTCATAGGCTTTCCAAGGACAGGACCCCCTCCCCACCCCCGACAAGTCTGAGAGGACCAGAGAATCACTTATACATTCCTGGTTAACTCTGAAGCTACATCAGAATTGAAAAAAACAAAACCACTGAACAACGAAGCTCAAACAGTCAAGCTGTGGTGGCACAGGCCGAGGCAGGTGGGTCTGTGAGCTCAGGGTCAGCCGGGACCTTACAAAGCAAGTTCCAGGGCAGCCAGGGCTACACAGAGAAACCTCATCTTGAAAAAAAAAACCAAACAAACAAACACCCAAAAGCTCAAAGCATAAAGAGCAAATACAAGAGGCTTCCAAGGAGGTCGAAAGGGGGTGAAATGTGCCCCCATCACTACCTCCAATTCAGCACAGTAAAGAAATCTGAGCCAGGCAGTGGTGGCGCACGCCTTTAATCCCAGCACTCGGGAGGCAGAGGCAGCCGGTTTCCGAGCTCGAGGCCAGCCTGGTCTACAGAGTGAGTTTCAGGACAGCCAGGGCTACACAAAGAAACCCTGTCTCGAAAAACCAAAAAAAAAAAAAAGAAATCTGAATTATGGGTCACACATACTTAGGTCTGAAATCATGGTTCTGCCACCTTCTAGCTGTGACCAAAGGCAAGTCACGGGACCTCTCTGAGCCTTGGCTTTCTCATCTCTGTGAAATGTGTAAAAACAATACCTACTTTATACACCTGAGAGGATACAATACCAGCCATCATCCGACAATTATTTATTAGTGACCACTGGTGCCAAGCCGGATTTCAAGCTGTGAGAGGCAGTTGTGATCCTGCCTTCCCACCCCTCCTGGCTGACAGCCTGGTGAAGCTTGCCTTACTCCCTGGGCCCCACCCACTCATGCTGGCTGACGTTTCCCTTGGCACTACTGGCCTGTAGGTTAATAAGGCATGACTAGGGATATAGGCCACGGGTAGAGCGCTGTGTGAGACACCCAAGGGCTTGGGTTCTATACAATGAGAGCCTTTGGAAATGGCTCAGTGGGTAAACTGTCTGCCACGCAAGTGTCAAGACCTGAGTTTGAATCCCCAGAGAAAGTTGGGCATCGCAGCACACACATATAATCCCGGAGCTCCTGTAGAGAAATGGAGACAGACAGGATGGTCCCTGAACACCACAGGACACTTAGTCTGCAATATGCAGCAGCAACCAACAGAGACCCTATCTCAAAATCCACATGAGGAAGACCTCCGCTCTCCAAACACCTGCCCATTCGGGAGTGTACCATGCCCACAAATATTAAAGTTTAAAAAGAGAAAGAGAAGCAAGCTACTGATCTTCCCCGAGGTGCTAGAGGGTGGAAAACAAAAACAAAAACAAAACCAACAACAACAACCCAGATTGTCCCAGGCATAAGGAAAGACAGAAGGACAGTAAGTGTTGCACACCCCCCACCCCACCCCAGGCTCTCAGGCACTGCTCTCTGACACCAATGGATCTGGGTCCAGCCTGCATCAGCCGAGGTTAACCTGAGCAGGCCAACAAGGGCTTTCTCTCCAGGCTAGACTGAAATCATAAATTCCTGCTTTTCATCTCTCCTCCAGCTTTGAAAACAGGTTACTGTCTACTGATGTCTCAGGTCCCAAGAGCTTGGGGTACCCAGCTGCATGGAGACAGAACAAGTTCCAGGCTTATGGGTACAAAGAATAAAGCATCTAGCATTGTCCATCCTAAAACAGCCTGTTTCCTGGAGCAGTGGGCCCTGGCTGCAGATGGAATGCAGGGTCAGTCAAGGTGAACCGAACCCAGGCACCACCTCCGATAAACATATTCTGCCAGGCCTGGTTGCAGGGAGAAATAACACAGTGTACGGTGGGACTGTGGTGGTGAATTTCAAATGTCAGCTTGGTTGGACTGAGAAACACATGGCACATTACTGAGGCACACTATGTGCATGTTGGTACTTGCAGTGGATTAACGGAGACCCACCTCAAAGGTGGGCAGCACAATCTCATCGAGCGGAGGGGTAGGAGATCAGTCAGCTAAGCGCTGTCATTCCCCTTCCTGGCTTCCTGGTGGGCACCACAGACCTGGTGACTCTAGTTATGACAGTCACATGAACTTGGGGAGAGCACCCTCCCTCCCTTAAGTTGCTTTAGCCATGCATATCTGGTTGGAGTCACAAGAAAAGTAACTTAACACGGGGATCCAAAGTAGAGAGGACCATTTTCTGCAGAGGCTCCTCCTGCTGCAGTCCTGAAGTGGGGCCCACGATGCAATGGTGCAGGCATGCATATCTCTGTGAGTTCAAGGTCATCCTGGTCTACATAGAAGGCTACCCTGTCTCAACCCCCACCCTTGAAACAAGAAACAAGTTCACTAGGAGCAGTGCAAGCAGAGGCAGGGCTGACAGGTTAAAAAAAAAGGGGGGGGGGGAGTGGTGGCGCATGCCTTTAACCCCAGCACCTGAGGGATAGGGAGGGGTGGGGGTGGGGAAATGGGGGGATGGAGGCAAGTGGATTCTCTGCGAGTAAGAGGCCAGCCCAGTCTACAGAGAGAACAGAGAAACCCTGTCTTCAAACAAGCAAAAGATTATTGTTTTCCTAGGGAATAGGGAAAAGGTTTTTGTTTTGTTTTGAGTTAGGATCCCTTGTATCCCAGGCTGGCTACAGACTTGTTGTGTATGTGGCTGAGGGTATCCTCCTGCCTCCACACCTAGTACTGGGGTTACAGGCATGCCTCACTCGGCTGACTCCAAGTTGATTGAAAACATGCATGTATGTGCTCCTAACCTGAGTTTGAAAGTATAGCAAGCAGTAGACAGCTTTGGTGAGAAGTCTTTTAGGTATGCAAACTGGAGACCCTGGGATGGGCTGGATGCAAAGGGGCTGTCAGACAAAGCTAAAGCTGCGAAGTCCTAAGGGCCCTTGGGACCAGGAGCTTGTCCTGCTCAACCCCTGTGAATGCACACGTAAGAGGGTTGGAGGGGGTGGATCTGTATTTACCTCGGCTGCCTGTCTAACACTCCTTGCTAAGATACTGAAGGAGGCAGACACTTCAAGTCTTTTCATGGGTCCCGTACCATAAGTACCCAGCAGCCTTTCCAGCAGCCATGTTGTGTCTGAGTCTACAGCAGGCAGGAGTCACACAAGGCTTCCGAACTTCTGAGCTTCAGAGCTTAAAATGAGGAGACTAATTGCAAGCATCCTTTAATTGCTCCACTGGACAGCACAAATCTAGAAAGCAACAGGCTGGTGCCAACAATGGACGAGAGGCAAAAAGCGCCAAGAGAACAATGTGACAGGAAACAATGTAACCAGATGCCAATGTGAAAACACGGGCTGGGGCATGCACAACAGTACTGTGGGGGAGATTCTGAAGGACAGTTCCAGGGATGCTCGAGGTGGGTCTGTGGCCTCCAAAGTGCACTCATGTGTGCAAACTTACCGGCCCACGTCCAGAGAGATTCTGTGTTTCTCTTGGTGTGTGGCCCTGGCGTGTTGATTTGGAATGGCCACTCGGGAGTTGGGATTGTTGTCCTGCCAGATGGAGGGAGACTGGCAAGATTCGGAGAGCTGGCACTCCAATTCCAGTCCTGTGAGGATTAGGGAGTCCATCTTGCCTGAATTCAGCTGGTAGGCAGGCAACCCTCCTGTACTCCTGGTCAAACCTCACCCAGTCATCCCTGTAGCAACAGATGACCCACTGCTGCCTCAGGCAGAAAAGCAATAGGAAAACTGGAGCAGAAAGTGTGGGTGCCAAAGAAGTAGAGGGAGCCGTGTCTCCCCCAGAGTGTTGGTCCTGCGATAGACAGGGCACACGCAATCCTGTACCGCCCCTCACACCATCCCAATAAAGATGCCAGGTGGCCTTTAGAATGCTACAGGCCCTGGGAAGCCCCGCAGTCAAGGAATCAGTAAAAGCACCCAGCAAAGAAGAGACTTTAAGCAATGCTGGGAACATGGTGCTGGTTCGTTGTAACCCAATAAGCGCATTAAGCAGAACAGAGGTTTTCCTTCATCATGTCGCTGGCTTCCAGTTCACCATTCACCACCTTCAGTCGGATGCTGGTGGTGACGGTTCTAGTGCCTTATTAACCCTTCAGTCTGTATTCTGGGAGGGGTGGACAGGGTGGTGTTACTAGCACACCTAAGATACATCAGTCAAACTTGGTAATTTGAAGCATCCTTTGTCCCCGAGGCTACTTATTAGCAATCAAAATGACACCAGAGGACAAAGGTGGGATTTTAAACTATTCATTAAAAAAATTTTTTTTTACTGCCCAGAGGTGGTGCAGGCCTTAAGTCCCAGCACTCAGGAGGCAGAGGCAGGCAGATCTCTGAGTTCCAGGACAGTCTGGTCTACAGATCGAGTTCCAGGACAGCCAGGGCTACACAGAGAAACCCTGTTTTGGAAAAAAAAAAAACAACAACAACAAACAAAACAGAAAACAATCAAACAAACGAAAATTAAATTTAAACATACTACAAAAATAAAACAACAGCTACTGTCTGAGGCTGGGTCTGCAGCAATCTCCTCTTATAACCAGTGTGCTCAGAACATCAACATAGCCCCGACCTGTCACCACCGGTTCCCAATGCCACTGCTCCTCAGCTCAGGGCCCACCCCACATAGGAGGCCATCCCCACCACAGCAGCCTGCAGGTGCAGCCAGCATCACACATCCAGGTTCAGCACCCATGGCACATTCTAAGACTTCTCAGCCACCTTACTGTGCCTTTAAATCTTCTACTGGGAGGATGCTGTGTTTAAACTGGCTGGGTCCTGAGCGGGAGAGGCAGGCCCTAGACTCTTCAACAGACCAGGTCCTGAGGCCTGGCTGCAGGTCTGCCTTTGCAATCTATCTAGCCTCTGGCATGTCTTATCAACCAGTGTGATGTTCTGGCTCAATTCTCAAAACCTAATAAATCTGCAAAGACATATGAGGGCTTTACAGTATCAGACGAAATGTTTTATATGCTTCTGCTATCTATCTGCATCAAAAACCAAGAGTCCTTCAAAGTATGCTCTGTAAATACCCTGGCTCACCCAGGCTGTGAAAGCAGACCCAGGCCTAAAATGTTAATAAGATTAATTGCAGTTGCGATACACATTGGGAGCTACATCCAAGGCCTTCCATGAGCTCACCCTTTAAAGCCAGTTACCACTCTGCCACTACCCTATATGGCTGTGCTTTTAAAACCGGGTCAAGTGCCAATCGGCAAACAGCCACTTGGTTCTTTGGAGCCAGAAAACAAACTTGGAGGTGGCCCCTCTCTCTAGGAGTGCCCCAGTCTGAGGTCCCGATCCTAAAGTGTACTAGATTACACTCAGCCTTAGACATCGTTGGTTGAACCGTTTGCAAAAGGAGTCAATTACGATGCTATTCGTTTCTGAATGGTGACACAATTCATAGCTGGCTTAACTTGGTTCTTGTTGGTTTGGGGGAGGCGGGGGGTGTGAGAGAAGTAAGAGAGAGGCCGTGTGCACACAAATGTGGCTAATCTGCCTGAGCGACTAGCAAAAGAATCCGGGGGGGGTGGGGGGGTGAGCCAGCGCTTGGGCAGAGGCCAGCCCAGGCTTCCCCAGAGCCACAAGTTTTTATAAGAATGTCAACTCAGGGCCTCTGTTTCTTGATCACCGACGGCCCTGAACCATGGTTCCCCCTACAGCATCTACCACTCAATTCCAGCAGCCTGCAGCACTCCCCTATCAAGCACTACAAAGTAAGTGTGCTGGAGATTAGAAAAAATAACGAGAAAAATAAAAATAAGCCAAGAAGGAAGCGAGGGGCAAAAAAAAAAAAAAAAAAAGGTAACAGACCTGTTGCCCCAGATTCATAAGCATCTCACTGGCTTGATCTGGAGGAAGACCCTGGAGTCACCCAGTGGTCACTCACCATCGGCTAAGGGCAATTACTCCTGGGGCGCAGGGGCCTTCTCCCTCCCCCACCTCAGGTCAGCCCAGGGACACCAGAGGTTTACACAGGGTCAGAGTCAGGAGGTAAGCTCTCACACCTCCACAGCCTCCGTGAAACTTTTGAAACTCTGTGGTAAGGCCAGGTTCCAGAGAAAGGAAATCCAACAGGCTCGACTGGAGACCAGCCAGAAAGGAATGCTGGAACCTGGAAGGTTGGTGGGGACCAGCTGAGAAACCCTGCAGGTGGCTCCACCACCAGCAGGATCTAAAAGTCAGTCAAGGGCAAAGATGGGCAAACAAAACTCATGGCAACTTTGCCAGGTGACACCTAATTTAAAGAGGAAAAAAAAAGTCTTAGTAAAATCAGAAATTGGGGAGAGGGTTGGGGATTTGTTCAGTGGTTAAGTGGCTTCTCTTCCAGAAGACCTGGGTTCTATTCCCACCCACCCCGTGAGGACGCACAACCACCTGCAACTCCAGTTCCAGGGAATCTGACGCCCTCTTCTGGCCTCTGCTGGTACTGCATGCACACAGTGCACAGGGAAAGGAAGTAAAATGATCTGAAACAGGTCTAGGAAACAGGAAAGGATTGTGCTGTCCTTCCTTTTCCTGTTACAAGTGTAAGTTACCACCATAGAAAAGGAGGTTTATTCCAATTTAGACTCTGAGTTTTCAGGTAACAAAACTATAAATGCCAGTGGCCAGAACAAGAGGGAGACCGTGTCCGAGGGGTCACACTGACTCCACTACAGCTTGGATTTACATAGCTCTGACCCCTCCCCTCTGCAGCCTCACTGACATGCTAACCTAAGCATTCTTAGCACTTGCTCAGTCTTATACACCCCAGGTCCACAGCACCACAAGGAATGAGCCGTGCTACAGGTAAGCCCAGGGCCTAGCAGATCCTAAGACTTACTCTCCAAGTAAGTGTCCTAGCACTCAGTGCTTGCTTTTACACAGTATGACAGTCTGAAAAGCCCACAAGGAGGTTTAGGTTACACTGTTTATACCATTAGTTCCCATTAATTCAGCTCAGCCATCCCTTGTCAGAACATTTCCCTTATAGTGCCCAGCACTGACCCCAAGATGGCTCTTTTGATAAGCTGGTTCCTAGCCCTTAAAAGGCATGGCTCAAATAATACTGACTCCTTCTGCCAAGAGCAAGACATGATGAAGATGCTTGCCCCCCTTGGTGGCCTATATCTCAGAAGGACACTGCAGCCCCAGAACGAGGCCACGGAGGACACCTGCAAGCTGCTGTGCCGTGGTGTCGCTGTCTCCAGAATGCTGCTCCAAAGCTGGCGTTGCAGCCCCAGGAATTATCTTCTTCTCCTTGCCAACAGGGTCAGACTGCACTCTCTGAGAGCAAAGAAAATCAGGAGGGCCGCAAAGGGAGCTACCTGTCCTTTACAGGAATCCTCGTCCTGCCTCCTGCTCTGTGGCAGCTGGGAGGAGAATGTAGGAAGGATCCAGAGGTGTAAGCAACCCAGAGTGTGTCAGAACACAGGCTGGCCGGACCAGGAGGGTGGGGTGACAGGAGAGATGTTCACAGAGAGACTAAAGAGTGCCTAGTGCTGCCCTGCTCAGTGAACCCAGCCCAGTGGCCTAGCCCATCCCCACTTACTGCCTTAGAGGACTCTGGCACCACCTACAGCATCTCCATTCCAGACTAAGGAGTAGGAGGTGCCCAGCCCCCAGCCCTATTCTGCCACTCTCTCCTTTCTAAAAGCCCTTTTTCCACAAGTCTCTCAAGTAGAGGTAGCCACGCCCAACTCCAGGGCAGGTTGGGGAGCTCCCCCTGGACAATCTTGTCACAATTACTCACAGGGCACTACCTCACACCCTTCACAATCTGATGGAGAACACGCTGAGCCGGGGAGGCTGGGTTACTTTGCCAAAGAAGTACTGTTAAGTGTGTGGTCATCGGAGTGTGTGATGATGCTATACTAGGGAATTCCTACCTAGCCATGACCAAAGAGTTCATTCGAAAATTGAAAAACCATTTAAGTATAGAGGGGTGGGGTGGTGAGGGGA
>CM052707.1:63684035-63715505 GCA_028551405.1 Uromys caudimaculatus | reverse complement strand
AGGAGGACGGGGAGGAGGAGGAGGAGGAGGACGGGGAGGAGGAGGAGGACGGGGAGGAGGAGGAGGAGGAGGAGGAGGAGGAGGAGGAGCCATCGACCCAGTGGCCAGGGTGCCTGCCTAGCATGCAGGTAGTCCTGGGTTCAATCCCTGGAAACCCATAAGCCAGGTGTGTCGGTGCATGCCTTCAATCCCAGCACTCAGAGCAGAGCCAGGAGAGTCAGGCTCAGTGTTATCCTTGGCTACTTGGCGGGTTTCAGGCCAGCCTGGGAGACCTAATAAAGAAGTACCCAAATACGGAAGGATGCCAAAATGCTAAAAGTGTTTGCCCTTCATCTGGGGAGGTCTGGAATAGACATATACACACACACACACACACACACACACACACACACACACACACACACACACTTCTCTTTATCCATGAAAAAAAAAATATATAAGAATTACAAACATTTCAAAAGCCTCCTTCAGAGTCTGGTTGGCTGAATCAAAGAAGAAAAAAGTGAAGTCTGGGGCTGGTAAGTGGCCTTTCATGTATAAAAAATAAATAGCCTTGGAACCAAAAATAATCATAAGGCAACTAAGCACTTCACCAGCAAAACTGAGTTCCTTTCATGTTCCATCTGCCCCCCAAAATACACAGGGCACCAGCTAGGCCAGGCTGATAGCCAGATGCACGTACAGACAGCATAAATGAGCTGCCAGAGACGGCAAACCACGGTTCTAAGGTAGAAAGACGTCACTATAGTCTGTGAAAACACACAAATACACACGCATGCACACACACAAATACATATGAACACACAAATACAAACATTCTCATGTGCATTCGCACATGTGCACACAGGCACACACACAAATACAAACATTGTCATACACACACACACATGCGCGCGCGCACACACACACACACACACACACACTGCCAAAATTAATAGTTGGTTCCTAACATCACACCATTGACCAACTTATACACACGGGCTGTCCTGCAGCTGCCCCGGGAACGGCAGCTGTCTGTATTTTGTTTTTATTAGTGTTTGTCTGTGATTTACACTGTCTCCTTTCAGGGGGGAGGCTCTTCTATGCTGAGGTCTCAAACACCCAACAGCTCCGTTTCCTCCTGTAGTGGTGTGCACAGGAAGCTGAAAGCCCGGAGGAAGCTAGCTCCACCTTTCCTCAGTTCAGGGGGTCAGCAGCTGGCCCTCCCCCACTGTCCAGAGGGTCAGCCAGCAAAGACGGGGAGGGCTCAGCCCTGGCCTGGGCTGATCTGGCGTTGAAGGGAAGGGGGGGAGATGGATTTAACTGAAGGACTATGTGCACCGCTGAGCGTACAAGTCAGAGCAGCTCTGGTGTGCACCTTCGAGGCTGACCTTCTCTCCATGCTGAAGAGCAGACAGGAAGCAGCTGAAGACATTAGGGGAGGGTCAGCTCATGTGGCATCGGCTGAGCAAGGGGCCCTGAGGACACAGGATGCTGGGCTGCGGAAGCAAGGGACGTCAGTCGTTCAGGCCACACTCCGGAAGGATGTGAAGGGTTTTTCTATCTTTTCACCTGAACTGTCAATTCTCTGCCCCGGGAACTCGCTGGCGGAGTCCTCTAACATGCAAACAAAACTAAACTTCAAACAGGCACTTAGGGATGCTCTAGAAGTCAGAGTGTTAGAATGCAGGGCACTCATCCCTGAGGCCACACAGGGGATGCTGTCCAAACCTCGGTCACAAAATTCAACTCCAGGTGACTGAGTTGGTCCAGGGTATGTGTGATATATGATTTCTTTCTATTTGAAACCTCACTTGCTTAGGAACGTTTTTCTTTCCCTTCCTAACTAACAAAGCAGTAAACAGCCAATACCACCCTACCGTGGGCCACCCTCCAATCAGAGCTGACAGCGCTGAGCAGAGAAGAGACGCTAGGCTGGCCGGGTGACTCTGGGCTCTGCACTGCCCATGCTTTGGGAGTGAGGGGGCCAAGCAGAGGTCCAGGCCATGCATGGCACACTGTAGCCCACCACAAGTCCCCAAGGTAGGACTTTTATCCCCACTGTATAGATGCACAAATAAAAGCTAATGTCACACATGGTGACTATGACCATGAAGCCCAGACAACTTCAGATGACTATGTGAAGTGGGGAAGACCTAGAACCTTCCCAGGGTTTTCACGCCCCACTTTGCTGAGCGGGATTGAACCTAGGTCCTCTCACATGCAGGCTGGGCAACTCTACCAGTGAGCTACATTCCCAGCCAACCTGGATGGGCCAAGAGGAGCTTGAGGAAGACAGCTTGTCCAGAGACAAGTCATGCCCCTCCACACTGGCTTCATCTGTTATCAGCAATGGAGATGACTTGGTCTTCATGTACCTTTATTTCTGTCTTCTCAACTGATTATGGGCACAGGCAGGAAAGTGGGATAAAATGGGATCCTCTCTGAACAGCCAACATTTGAAAAATGGAATGTATAAGACAGAAATCCCGTTAAAAGGACAAGTTAGGACCCCACCTCCAAATCAGAACAGGAAGAAAATAATACCGAGGTGTGGGAAAACAACGGAAACAAGATTCCAGAGACTGACAAGTGAAAATCGTTAACCAGGTATGCCCACTTTCACAAAATTAATGTGTTCTGGAGGTTGCTCAGAACAGAGTGAACTCTTGCAAAGGTACTATTTTAGGAACAAAAACAAGTCTTAGAAGTAGCCAGTGCATAGGAGGCAGGTGGCAACCAATCCTGACATTTCTAACCAGGGACGGGTCCCAGTACCTGTAGCCCATGGGGCCATGAATTCTTGGCTACTTTTCCTCCCTCCTTCAACTTAATTTTCTTTTATTTCCTTAAGATTAATTTTTCATTTATTTTATTTATGTGAGTACAGTGACGCTGTCTTCCGACACACCAGAAGAGGACATCGGATCCCATTATGAATGGTTGTGAGCCACCATGTGGTTGCTGGGAATTGAACTCAGGACCTCTGGAAGAGCAGTCAGTGCTCTTAACTGCGGACCATCTCTCCAGCCCCTCCACCCCTGACTTCTTAATTTTCATGTGAAAAGACAAATCTCTTTGTAGACACCAACAACAAATATTTTGCTTTCTGCTGCTTAGTTAATGGACCAGCCTTGGACTCTGACAAATATTTACTCTGCACTTAAATACTTTAGCAAATACTTGCGCTAGGCAGAGGCGACCATGAAGGAACGTGAGCTCAGCCCAGAAGAGCTTGGGTGGGACCCAGAAGTGGCACAGAGAGGGTGAAGGCAGCTGCCACCGAGCAGATGCTGGGTACAGAATGAGCATAGCAAGGGCCTGGGGAAGGGTCCTCAGGAGGCAGCACCTCCATAAATTGCCCTGTGCAGTCAGTCAGTCCTTGGTTGGCTTCCTTATCAACATGTCACCCAGCACACAGAAACCCACAAAGAGTGGCCAGGGCAGCTAATGGAGGGCTTTGGAAAACCAGAACACACAGCTCGAATGGGCTAATTTTAGACAAAGAAAAAATACTTCGCATGCTGCTAGGGGGTATTTTTAGAGTCTGTTTCAGTTAGCCATCGCCGACCTTGATAGTTCAAGGGAAAAAAGCAAAGAGAAGAGTCTGAGAAAGCTGCTTCATATCTTTAGGGCTTGGGGTTCAAACCAGTGTTAGAGTCCAGCACCATAGAAGAGAGAGAGGGAAGGAGGGAAGAAAGACGGAAGGAAGGCTAAAAGGGAAAGGCCTACACAAAGTAAACTCTGGTTTTCTCGTTGTGGTTTGCTTCCCTCAGCCTAAAACAGAATAAACACCACGCACTGCATAACTCGCTCCGTGCCATGCTGAAGTTTTTACCCTGGGCTGGGGCAGAGGTGGCTGCAGCTGCCTTTCTCGATGTATATCTTAGAGAAGCACTGAAAGATGTAACACAGATGAGCACCAGCGATCAGTTAAGCCGAACAGCACCGCCTAACAATGGCTTGAAGGTTCCCTAGCCAGGCAGGCCTGGGCCTCCGGAATCCTCTAAAACTGTCTCTACAGGCCAAAGCTGCAGCCAAAGCAAATTCTGGAGTCTGGAATGGGTTGCTGCATCAGCTCAGCCTCCAGAGGGCTTGGCGGCACCCGCTGCTCTCTGAAAGACACCAGCCTTGGAGTTTCAGCCTGGAGTCCCGCCTGCCCCTCCAAGACCCGGGTCGGTGAGCCTGCCCTCATCCTCAGCTCCTCTTCTAGTCTGAGAACGACATCACAGCCTGTATTCAATGGCGACTGCTGCTATACTGCCCGTGCTGGTCACATTTCTCTCCCATTTAGACCACAGAGGTAAGTGAGTACCCGAAGCTACACAGGTTGCTTTTGAGAGCATTAAGAGACAGCTCCCGGCACACCCTTTCCACAAATGCTTCATGAAGACAGGATGGAGGCTTGGTCCCCGGCCTATGTAAGAGCCGGGTTTTGTCTTTTAAGACCTGAGTCCTCCAGCTTGAGGTCTGGAGCTGAGATACAGTAGCTTGGTGTGAGGCACTTGTCTAGCATGGCCACAATCTCAAAACAAACAACAACAAAACAACAACATTATAAGACCCAAGAAATCCATGATAATTCCTTAATTAATTACCCAGGATGAATTTCATGTTCTTCCTTTCTTCCTTATTTTCGTTGTCTGTCTGTCTGACAGTACCTCACGTAGCTCAGATTGGGCCTAATTTATTACGTATCCTGAAATGCCTGAACTCTGACCCTCCCATCTCCTGTGGTGGCATGGGCTGTCACCCCCGGCTCACCTTTAATCTTATTTTAAACCACTGTGAGGTGAGCTTAACTTCCCTTATCATTCAAAAAATGAACTGAGCATGATATAATGTGAAGAAGTAATCTTGCATTCTATAATTCAATTTAATCATTTTCAAGTACTGAGATCCCAAAGGTCTATTGCCAGGCGCCCCCCCCCCCCCCCCCGTTCCAGCTCCCAGGTAGACAATGACAATAGCATCAGAAATCCCCAAGAAGAGACACTGACACAAACCATCTCGACCCTAGGCCTGCCCAAGTGTTCAGGTTATCTAGGAACCAAACTGTCCGCTCTGGTTTTCTGCCTCCCTCCCAGTAAAGCAGAGATTATAAACTGGACCCTTTGCCTATGAGCACTAATAATCAACAGTAATGCAGTCATTTTTCCAGGTAAACAGAGTCCCTAAGAGGAAAGCAAAGCTGGAAACCTCTGGCATCTTCAGAAGGCTGAGAAGGCAAAACATTCCAGCCAGGTGGTGCTCAGAGGCCCTTAGGTGGTACAGCAGCAGGCGGCTGAGGCTTGACTTTTTGCCTCAAAGCCAAGCCTCTCAAAAAGCAAAGTTCCCGAGGCAGTAAGGAAGATACAAACTGCTGCACAGGACGTTCCTTCCGACTTAGGCTGTCCTAAGGAAAAACAACCTAACGGCACATTCTACATCTCTTGGTTTCTCTAAAACTGCTTTCTTTTTCTTTTTTTTGAGACAAGGTCTTTCTACATAGTCTTGGCTGGCTGTCCTGGGACTCACTAATGTACACCAGGCTGGCGTCTACTTCACAGAGATCCACCCATCTGTGTTCTGCCTCTGGAGTCCTGGGACTAAGGCATGCCTGACTGTACTCAGTTCTAAGCCTGGTTGCTTGCTGGCAAAATGAACATAATAAAACCATATGCCTTAGAGGGCCTTGTTAAAAGGAAGAGATAACCCACAGGGACTTCTCCACAATCAGGTGACATCACGTGTGGGGATTATTCAGGTCGGCATTTTATAATAAAATAAATAATGTTGATAAATTGGGCAATCTCTCCCCAGAAGCTCTCAAAATATAAAGAAGCTTGCCGGGCGTGGTGGCAAATACTTGGCAGAGGCTAGCACTTGAGGAGGAGGAGGCGACAGGGTCAAGGAGAGGTCAAGGCCAGCTGAAGCCGCTACTTAGCAAAACTTTGTCTCTAGAGGGAAAGAAAACGAAACAAAAATAATAAAAGTCAATTATTTCTAACAGATACTAAACTGGTCAGATTCCGCCTCTGCAGGCATCTTAGGCTAGATGTGATTTGCCACACACTGCAGAGTCCGTGTTCCCAAAACTAAAAGGCAACCCACTGAGAAGCAGGTTAAGAAAACACGGGAATAAACACTACAGAGAAAGCTCCTGTCCCTGAGATGGCTTCTGCACTATCCAACTGCAAATCCAGTCTATAAACAAGATACAGCCAGAGTAGAAAGGCACAAAAGCAGTGGTTCTCAACCTGTGGGTCGTGACCTTTTGGGGGAGGTCAAATGACCTTTCTCAGGGGTCACCTGGAAAACAGATGTTTACATCATGATTCGTAACAGTAGCAAGATTGCAGATACAAAGTAGCAACAGAAATGCTATGGTTGAGGGTCACCACAGCAAGAAGACCTGTATTAAAGGATGGCAGTATTAGGAAGGTTGATCTTTTTCCTCCTCCAGATGTGAGCTTGTGCCACATCTGTTCTGCATTTCTCAACGGCCTGACCTCCTCCGTGTACACACTTTCAGAGACCTAATGACTCTGAGGATATCTGCCTTCCCTCTGCCCACTCCCTAGTTAGCAAGGACAAGAGCTCTGTCAAAGGTCTGTGCTTCCTGCTTTAAAGGCAGTCTTCTTAGATGGCTGCGGGGGCCCGGGAAGGTGGGGAGAGGAGGCAGGGAGTTTGAAGAGTGACAGGAGGGGATCAATGGCTGCATATACTCCACGTTCGGTACTTGTATAAGAACAGCTTCCAGGGCTGGACACTTTCCCCAAAGACAGTGGCCCTGGTTTCCAGTTAAAGCTCTGAATTTTATAACAGGATATAGCAGGGCTGACACCTATAATGGCTAAAATTTAATGACCGATTGACACTCTACTAAACAGTCTCCATCTGAAGACCGCACACTCTCTCCCAAAGCCCTATGCTTTCTCGTTAGGGTCCTCATCCCCAGTCAGGCAAGATCCAAGACCCACCAGGCCAGGGACAGACAGGAAGTTTTATTTCGACATAAGGGTGAGGTCTGGCCCCCATCTGGGACTTAAAGACACATTTCACATAAGTGTGCGGCTACAGTCACTCAGCATTCTTTTCCTCAAACGCACACAGGCACACAGGCATAAAATTACTTCATGGAAGTTTCATTTTTTTCTATGCTAATACTAATATATTCTTTTCTCTGTGTGTGTGTGCGCGCACGCGCACACATGTGTTGTGGGGGGTCCACATACATGTGTAAGTGCATGTGTGTGTGTGTGTGTGTGTGCGTGGGTGTCCGTGCACACGGGTATTCAGGCATGTGAAAGCCAGAGGTCAGTGTTTATTGCCTAGCTCAACTGCTTCTCTAGCTTGTTTTGAGACCAGGCTTCTCAACGAATCTAGAATTAATTCAGCAATTCAGCTGGACTGGCTGGTCACCTTCCTGTCTCCCCCTTCTTCAATGCTGGGGTTACAGGTCTGTGCATGCCACCATACCCTGCTTTTTTTACATGGGTCTGGGGATTCGAACTCAGGCCTTGTGCTTGCACAAATGCATTTTAAGAGCTGATCCATACCCCCAGCAAGTGCCAGGAGCTGAACCCATGACTTTCCACATGCCAGGAAGGTGCTCTGCCAACTGAGCTGCAACCTGGCTCTCACTTTCTTAGTTCTTATTCATGGAGAGGAGAGGGGCTCGAACCCAGTGTTGGACAAGCACTCTGGATTCCTACTCATCTTCTACTGCCTGCTTTCTTCCTAAGAAATCACAATCTCCCATGGCAGGGATCTTCAGCAGTTGGATCCTGGCACCTAGAACAAAGCCAGGAGCACTCGGGCTCAATCAACACCTCTGAATGAAGGGACAAACAGGTGTAGAAGGAGGTCATTTACTGTGTGGAGAAAACTGTGAGCCTACTGTGCACCGAGGAGGTAATCTTATCTAAGAAGGCATTATTATCACTAACATGGGAGCCAAGGGCTCAGCTTGTCCACCGCTGAGGTCTGATGAACACATCTGAACTCAAGCAAGGGGTCATTCCCTCTACAAGAGTCTTCTGCCTGTCAAGTCCCAGGTTAGACCACCCTGAGCGCCCTGGGGTATGCACTGCAGCAGGGCGCTGCCCTTCAGAGAACAACAAAGTGGACGGTTGACAGGCACAAGGCAAAGTTGCCCACACTTGGGGGAGGAGGCCAGGAAACCTCAGCTATGGATGGAAGAGAAAGACGAGGGCCCAGAGGTGCGGGGCCTGCTCGAGCCTCAAATACAAGCCACACCCTCCTGCTAATTTCCATGTTTTCTACGTAGAGTATATTTTAGTTATTGGAAGAAAACCTTTTAGTGCCTTTAATCCCAGCACTCGGGAGGCAGAGGCAGATGGATCTCTGTGAGTTCAAGGACACCGAGGTGACAATCAAAGTAAGTCATCTAGGCCTGGGGATGTAGTTCATGGGACAGGGTGCACACCAAACAGCATGAAGGCCTGGGCTTGGTCCCCAGCACTACATTAACTGGGCGACGTGGCCTAGAGATCCAGCGCCTTGAGGCCTAGAACCGTGCCTTCAGCCTGTCTTCATTGAGAGCGTAGTTTTCTTTTAACCCATTTTTGAATACACGGTGAGTTCCAAGACAACCAGGGTTGGACAGAGAAACCGTCTTGGAAAAATAAAAACAAAACATTAGCATTTGTTTCTAGTAATATCAGGTTCATAATTTGTAGCTTTTGATCTTTGTAAATTTCTTCTCAAATTTTACTGTATTCTAAATTGTGGTGACCTTAAATTACTGCCACACACACACTAACACTAAGGGGGGGGGGATAAAAGCCATGAGAAGAATTTTTGCTTTAGTTAATTACCTTTTAATGCAGGCCTAAGCACAAGGGTTAAGCAAAAGCATTGCTCAGAAATATGACAACCAGAAGGCAGGGATGGACGTCAAGGTGCTGGCCCCACCCACGGGCCGCCACGCCTAGTTAATGTAGTGCTGGGACTCAGGGCCAGGGCTTCACGCAGGTTTGCCACGAACTCTATCCACTGAAGGCCTAGATGACTTTCTGGTCAAAGTTGCAAACAAACCTCAACCCAAAACAATGTGGCCCACAAGAACTGGTCCCTCCTCTCCCTCAGAGCCACCTCAGGACGTGGCATCAAAGTTGATGCCAGAGCTGCAAGCCAAGCTCTCCAAGCGGTCTGTGTTCTCCTTTCACTGGTGAGAGTGACCAGAGTCCAAGTTTCACTTGGGAGGAATCTAATCTTATCAGGAAATTTCTTTGTATCTCAACTATTCCAAAAATACCACATCCTCACCCTTACCTCACTTCACCTCTCTCCTCCCTCAAAGAATTTATTTAGCAGATGAGGAGCCAGGCCTCCGGACACTCTAATGGGGCCAAGGAATGTCCTTGAAACTAGGGTCACAGTCTCAGTGGCTCTCACACTTCCTGTCCATTTTCTGTTCTAAGAACTTGGGTTGGAGAGTTGGAGAGATGGTCCAGCGGTTAAGAGCCCTGGCTGCTCTTCCAGAGGTCCTGAGTTCAATTCCCAGCAATCACATGGTGGCTCATGACCATCTATAAAAGGAATCTGATGCTCTCTTCTGGCATGCAGGTGTACATGCAGCAGGCCAATCATACACATAAAATAAATAAATAAAAATTTAAAAAAGAAACTGGGCTGTAGAGACGGCTGGGTAGTTAGAGCACACTACTCTTATTGAAGAGCCAAGTTCAGTTCAGTTCCCAGCACCCAGTGACTCCAGCTCCAGGAGACCACGGTGACTGTGGCCTCCACAGGCACCCGTACTCATGTGCACGAGTGCACACCCACACACACACACACACCCACGTAATATCTTAAAAATGGACTCTCCTTAGTTTACATAAAGCCCCTGTCTGTATTTTGGTCTCCTCCTTACCCAGCACACCAGTTTCCTAAGCCCTGGCTGTGTCAGATGCCATAACTCCAGTAGCATCAGGGCTGCTCCCAGACATACAGTCCTCTGGCACCCACGAGGGGCTCTGCTCTAAGAATCCTTAGGATGCAGACATGACTTATTCTTCAAGAGACATTTTGTCTTTATTTTAAAGGATCAGTCTGGCTGGCATCAGGTTTCATCCACATACTGACTTGCCAGATTATCTCAGGATCTCCACTTTATATAATGCCATCCACACTTGCCACCACAGAGAAGCAACGTCACACAATAAGTTTTAAAGTAAATGCCCCCCTCGTAAACTCCCTCTGGATTACCAAGGCCTCTGTACACAATCTTATCCTGCTCCGGGGCCATGGTGTGTCTTTCTGGGATAAGATAGATGATCGGAGTGACTGGCAGGTGAGCACACGTGGGACTTCCCCAGGCCGTAAGTACTGCAGGTAACCTGGCCCTCGCACGGTCAGGCGATCCCGACTCCACCTCTCATTTCACCGTAGCTACTCCAGAACTACAGCCGCACACCACACCTAGATCCAAGGGTTGAAGTCATGGCCTTGGATGGCACCAGCTTTTAGCTGCTTAGCTGCCTTCCTGCGGTGTTCTTTTTAGACAACCAAAAGTTTAGATGCAAAACACAGTTTCCTGGGCTTTACTCTGTGTTCTCGGAAAACCTCAGTGAGCTTTGCCTCTGGGCTTCTCCCTGAGCTACTGACTGAACGGAGATGGGCTGTTGACATCCGAAATGACGGGGCTTTCAATGATACAGGTATAAAAATCCATGTCTATTTTTAGCTCCAGGAACAGACAGATCTTTGCTTCTGTATCGGTTGACTTTTCTAAACAACAGATGAGAGGGAAGGGGTTAATTTGTCCCATGGTTCCGGGGCCCAGCACAGCACACGGCGGTAGGAAAGGTAGGGGTGGAGAGGAGAATATGGCCGGGCTTCACGAGTTACATAGGACCACAAGTCTGGTGGAAGACCACATGGTGGTAGACCATGCGTTTGCTGAGTTAGAAAAAAGAAATCTCAGGCCAAAAAAAAAAAATTATTCTACTGGGTTTTTAAAGATATTTCTTTAAAGATCACTTGCCTCTGCCTCCTAAGTGCTAAGATCAAAAATTGGAGTCATGAGGTGTGCGGTTTTGTACTAAGTTGCTCAGCGTCATACAGCCACGGCTACCATCAGTCCCCATAACTGTCTCCCCACTGCCACAACCCTGCCCCATTAGACTCTGTCCTCCATCCCTGCTTTTCTGGCTCTCTGAGCCTGGCTTCTCCGGTTACTCAGATGTGTGCTTACCCCTTGAGACTGATTTCTTTCACACTGCATTTGTCAAACTTCTATTTTACTTCAGACAACTATTTGGTTGATGGCCCTTAAACAATCAAGGGACCCACATCAGGAAATCCTGGATTTTCCATCAGGTGAGTAGGGTGGCCTACTTTTCTCTAATCAGTTTTTGCCAGAGCAGGCCCGGGCCTCATTTTTTGTCATCTCTGGGCCTGCAGACTCGGTCTGTGTAAACAACATCCACTGGACCACGCAGTATTTCTGCACACAGGAAAATGAGTGCTTGCCTGCTCTGCCTTTCACTTTAGGAGATGAAAAGACCAGAAAGTGAAACTGGCCGCAGACCTGGCAAAAGCAACATAAGGAAGGGCAAGGTTTATCCTGGCTCGTCTGGGGGGGCCATCTGAGGGTGAGGTCAATCACAGCCGGAAGTAGCCAGTTCAATACGCCTGGAGCCAGAAGCAGAGAGATCCATCCAGCTGGGGCTGCTCTGCTCACCTTTGGTTTGGGAACCCTGAAGCCACAGTCGGGGCAAGCCTTCCCTATTAGGTTAAACACACCCAGAGGGGTAGTTAAGAGTGACAGATGACAGTGAAGACAACAATTCAACAGTTTAAGTATATTCACCATGATCTGTTTACATTTTTAATCAAGAAAGTAACCCTAAACTCATAATGGTCACAGTCCACTCTGCCCCGTTAATATGACCTCCGACTTTACAATCTAGCAGCTCCTTAGCAAGTCTACAATGCACCACCACCAACCCCAAAGACAATTTTCTCTACAGGCATAGTTTTCCAGTGAGAAAAATATTACTTTTCTTTTTTAACTGGACACAAGCAGTAAGCATTGGGGGTTGGAGTTTTGATTTACTTTTCTTTGTTTGCTGAAGAGGGATCTTTCTTGCAAGGTAGCATTGGCTGGCCTGGAATCCACTATTTAGACTAGATTGCCTTCAAACTTGTGAAGCTTTTCTTGACTATGCCTCTCGAGGGCTGGGCCCTACCATACCCTGCTTGGTTTTGGTGTTCTACAAATGAAATGCACAAGAAGCAACAGTGAATTTCAGGAGAGGGCTCCTCTCATGCCACAGACTCTCTGTTGAATGTGGGCAGAAAGAGGTGTGTCCAGTGGCTCTCTCAAAGGACCTACTGTCCCCCCACTGCAAATGACAGGTAGTGGGCTATTACCAATCTATTTGGCAATGTAACAAAAATAAAGTGCATCTATTTATTTACTATTATGGAATACAAGTGGTTTGAGGACAACCTGCAGGAGTCTGTTCTCTTCTTCCACCATATGGACCCTGGGATTTAAATTATTTGCCAGGCTTGGCAGCAAGCACCTTGACCTACTGAGTGCTCTTACCAGCCCAGCAATGTAAAAACTTTTAAACTATGATGCTGCAGCCTCTTATATAAAGTATTATTATCAAAGAATATCATGGGACATCGCAAGCTTTTAAAATAGTAAATTACTCAGAAAGGGTTTCTTTAAAAAGCATTACATATATTTGAAAGCCACTACAGATCTCTACCAATGTAGCCTGCCTGTCAGAGAAAAAAGGTGAGCTTCAACCATAAAGCAACTTTGAACTGAAGACACCCCTGGCTATCACTCACTCCACCATAGTGGCTCTCAACCTTCCTAACACTGCGACCCTCTAGCACAGTTCCTCAGGCTGTGGTGACCCCCGACCATAAAGTTAATCTTGTTGCTACTTCATAACTGTCATTTTGCTACTGTTTTGAATCGCAATGTAAATACTTTAGGCGATAGGAGTTTGCCAAAGGGGTCACAGCCCACAGGTTGAGAACCGCTGCTCCCCGGTGTCAGGTGTTGGCATGGTTTTCTGATGGCCAGTATGTAGTCAGAGCACATAAGTATTTAGACAGTACTCATAGGAGTCACTGCAAAGAGCAAATAAGAAAATGACTACAATCATATACTTGGAGATGAGAGCGAGCAGTCATATCATCCAATCAGCTTTAAGCAGTGAGTTTTGATTAAAAATTAGGATAGTGGCAAGATTCTGGTGCCCAAGGTGAAGTGACTCATCCATGTGCTTCCTTCCGCACTGACTCGAGGCAGATCTGAGTAAGCAGAGAGCTGGCAAGCAGCAAGGGGCAGCATTTTCCTTCCCAGACAGACTTGCTCCATGGCTCCCATGCAGGAAGGGACTCACCAACTGTGGCTCTCCTCCAGCCTGGAGATCCTTGGGGGTCAACCTGAACTGGGCCCCATGCTCAACCCTGTGCACAGTGCTTGGTAGAAATACCATGGGCTGGCTGTTAAAGCCCCTACTATGGATTAGTTTGTGTCTCCACATTCACATGTCAAGTCTAGTCTCCAGTACCTTGGTATCGCTGGTCAGAAGCTACGTCAGCATGAGCATTAGGGTGGGCTCTGCTCCCCATGACTGGTGCCCTCACAAGGAGAAATTCTGGCATGACACACAGGGAGAGGATGCTTTTCTACAAGCCAAGGTCAAGGTCTACCTCAGATCCTGCTTCTGCCCTCAGGAAGCAGCTCCATCTCTGGCTTCCAACCTCCAGACCAGAAGGTGACATGTTTCCATTGTTAAGTCTCCCCATTTGTCGTCGGTTCCTTTGTTGGCAGACCAACACAAAATCCAAGTCGGCAAATATAAATACAATATTAGTACAAATTACACACTGAAACGAAATTAAGTTTTCTGAGTTCTACAAAGAGTACAGTTTCTATAGTCACCATGGCGTTATTCCACACTGAGGGAGCTCGTTCAGAGGTGAAGTTAGAAGAAGAAAGGGGGAGGAAGTAAGTCCTCCTTCACCCTGTGCATCAGACACTCCCTGAGTCCAGGAGCTGCCTGGACACCAGCTTAGCAAACTAACCCATGTGTGTCAGGTAAAAACAAACCAGCAAACAAATGATGTTCTGTCCGGGACTGGAGTCCTTGGGCATGTTGTTTTAAATGTAAACCCCAGGAACTTGCCAGAAGAAACGCCTCCTGTGTGTGTTGGGGGCATGGGGTGAAACAGGAAGTTTAACAGCATCTTGCACTTGGGAAGCAGAAGCAAGTGGACTTCTGTGAGTTCAAGGCCAGCCTGGTCTACATAGGGTGTTCTAGGCCAATCAGGGCTGCATAGGCATAAAGAAATCCTATCTCAAAAAAGAGGAAGAAGAAAAGGAGGGGGGAAGGAAGGAGGGAGGAAGAAGAGGAAGAGAAGGAAGAGGGAAGAAGAGGAAGAGGAGGAGGGAGGAAGAAGAGGAGGAGGAGGGGGAAGAGGAGGGCTAGAGGACGGGCTTGGCCAGTGGTTTAGAGCACTTGCTTTTCTTGGAGAGGACCTGGCTCCATTCTCAATACCCACAAGGCTCAGAACCATCCCTAACACCACTTCCAGAGGAGCCGGTGCCCTGTTCCAGTCTCTGTGGGCTCTAGGCACACAGTATACATACACACATGAAGGTAAAACATCATACAAATAAAATCTAAAACCTCTAAAAAATAATCTAAAAAATAAAAAAAAAAAAAACAAGGTACAGATCTAGTTCAAAAATAAAATAAAATACATGTACTGATTGGTATTGTGTATCAGCTTAACACAAGGAAGAAATCAGAGAGGAAGGCGGCTCAGTTGAGGAAATGCCTCCAGGAGATGCAGTTGTAGGGCATTTTCTCAATTAGTGATTGATGGGGGAGGGCTCAGCCCACTGTGGGTGGAGCCATCCCTGGGTTGGTGGTCCTGGGCTCTGTAAGTTAGCCAACTGAGCCAGCCATGGGGAGCAAGACACTAAAGCAGCACCCCTCCACGGCCTGTGCATCAGCTCCCACCTCCAGGTTCCTGCCCTGCCTGAGTTCCTGTCCTGACCCAAGGATGGACGATGATCGGAAGTGTAAGCTGAATTAACCCTTTTCTCCCCTTGCTTTTTGGTCATGGCGTTTTGTCACAGCAACAGAAACCCTGACTAAGACAGTACCTAGGCTAAGGCCAGCACAGTGGTAGAGTGTACGTGTGCGCAAGGGCCCTGGGCTTGGCGCCCAGCCTCAAAAACAAACAGAAAAAGAAGCCTATGTTATTGGCAGTACTGGTAACAAACAGACAAAGACCTGGCCAAACAAGCAAGGTCATGTGGACAAGTAGGAAGTTCCAGGGCTGTGCAACCAAAAGCAAGACCACAGCGGGGACTTCCCAAGGAGTGGCTCCACGCATGTGAAGCAAAAATGAAAGAGTCAATATAAAACTTCTCAACTGCTGACCACTGCAGTGAAACCGTTCCATAGGAGAGACATCTACAAGACTCCCAAAGCCAGTGTCTCCCCAGGTGAGAAAGGACTTCTTACTTCAGTGTCCTGAGGACAGGCAAGGAGTCGGGAAGGTTTTCAGGCTATATTAGCAGTCTGCCTTGGAGGTACTGTTTCCTCTTCTGCCTGGAGATGGGCAGATTTGCTTATCAAATCAGCAAGAACGGCTGACAGGGTGAGCAGATGGATCCACAGTGCAATTAATTAAAGGTACATTTAAGGTCTCTATTGGAGGTGCTTCCTAAGCGCCCAAAATGTAGACTATTACCTATACACCAAAGGAAAGTTAGAGAATCATGTTCTATTTAGTACAGGTCAAAACGATCAAATCCTGGGCGCCTGCAGGATGGGAGGAAGGGCCCCACAAGCCACCATGGTGTCCTAGGTTCTTTTGTCATATGCCACCAAGTCCTGCTTCCAAACTGTCGAAAGTTCAAGGCTATCCTAGGGCACAGGAGACATTTTTTCCATATCTAGAAGACTGATTCTCAGACTGGAGCGAGGGATGGCTCAGCAGCTAAAGCACTGCTGGTTCTAGCACAGGACCTAGCCTCCACTCCGTTGGGCGGCTCACAACCACCTCTAACTCCAGTTCCAGGGTATCTGGAGCCTTTTCTGACACCCACAGTACAGATACCCACACACAGGCACAACACTCACACATAACACAAAATTAATAGATCTAATTCTTTTTTTAAAAAAATATTTATTTTATTTATGTGAGTACATAGCTGAAGAGGGCATCGGATCTCATTACAGATGGTTGTGAGCCACCATGTAGTTGCTAGGAATTGAACTCAGGACCTCTGGAAGAGCAGCCAGTGCTCTTAACCACTGAGCCATCTCTCCAGCCCATAAATCTAATTCTTAAAAATTGATTTTAAAATGGATGGAAGACTTTAACGCAAGACCTGAAACTCTGAAATTGTCAGAGGAAAACATGTAAAATACCTCCAAATGTAGGCAGAGTCCAACAGTGAAGAAAGGGAACTCATACCTGCTGCCTAAAACTTGGGAGAAAAATCTTCCCTTGCTATACATACGTCTCACAGAGGACAAATAGTTAAGAACTAGATTTTTTTTTTAAGTCAGGAGGAAAACAATCCAGTCAATACATGAGCTCGCCCTATGAAGAGACAGTTCTCAAGGGACTGAGTACAAATGACCGGAAAACACTCAACATTTTTAGCTAACACAGAAATGCAAATTAAAACCATCCTGTGGGGTGTTTGTGACATAGCAGCTGGTAAAGTGCTGCCTAGCATGCAAGAAACTCCTAGGTTCGATCCCCAGCACTGGGATTATATGGTGGGGTACACTACTCTTACTGAAGCACTTGGGTAGGAGGATCAAAATTTCAAGGTCATCCCCAGCTATTGGCAGGCTTAAGCCAGCCTAGGCTACAGACAAATCCAACCCCCTAGGCCCCCACACCATCTCAAAAACAAGCAAACAGGCACACAATTACTATTCATGACCCTGTCTCGGTCTGGTCAGAAGGGCTATCAGAAGAAAATAACAAACCCTGACTGGCAAGGACGCAGGGTAATGGTAACAACTGGACACACCGGTGGCAACAAGTTAGTGCGGGCACCAGGAAACGCAGGTTCCCCAAGAATAAAATAAAACAGAACTGCCTGCCAGCAGCTTGTTGACAAACGAGGCTGCTGTGATCTCTGAGCTCCAGGGGTTTCCCTGGGTCTTTCAACAAAGAAACAGAAAGGAGCAAAACCCAGGAACTTTTCAAGTCACACTTTCCTAAGGAACCTGAAGGACGGGACCTTTTGTTAAATTTCAGCGTGATTCTTATTGGGAAAGAATGCAGCCCAGGTTGTTACAAAGAAAATGTAGGCAGTGTGCTTACTGAAGCCTCCTGCTGGGTTTGGGTGTTTGTTTGTCCCCGAGAAGCTGACCTAATGCCCACGGAGCTGAGTAGATCCTTATGCTTACATACTGGCAGTTTATTTTCATTCCGCCCAGGTATACTGATTGGCAACCTTCTCTCATCACACAGGGGAGGCTGGAGAGATGGCTCGGCAGTTGAGAGAGCACAGCGCTCTGCAGAAAACCAGTTTGTTTCCCAGCACAGCAAACTGGGAGACTCAAAGCTCTCTAGCTCCAGCCCCAGCAGACCTAATGCCTCTGCCCTCCTTAGTCACCTGCACATCAGCCTGTGTCCATACCCACACAGAGAAACATAATTTAAAATATGTCCTTAAAAGAGAATCACACAAGGCTGAGTATGTGCTAAGCAGTGGAGCATTTAAGCTAGCGTGTGCAAAGTCCTGATTTGCTCTCCAGCATGGAACAAGGTTGGAAGGTCATAGGGCATACGGATCTAAAACAGCCATGAGCGAGTAAGCGGAGTGAATGGGCTCTCACATATCGCTGGCCGGCACACACCACACCACATGTAAATCAATGATATGTACCAAAGCCAAACATCTATCTGCTCTCACACACAGCCACTCTGCTCTTAAGCAACTACCCAAAAGAAATAAGAGTGTATGTCCAAAGGGCACCAACATCACCCCCTCCATGGCTCAGAGAACACTGAGAAAAGGGGACAGAAAGAATGTATGAGAATCTCTGGGAAGGAGCGCCATGACATGCCGTCTTATGCTTAGGATGTGGCTGCTGGTGGCACTGACTTACGGCCTGTCTAATCCTATCAAAACTAGCTGTGGAACCTGGGAACCAGGGCTGGGCAACCGAGCTGGGAGGTTTTTTTTTTTTGGGGGGGGGTGGGGTGGGTGTTAGCTGTGATGTCATCCCCTGTGACTTATGGTTCGGGAACAGACTAAGTGCAATGTCCCTTGAGTCGGATGCTCCTCAGATCCACTTGCTCCCATTGCTTTCCAATTCTGACATCACTGACATTAAATATCTCCTCTAAAGACATTAAATAAGATGATAGAGGATGGGGTCATCCACACAGTAGGCTACTGTATGGCCTTAGGAAGAAGGAAAGCCTCCCATTCCCAAAGTGTAAGTAAAACCTGAGTACTATATACCAGTGAAGCCAGTCAGCCATGGAAGACAAATAGCATGGTCAACTCACAGGAGACCCAGAGAGGGTAATATTAGCTGACGGGGATGGGTGAAACTAGGCCAAAAGACATGAGTTGTCCAAGAGGACACGAAGCTAACTGCTTTTCTGATTTCAACTGTCACAGTACATAAATAGTCAATTGGTGTGGAAAACCTAAGACCCTAAGTGAACCTAAGCTCCAAGGCTCCAGCATGGCCGCTCTAATGGTGCAGAAAGTCACTGAGAGGTGTACAGGGTTTGGACCTGAGCAAGTGTCTGACTGGTTCCCTTAATCCAGCCATGGGATGTTTTACTTGTTAGATTGCTGCCACCAAGTAAATTTTAAAACAAAATACAGGGCTAGAGAAATGGCTCAGCGGTTAAGAGCACTGACTGCTCTTCCAGAGGTCCTGAGTTCAATTCCCAGCAAGCACATGGTGGCTCACAACCATCTGTAATGGGATCTGATGCCCTCTTCTGGTGTGTCTGAAGATAGTGACAGCGTACTCATATACATACAAAATAAATATTAAAACAAAATACGATAGTTAAACTTGAAGAAGTAGCCACAGGAAGGATGGTGGCCAAGGGCTGGGAGGAGGGGGAGAGTGAGAGCCAGTGTTTTGTTTGATTTATGGGTGTGCAAGATGAACAAGCCTGGAGATCTGCACACCATGCCTGCAGGGAGCAATGGAACACTGGATGCTGACGGTCTGACAGGAGGGCAGCTATGACACTGGATGCTGACGGTCTGACAGGAGGGCAGTTGTGACACTGGATGCTGACAGTCTGACAGGAGGGCAGTTGTGACACTGGATGCTGACAGTCTGACAGGAGGGCAGCTGTCCTGCTAAACATTCTCACCACACACAAGAGTGACTCCAACTTTCAGGGAGGATGAAGTTTATCATCTCGATGGCTATGAGGTGCTATGAGGAAGGTCCCCCACCCCCACACAACACAGGCTACTGCCATAGCTGTGGGTTGCTGCCATAACTAGATGATAAGATCCTGTTGTTGAAGGTACAACACACCTTGGTTACAGGACACACAGAAATCAAGCTGGAGCTGACCTGAAAACTCTCTACCTGCCGCATAGCTTCCACAGCACTAGGAAGCTGCGGGAGAAGCCATCGGCTGTAATGGCGAACCCCAAAAGCCACGGAAGGATGGCCCAGGCAAGACGTGCACTGGTACAGCACCGTGACCTTGATGCAGTAGCTAATTGCTCTCTGACTGGATGTGAGGCCTGCTCCACAGACTCGAATTCATGTCTACTCTGTACTTGGTCAAAAGCCCATGGCTCTGTGGGTCATAAACCCTAGACTAGAGGTCAACCTCCTCCCGTGGTTTTACTCAAATGGACATGCTGTTTGTAATGATTTGTATATTTTCTCAGCCCAGGGAGTGGCACTATTAGAAGGTGTGGCCTTGTTGGAGTGGGTGTGGACTTACTGAAGTAGGGGTGGCCCTGTTAGAGTAGGTGTGTCACCTTGGGCGTGGGCTTAAGACCCTCATCCTAGCTGCCTGGAAGTGAGTATTCTGCTAGCAGCCTTCAGATGAAGATGTAGAACTCTCAGCTCCTCTTGCACCAGGCTGCCTGGATGCTGCCATGTTCCCACCTTGATGATAATGGACTGAACCTCTGAAACTGTAAGCCAGTCCCAATTAAATGTTGTCCTTTATAAAACTTGCCTTGGTCACGGTGTCTGCTCACAGCAGTAAAACCCTAACTAAGCCACTGTTAAACTGCCTTCTCAATGTGTGTTTGCTCTCGATCTTTCCCAGAGCAGTGGAGAACAGTTAACACGGACATAACTGAAGAAATGCCAAGGGTACCTGTTGAGTGCTCAGTCCTCAGTGGGACATCTACATCAACACCCACCGTCCCAGGGTCGGGGAACATCTCATAAGCGGCAGAAGAATGTAAGATGTCAAAGGATGGGTAGGGAAGGCTGGCTGGCTGGATATGGCCACTGTATCCACTAAACTCACTAGAGCTATGGTCACTGGCACAAGACCAAGACAGGCCGGTCGCTCAAGCAACATCCTAGTTGGACTAATTGGACTCTGTAGGTTACAAAGAAGAGGGTGGCATGAAGGTGAGGGCTATGCTGGCATTATCTGGGGGAGTTGGGTAGATATGTAGAGATACATTGTTTATATGTATGACATTATCAAAGAATAATTTCTTTTAAAAATTCCAGTTTTAGTCACTGTTCTCTTGCTGTGAAGAAACACCATGACCAAGGTAACTCTTATGAAGGAAAACATTTCACTGGGGCTGGCTACAGTTTCAGAGGTTTAGTCCATTATTATCATGGCAGGAAGCATGGTGGCATGCAGGCAGACATGATGCTGGACAGGTAGCTGAGAAGAAAATGCCACACTGGGCTTGGCTTCAGCATCTGAGACCTCCAAGCCCCTCCCCCATTGGCACACTTCCTCCAACAAGGCCACACCCACTCCAACAAACCACACCTCCTAATAGTGCCTCTCCCTGTAAGCCTGGGATGCCATTTTCTTTCAAACCAGCATACTCATGAATCGGCATTTACCTCCTCATTGTTTCCTTGCAGAATGGTGAGAAGATCAGAGGCGCCTCCGCCAATAAGTAGCCACCACAGAACCAGATCCACCAGTAAGGGCTCTCCCACTGATTTCTGCCAGTGGGTGAAAAACTTTGGACAGCGACTACATTGCACAGCAAAATTGTTTTGAGGGCTTTGTTGAAGAAGAGAGTTTCATAAATGTTCTTTATAAAAGGAAATAGAGGATTATGAAGAAACTGGTACCATCGCCCTAAAGCCAGTCCAGTGGGTATTTGGAAACCGCAAAGCACACCTGGGCAGCTGGAACAGGAAGGGCACGATAAGGAAACACAGCGCTATTCAGCTGCAGAGACCGTGCCAGGTAACCTCAAAAAGATCCTTTCATGCTTTTTGCTGTTCTTGAAATTTCAGGTACCTTTTACCTGCTACCTGAGCACTTCTGAGAAGGTTTAATAAACTAGAGGGCACAGTTGGTAGAGTGCCCACCTAGCATTCACAAAGCCCTGAGCTGGATACCCAACACCAAACCCCAGCACTGCACAAAATGAGGGTAATCACAGCACCAGGAGGTGGAAAAGTTCAGGTAATCCTCAACTACACAGCAAGGTAACCAGGGATATCTCACAAAAAAACCTAGGATTCAAACAAACACAAACACACACACACACACACACACACACACACACACACACACACACACACCCCAGGCTGGAGAAATGGCACAGCAGTTAAGAGTACTGATTGTTCTTCCAGAGGTCCTGAGTTCAATTCCCAGCAACCACATGGTGGCTCACAGCTATCTGTAATGGGAGCCAATACCCACTTCTGTTCTGTCTGAAGACAGTGACAGTGTACTCACATACATACAATAAATAAATCTTTAAAAAAAAAAAAAAAAAAAAAAAAAAGGCCTTTTTAATTGTAACAATGTTGTTTGGGCATATAGCTCAGCTGACAGGGAACTTGCCTAGCATATGTGAAACCCTGATTGCAATTCCCAGCACAGCATAAAACCAAGCACAATAAAACATGGTATAATCTCAGTACTTAGGAGGTGGGCAGGGGGATCAGAAGTTCAAGGTCAACCTTGGCTAAAAGCAAATTCTTAGCTAGCCTGGGACACAAACTGCTACCAGACAGAGAGACAGATATGATAGATACCACACAAAAGAAGTTCTTTGTTCTAGCTTCCTGTGCCTGTGCTGGCTGCAAATCCAGCTTGAGGAAGACATCAGGACACCACAGAAGCAGAATTGATGATGTTACCGGTCTCCATAAAGGGCTGAGTAGCTCTGTGCTCACCCATACAGCCATTACTGTTCGCCAGCTGCACAACAGTGTACGGGTCTCCCCACACAGCTGGTGAGCTCCTTACAGAACTAACCCAGCTGTATGTAGGACACAGAGAGCTCTGTGCAGTGCCCATGCTCAGAATCACGGTAAATGCCTGAGTAATCTCAGAGCGTCAATAAGGGTGTGTGTGATTTACTTTACATTAGGAATGAACCTGGGTTCTTAAATTTTCTTATCATTCTAAGAAGAAAAGAAACAATTGGCAATATATAACCAGCCTTCAGAACTTCATTCACTATTCCTTGAAACAAATTTGTTTGGTTAAGAGAATGTTTCTCTGTATAACAGAGACCTGGGTGTCCTGGACTTGATTTGTAGACCAGGCTGTCCTCAAACTCAAAGAAATTTACCTGCCTCTGTCTCGAGTGCTGGAATTAAAGGCATGCGCCACCACACCTAGCTAAAGATGGCTCTTAATTACAACAAAGCGTTTGGAAATCCCCTTTGTAGCTGAGGCGACTTTCATTGTGGTCATACTTTCCACTGGTGTTGAGCGTGCATAACGTCAGATGACAATGAATGTAATCCGTATGGAAATAGAAACCCAGGGGTTTCCTCCAAGTGTCTTCCAGAGTAAAGCTAAGAGCACAGCTTCGGAAATCTCAATGACCTTTGTTATAGATGATCGGTTCTCAACCCCATGGGCCATTCAGATATCCTGCATGTCAGATTACTATGACATTACTATTCACAACAGTAGCAAAATTATAGCTATGAAGTGACAATGAAAACAATTATGGTTGGGGGGTTCATGACACGAGGAACTGTCTGAAAGGGTCACAGAATTCGGAAGGTTGAACCCTTGCTTTAGAGACGTACATCTCCTCTGAGTTTCAGCCGAACTTCACTATAACCTACGGCTTGTACCTACCTGGCTCCTCTCATCGCCCAAGCTCTGTGAGCACAGTACTCAGCCCCTTTCCTCTGATCTCTGGGAACGTGACAGTCACCCTGGCTGCCCAGCTAGTCTGGCTTTTCCACCCCAGTACATCTTCTTCAAAATGAAAAGTAGTGACTCCCTTGTCCAAGGCCTTATCTACACCAAGTGTCTCAGCACAGGTGATGGGCGCTGTGCATGAGCTGTGGCCAGCAGCGTGGATGCCTTCACCATACTCCACGGTACCACCTTGGTGTCGGTGCCTCCCCGTGACCTCCCACTAGGCCGTGTGCTCATGAGGCAAAGATACTACTCTTCTGAGAAGCCTGCAGGGTCACAGCCCTGTGGATGAAGCCAATGGTCAGAGGGTAGAAAGGCTAAGTCAAAGAGGAAGAGATTCTGGCTACAGAATCAGAGGGAGCCCCACAGACTCTAAGCAGCCCAATAATGCTGGAAATGCCAGACTTAAAGAATTTACAGTTTAGTAAACATTTTCACTTCACACCTGCAACAACATTTGAAAAGGGAAGCAGAAAAAAGGCAGGCTTTATGGCCTATTCAACAGAAAGGTCATGTGAGCAGTAAAACCAAGTCCATTTTCCACCCAGCAGAGATAAACCACCAAGAGAAGGATGTGGTGATCCCACTGTGATAATCCCAGAATTTGGAGGTGTGGGCAGTGGGGTCAGGAGGATCAGGAGGTTAAGGTCATTCCTGAGCTACATCACAGAGTTGGAGGGCAGACTAGAACACTGTGATGATTTGTATATGTCTGGCCCAGGGCGTGGCACTATTAGAAGGTGTGGCCTTGTTGGAATAGGTGTGCCACTGTGGGGGTGGGCTTTAATACCCTAGTCCAGCTGGGCAGTGGTGGCGCACGCCTTTAAACCCAGCACTTGGGAGGCAGAGGCAGGCCGATTTCTGATTTCGAGGCCAGCCTGGTCTACAGAGTGAGTTCCAGGACAGCCAGGGATATGCAGAGAAACCCTGTCTCGAAAAAGCAAAAACAAAACAAAACAAAACAAAAAAACAAAAAAAAAAACAAAAAAAAACCCCTAGTCCTAGCTGCCTGGAAGTAAGCCTTCTGATGGCTGCCTTCGGAACAAGAGGTGAAACTCTCAGCCCCACATCTGCTGAACACTGCCATGCTCCTGCCTTGATGATAATGGACTGAACCTCTGAACCTGTAAGCCAGCCTCAACTAAATGCCATCCTTGTAAGAGTTGCTTTGGTCATGGTTTCTGTTCACAACAGTAAAACCCTAAGACAGACAGGTAACACTGGTGTCAAAGATACCAGAGAGAGATAAGGACTTGCATGGGGAGATAGTGAAGTCACCAGGACCCGAGTTTGATTCCTAGAACTCATGGGGGAGGGGGGGAATGCTGGGTGTGGCAGTCCTGCTTCAGGACTTCCCCCAGAAACCATCAACTGTCAATAGTTACTCAACTGGGGGATGGAGGTCTCTCCTCATCTCCTCCTCCGTCCATGCGAAAGTGTTGAGTGGACATGGCTTAATCTTGTAGGTTCTGTGCAGGCAACCACAGCTACTGTGAGTTCACGAGTACTGTGGCCGTGTCATGGCCAGAACACACTGTTTCTCTCTAGTCCCCCTCAGCCCCCAGTTTTCTAGTCAGTGTAATTCCAAATAACAGAAACATTGCTATTGGCAGCTCTGTTCCTGATTTCAGCTTATGCTACCAAGTCACAGGAGTAAAGACAGACAGTGCGGTACACAAGCAAGGGCAGACACACTGACTGATATCATAGAACTGAGAACCCAGGTTATAAAGCCACACACCTACAGCCACCTGATTTTTTTACAAAGAGACCAAAAATACACACTGGAGAAAAGACGGCATCTTTAGCAAATGGCGCTGGAAAAACAAAGCATCTACATGCAGCCGAATGAAACTCGACCATTTGTCTGACCTGCACACAAACCGATCACAAACCCATCAGAGATCACTTCAGCATATAGTCCCCGGTAGACTTTCTGAATAGGATTCTGGCCACACCAAGAAACAGGACCAACAATCAAGTTCACAGAATTGAAGAGCTTCTAGGCCAAAAAGTAAGCCACTGATCGCCTCAAGAGGCGCCCACAGAAGGGAGACACCGCTGATCGCCTCAAGAGGCGCCCACAGAAGGGAGACATCTTTGCCAGCTATGTATCCCATGGAAGATTAGTATTTAGAATATACAAAGAACTCAAATAGCAAAACACCAAGAAAAAAAACCCAAACAACCCAATTAAAAGTGGGCTATGGAACTATAACAGAGTACTCAAAGAAAATACAAATGGCCAAGAAAAGTTTTTTGAAATGTTCGCCATCTTGAGACTTTAGGGAAATGCAAATTAAAACTACTTTGATATTTCACCTTACCCTAGTAAGAATATTTAAAACTACGAAAACAAAACACAGAGGCCAGGTATAGTTTATAGTGGTACACGCCTTTAATTCCAGAACTGAGGAGAAAAAGGCAGGTGGGTTTCTGAGAAGCTGCAGGACAACCCGAGCCATAGAGAGAAAACCCTGTCTCTCATAGAAAAAACAAGAAAGGTGTTGGTCAGGAGTGACCAAAACAATAGGCTACTGCCATTCCAAGATTTGCCTATCGGAACCTGATTGTAAGACCCTATTGCTGAAGAAGCCATGACAATTGGATTGGGGGGGGGGGCAGGGCAGCAACAGTCTTACCTAGCTGTGAACTCTGTAAAGTGCTGGGTTATGTCCCTACCATTGAGTAACCACTAAACAGTCACCAGGAGGGCTAGAACTTACCCCTCACATAGACACTGTGTGACCAGTTGTCACATGTTTGACACTGCAAAGAAGGACTTGGTATTTCCAAGCATCTTTTTAAACTCTAGGTCTCGATGAGTATTTTTTTATTGTTAGATTTCTATTTATTTGTGTGTGCATATGCATATGTATCTCTGGGAAGGGGGGCACGGCACATGAGTGCCACAGGACACCTGTAGAGGTCAGGGGATAACTCGTAGTGATCTATTCTCTCCTGTCTATACAGAGTTCAAAGCAACCCTGGAAAACAATGTCTCAACAACAGCAACAAATTACTCAAATGAAAACAGTCAGCCAGACATGGTGAGGCACACTTTTAATCCCAGAATCGAGAGGCAGAGGCAGGGGAATTGGAAGCTAATCTGGTCTACAGAGTATGTTCCCAGACAACCAGGGCAACATAGTGAGACCCTGTTTCAAAAAAGCAAAACAAACAAAACATATATATATACACACACACACACACACATATATATACATACATATATATGAATGAATCAGATGGGGCCGGAGAAATGGCGTAGAAAGCAGAGGTGCTTGCTGTTAAGCCTTACAACCCGAGTTCGATCCCCAGGCTCCACATAATGGAAGGAGAAAGAAGTGACTTCATCTACTCACTAACAGCCAACGCCCCAACACACAGTACATAAAAGTAGTTTTGTTCCTTTTTTAAAAGTAGAAGAACCGATCAAGTGGGGCTGTGTGTGGAGCTCGGTGGCAGAGGACTTGCCTCCCGTGCCTAAGCCCCTGGGTTCAGGGGGGGAGGGAGAAGAAGGATGAACGGATCACGTTAACCACCACATCCTGACTCATCCCGCACGCCTTCTGTAGGCAGAGTTCTCCAGACTGATAGTTTTCATGGTTCAGTAAGACAATCCTTAAATACGACAGTATTGACCAGAGGAAAAGACAATGTAAAGAGGCAGAAAATAGAGAGGCTGGGTAAGAAACTACAGCGTGGGCAAGGACGTCTTGAGAAGCCTCAGGTGTAGACAAGTCATATAATTTCTTTTTTTTTTTTTTTTTTTTTTCCATATCATTTCTTAATAGGATTTAACCAGCTAAAGGAAACATCCTCAAAAACATTTACTGGTGGTGAAAGCGCAAACCGGTTGGGAAAAGGGGGAAAAGGGAGATATTAGGAGCAAGTGAAAAATTAAACTTTCTCAGCACACTTCCGCTCCACTGCGTGCTGCACCAACCCGAGTCCCGCTCTTCCAAGAGCACAGCGCCCAGACCACACCTCTTCTGTCCTTCATGCTTAACACGCAGAGGATTCTATCTGTGTGTTTGTGTTGAGAGTACGCATACACAACCATGTGGAGACCAGAGATCAACCTCAAGTGTTGCTCCTCAGGAGAGGTCTGCCCTGTTTTCTGAGACAGGGTGCTGGAACTAGCCTGGAACTCACCCACGTGTTAAGGCTGGCTGGATAGCGAGTCCCAGGGGTCTACATACCTGTCTCCACTTCCCAAGAGCTGGGATTACAGGCACGGGCTACCACTCCCATCTTCTTGATGTGGGCTCTGGGGATTGAACTCAGGTCCCCATGCTTCCATGGCAAGCACTTTACCACTGATTCTCAAGCCCACGGGATTCTTAAACACGACACAGCACTGCAGGTGGGCTTCCTCAGGACTGTACGTGTAACCCCTGCAACCAGAGTCTCACAGCAAGTGTTCTTTTTTTGGTCTGGCACCAAAAATGAATGAATTAAATACACCACGAGCCCCTCAACCTTTCTCAAAACATTTCCTTCTTCACAAGAGAAATAATTCTGCATATTTTGCTCATGTCTCCAGCACTAGTAACTAACCGACTCGCTTCAGTTCCCTTTGTTGCAGCCTCAACTCATTCATGGAAAAAAAAAATCCTCCCTGACCATAATCACTGCTTTCTTCACTCCAGAAAAAAATTAATCACTTGTCAAAGGATTAATTAGGAGAGCTAATAAAGCACTGCCTAGGAGCCAGGTCTCTCCACCCCCAACCCAATGCTCTTTCCATTTCAACTAAATGTCTCACTTCCACATGAATGCTGAACTTATTACCTGTCTCGTTATCACTCTATCGAAAGCAAAAACAAAACAAGCCACTTGTTTTCTGCCTTAACCCAACTTCTCCTTCTTGATTACAGTTCTGACCCAAGTCTGACCACAATAAAACCAGATGGTGAACTAGCAGATGTAACTGGACTGGGGGACTGGGGGTGTAATTCACTGACACTCAGCATGCACAAAGGTTCCACCCCGGCAATGCCACTCAGTATAAAACTAAAATCAAGAGGGCTCTCTCTGTCTGTGCCAGGCACCACACACACACACACACACACACACACACTGAAAATAGTGTGAACTACTGCCAGTGGCATTGAAACAGACAGTACACACTAGAGATGGAACACTTGATAATAACGACTATGTGGCTGGCTTGTGTATTCATTAAATATATTTTCATCAAAATTTTAGCATGTACTGCCTTCCACTTACAAAAAGAAAATACAAGGTGCACCGTGAACCGGGAAGCTGCGTCACTGTAGCAACAGGCTCACAGACCCCACATCTGTGCTCCTTGATTCCATCCCCTATTACATCAAGAGGCCATACAGAGTGACGGCTGAGAGATACCATCTAGGTTTGGGTGTGCACACTCCGAAGCTCAGGATGAAATGCCCAAGGATGATATCCCAGAGTGGGTCCCCAGAAACCAACTTGTAACTACAGCATTAGGTAAACCAGAGAGCGCTCCATCTTTGTCAAGTTCACAGTCTAGATAATCTAGAAGACATAAACTAAGTTCGAAAGCCCCCGATAAGCCCAACAATGCACCAGAATGTCTTCTCTCTCCCAAGATTTCTCCGTAAACAAAATCAACTCCAAATGAAATTTAAACTCAGATATCAAGGGCTCGGATTTTCAATCTCTTTACAAATGAAGATAAACAAAAGAGAGTCTTTCCCAAAAGCTATCCATCATCCCCTGCACTACCACATAGGCTAAAACTTTACAATCAACTCCATTAGAAGATACAGGCAAAAAAACCTGTTCTAGAAGCTTCTAAGCAGGTCTGCCAGGCCAGGCTGGCAACCGCATGATTGACAGCTCACAGGGACTTCTCATGGACAGTAGTATATCAATCATTCATCTTTGATTCTCTGTTTTAAACATTAGGAAACCAATACTTGAAGGACTTGATAAAGGAGACTCCCAAAGTTCCCAGAAATGGTAAGACAAAGCCAAAACTAGGTGTCTTGTTGGGCACCAGAACTCAGGAGACAGAGGCAGGCAGATGTCTGAGTTCAAGGCCAGCCTGTTCTACAGAGTGAGTTCCAAGACAGCCAGGACTACACAGAGAAACCCTCTCAAAAATAACCCTACCCCATCCCCCCACTCCCCTCCCCCCCAAAAAACCCTAGGTGTCTCCTAGTTCCTGTTTTCCAGCCACCCTACTGAGTAATACTGCCTTAGTAAAAATTCCTACCAAGTTGTCACTAATTAACAATGCTAACACTTGAAATAGCAAATTATCCTGGCAGTAGTGAGACCTTTAATCCCATCATCAGGGGGCAGAGGTAGGCAGATCTCTGTGAGTTCCAGGTCAGCTAGACTACACAGAGAAACCCTGTTTCAAAAAAACAAAAACAGAGATTGCTGAATGCCTACTTCTATGCTACCAAAACTTCCCAACTCTCTCATGTGAATTAACTGTAACTCAGTTTCTAGGGATCTCACACCTTTGTCTAGCCACTAAGCATGCACAGGCAAAACACCCATACAAATAAAAGAAATATTTTTTAAAAAAAGAAAGAAAGAACATGGACCTGTGAGTCCTTTAGAATTTATCAAAGACACTAGAGCAAAAATGAGATTATATATAAAACATGCTAATAATGGCATTCTGAACATAAGGCCAGTTTCAGACAATTTTTTTTTTTTTTTTTTTTTTTTGGTGAGAAACACAAACTTAAAAGGAAAGGAGGCTAGGGTAGAGAGTGACCATCAGAACCTAGAAAGCTCCCCCACCCCCAACCCCCAGAGTAGAAAGGAACTCCGCAGGGCTGGCCAAACAGATCCCATGACTGGCTGCACTTCCTCAGCTCCTGCATTCAAGCATAAGCAAGTCCATTCAAAGTGTGCAAGCATCCAGCCGTGCTGCGATCCCACAGCTGTCTGCAATCCCTCCCCGCTGAGACACACACTGTGGGTGGGTGACTGCTGAGCAGCCAGCCTCTGCCTAGGACAGTGCTCCGAGGGCAGCAGCCGTGGCTCCTGCTCCCTCCCTTCTCGGTTGGTGGACATTATGTCATCTCATCTGATGTCATGATCACCAGAAGGAGCGCAGTGACTAAGTCCCCAAACAATGAGCACAGGGTGATGCAGGAAAAGGAAAGGCCCCAGGAGGAAGCTCGGTGTCACCCAAGTGGACAGAACTGGCTGCAAGGACTCTGCAGCCAGGCAAGTGCACAGAGGCAAAGGAGTTCACCCTTCAAGCCAAAACTTTTATATGATCAAACATCTTCTCTCAATCGGGGCCGTCTGCTTAAAAGGAAAAAAGCTGGTAACATCTTGATATTAGGTGGCCCCAGGCTTAGAGGAGACAACAGCTCCATTCCCAGGAAAATAAAAAATAGTAATAACCTCCGAGAACAACTGTTCCTTACCAACTACAGATGCCCTGTCCATTTAAGTGTACAGCCAAAGAGACACTTAGCTCTTGTCGGTTGATGGAATGGTTCCCTTTAAATCTCAACTGCAGCGGGTCTCCACTCGGTCTGCCCAGTTAAAAGGGTAAATATCACATGTAGTGGGATCTCTTAAGAGACAGCAACTGCTAACATTAATTAGTCATGTAGGCTGCTGGTTTACAGATGGTGCTTAAAGGCATGTGATGACTTGCCCGTGGCACACAGCTAGCTCGATTTAAACCCAAACTATTGTACATAACTGCTCCAGTCAGCTCATCATTTATGAACATATATCCAACTGGGGATCAACGTTAGGCCACCGCCTGCTTGCACAAGGCCTTGGGTTCTGTCTTAGTCAGGGTTTCTATTCCTGCACAAACATCATGACCAAGATGCCAGTTGGGGAAGATAGGGTTTATTGAGCTTACACTTCCATGCTGCTGTTCATCACCAAAGGAAGTCAGGACTGGAACTCAAGCAGGTCAGGAAGGAGGAGCTGATGCAGAGGCCATGGAGAGATGTAACTTACTGGCTTGCTTCTCCTGGCTTGCTCAGCCTGCTTTCTTATAGAACCCAAGACTACCAGCCCACAGATGGTACCACCCACAAGGGGCCCTCCCCCCTTGATCACTAATTGAGAAAATGCCTTACAGCTGGATCTCATGGAGGCATTGTCTCAACTGAAACTCCTTTCTCTGTGATAACTCCA
>CM052707.1:63666369-63676739 GCA_028551405.1 Uromys caudimaculatus | reverse complement strand
AACACTGTCATTTCTATGTGCAACATATTTCACATTCCACACACGGGGCATGGAAGTCAGACGCAGTTCCGTATGGTTTCATTCAGGAGTAGTCCAACTCAGATGACTTTTGCAGATGAGTAACTACACCCCAAGAGAGCATGTCATATATTTTATATTCGGATTTTAACATTTCAACATATCTTTTTAAACTACTGTGATGTGTCTTGCATTCTTTCCTTTAGAGTTACATCTTTAAAATCTAGTGGGTATTTTTTTTTTTTTTAACCTACGGTCCATTTCAGTTCAGGCCAGCCACATTTCACGGGCTTAGTAACTACAAGACCCCACTGTGCTGGACCGCACAGCTTTGGGAGGGTCACGTGATCCTAAGTGCCAGTTCTGACAGTTTTTCACATGCATTTCCAATTCCCTGCATGTATTATAGGCTCCAACGCCCTCCAGTCAAGAGCACAGTTGACTTTTTATTTTAAAAAAAAGAAAGAAAAGGTAGCTGCTCGTGTTGGTGCACACCATTAATCCCAGCACTGGAGAAGCAGAGCAGGCAGATTATCTGTGAGGTGGGAGTCCAGTCTGGTCTACCTAGCAAGTACCAGGCCAGCCAGGAACAAAGGAGTTAAAAGGATTTAGAGTGTAACTCACTTGTAGAATGTTTACCTACTAGGAGGAAAAAATCAGTAACTAAGAATAAAAGTCGTTTGATCAGCTTCGGACAGCCAAGCCAGAGTTAACTTGACTAAGAAACATGAAAGCCATCAGCTGGAGATACAGCTGTTTAGACAGACTGTTTGCCGAGTGCACAGGAGGTACCTAGGTGGATCCCTGGGACCCCATCCCGGCGTGATGGGGTACACTTGTAATTACAGCACTGGTTTGTAGAGGCTGGAGGATCAGAAGCTAAAGCCTCAGCTACAGAGCAAGTTGGTGATCAACGCGTGCTTCCTGAGACTCAGTCTAAGAAACACAGGAAGGGAGGGAGGGGAGAGGGGGGGAGGAAAACGAACGGAAGTTGTTTACTTTGGTTTATAGTTTGGTTAACCAGAAATCTGATCAGCTCTGCTCACAGTTTCCTATCCTCAAAGGTGACTGAATAAATTATTCACGAAATGAATATACAAAGCCGTGATTCGCTTTCTTAAAATAAGAAGCTGCAAGAAGCAAGGAGTTGCGGTGTGTGCCTATGATTCCAGCCACCAAGAAGGCTGGGGGGCAAGACCACTGCCTAGGCAGCGTGGGCAGTATGGTGAGCTCCTGCCTCAAAACCAACCAGAGGCTGGCACATCCGACGGAAGACACCTGGTTCTCACAGGCAATGCCTGCATAGCCCGGAGAGTAAGAACCCCTGCTTTATCATTACTTATTATTGGGCTGCCTGAACTGTTGCTAATCAAGTTCCCTTTTCTCCAGAGGACTTTTAACTTGACTGCAGGATTATGGGTATGTAAAACAGATCGTTGGTGACAAATAATGAAAAAGTTTATCTTAGGGGCTGGAGACAGCCCTGCTGGTAGAGTGCTTGCCTACCACGCATGGAACTCTTGACTTGTTGCTAGCGCCCAAATCAGAAACTGGAAGTTAACAGATACATTGGCTGTATCCTGAGTTTGAGGCCAGCCTGAGCTCTGAAGGACCCAGTCTCAAAAAGGTTGTGAGAGGGTGACTCATTAGGTCCAAGCCAATCAATGGTGTGAATTTTGCCTCCCGGGCCCACAGGGTGGGAAGAGAAAACCAACTGCCACAAGTTGTCCTTGGGCTTTCACATAAGCACCAAGATACAAATGCACATATAAGTGTGCACAGTTCTTTCTCTGTGTGTGTGTGTGTGTGTGTGTGTGTAAAACTTCACCACAACGGAGAAAAGCAAATCTGCATACTAATGAGATAGTTATGCTTGTCTATTTGAACATAAGGAATTAATTACCTCTTGACTGAGTATCTGATAATGTCAGACACAGCATCTTCAACACTTTTCAGAGTTGGCTGATACTTGATTTTATATTCATTAATGGCAGCAATGATCCGAATGCCAACTCGCACACATACAATAGTACAAAATGGCAAAAGCGTGTTTAGGGTCATCTCGGAAAAAAGAAGAAGTTGTGCCCTAATCCCAAGCCAAAATTCATTTTTGTTTGTTTGGTTTTTAAAAACCAAATGGTTTGCCACACATGGTACCACAAACCTTTAATCCCACTACTCTGGAGGCAGAGACAGTTGGATATCTACAGTCTAGCCTGGTCTACGTACAGGGTTCCAGGGCAACCAAGGCCACATAGAGACAGCCTGTCTCAAAAACAAAGTAAATACTCTTAACATAGCACAATTCAAAGATATACTAAACTGGTATTTACACACTGAAGAACAATAATAGGAAAAAAAAGTTCATCTTTGTTCCCTATAATTTAAGCATGATGTTTCTATAAGAGCAGAAAACCATTGATTGATTGATTGATTGATTGATTGATTGATTGATTTGAGTGTAGCTCAAAATACAGAACAGTCTCAAATCCATGAGGAGTTTCAGGCATCAGCCATTAACCTTGCATGGTGTGTCAACATGCCCTGTGCAAACTGCCCAGGGTGTGTTGCAGAACCAGGGTGTAGTGAAGTCCGTCGTAACCAACACGCCGGGCAGCGCCAGGCACGGAGATTCATTGTGTGTGTGATTTTGAATTTGTCTTTGGTTCAGAAACTTCTCACTGTAGTCAGATTTTTCTCTACCTACATACTCAATTGAAGGACCCCACAACTGTAAGAAGATAGGACGGATATAACTTTGCAGGGAACTAAGCTGTGTTTGCCATGACACATACATCATACAAGATGTACCTAGACATACACACCACTCTAGTTTCCCACTACGGGTTCCGAAAAGAGGCCCAAGGCTGGCTGATGTCCTTCAAGCCTCCAAGTGTGGCCTTTTGGAAAGGTAGTTACTTATGCCAGGGAGGGGGGAGAAAACAAGTGGCTGACATTCAGGGCTAAGAGCTGGGGACCAGACCCCACTAAGAAGAATGTGGTAGACCTCATGTGTGACTGGACAAACAATGGTCAGAGTATGACAGGCACCGGTTGCCAAAGGAAGGCTTAAAAGAAGAACCATATTATTGGATATTTTTAGTCTTTTTTTTTTCATAAATTTATTTTGTCACTGCTCCCAAATAATTCTAAATCTTGCATGTTTGCCAAAAGAGGAAACACAGCAGAGAATATTGCTCATTCAAGGTTACAGAAGGCTGGGGACTGATTTCCCTTTGAAATTCAGTTAGAAAAATATGCCTTTGTGAGTCTTGCTGACACAGTCACAAATGCCCAATGGATTAAGACTGTAAGAACAGTCATGCCGGCAAGATGTGCACTGCAAACGGCTTACGCCCGGGCAAAAATGCTCGTGGGGGCTGCCTCAGCTGTTAAGAGCACCAGCTGCTCTTCCAGAGGACCCAGGTTCAATTCCCAACACCCATATGGCGGTTCACAACTACCTCTAACTCCAGTTCCAGGGGCTCTGACAACTTCTGTTCTCTGCAGGCACCAGGCACATATGCAGTATACAGACACATGCAAACAGGACAACATACACATAAAATAATAAGTAAAAATGCACTGCTGGTGGAGACACTTGTATTCAGTTATATAGGATTAAAGTTGGTATAGCTAAAATACTGCTGATATGGTGAGCCACTTTTTGCCCAAGTGAACGACCTCCAAAACATCCAGAGGAAATTCTAATAGCGGGAGTGCACGGGGCTGGAGAGATGGCTCAGTGGTTAGGAGAGCACTGGCTGCTCTTGTAGAGGACCCAGGTTCAGTTCCCAGCACACACATGGAAGCTCATAACCATCTGTAACCCCAGTTCCAGGGAACTCAAGGCCTTCTGACCTCCATGGGTTTTATATATATACTTCTCTTGAGCTGTCTAAAAAGCACACCAGATAGTAAGAAGGAGTCAGTGCAAAAGGCAAACTGGAGGCTTATGTGGTTCTAACACCAGCTTACTTATGGGACAATTCTTCAGTATAATTTTTTAAAGTGAGTGTGGATGGTCCGGGAAGGGTTTTCATGTTTCTGGAGACGTGGGGGCTAGTCCACTTCTAACGTAGCAACAATGTCTCCTATTCTCAGGAGCACCAAGCTCCCAGGATCCCCAGTACCCCAGAAAATTGGGTATGACTCCCTGAACTTAGGGGGAGACAGGAGGATCAAGAAGTTCAAGGTCTTACTTAGCCACATACAGAGCTCTGTAGCCCAGCCTCGGCTACATGAGACTGTTTCAAAAAAAAAAAAAAAAACCCACATACAAGCTTAGCAGATTGTTTTAATAGTTTTAGGCTATGCGTGTGTCCTATAGTTCCAGGCAGTTTGATTTTAGTAACTACAGAACATTTTTGGTTCTGCTTAAAACTGAGAACAGGCGGATCCTCTGAAGCATGGTGAATCCACAAACCAGAACTGAGCATTGTCACGACATTCTGTGCAAGAGAGAGTCAAAATTCTAAGAAAGCCTTAAAATATACACATCCATATTTACAAGGGAACCTGTCATCTTGAGTTATCCTTTTACTAAGAAAGCAGAAGATCCAAGCTCCGGCCTTTGTAGCATGACAGCCACTCAGCAATCTCTCCTCTCCTAAGCTCAGTGTTCGAGAGGGTTCTTGGGAGAACCATGAGATAGGATATGTTTGAGAGCGGTGAAGAGCCAAGTATCTTTAAGCCAGGAGAGCAATCATTCATCTAACCAGTATTCATTCACTAAGCAACTGCAGGGCGGAAGCACTGGCTGGGTGTTGGGGCAGCATTAACATCCCCTAAAGGCCTCTTTTTTTTTTTTTTTTTTTTTTTTTTTTTTTGACTAACATGGTACAAAATAGGAGAAAGGGGCACCATTTTCTTTATGTCTCTCTGTTATCATTGGAGATGGAAAGAAGTTGGATAACATTACCTCGCCTGGCAAGAGAAGAAAGAAAATGTCTACCCCTGACTCTCCAACACACACCCCCTCCTCATCCTGTATTCAGCAGAGCCCTCTTTCTTTCTTTGAATATTCGAGAGAGTTCCAGAAACCATACTTCCTAGCTTTTCCAGCAGGTGGTACAGCATGGGGGAGGGGGATCACTGCTCTCAAGAATAGACCCTTATGCCAGCAGCTCTCCCCACTTTCTAGGGAAGAGGTGAACTACCGAGTAAGAAGTTTCTTTCACTCCTATGACCATATCAAAGTGAAGAAGTCTTATCTGACCCGACCCAAAAGACAAGTTCTACCAGAGTGCAGAGCTTTATGGGCGTTACTTCCTCGTTCACAAATATGTAATCAGGAACTTAAGATGCAGTCACTTCTTTAAATAAAACACAAGATGCTCGCTGAAACCCACGGTTCAGACAGGCGTGGCTGCACGAGCAGAGGAGGCAAAGGCAGGTGGATCTCTATAAATTCCAGGCCAGCCTGGCTCACAGGGTGAGTTCCAGGACAGGCAAGGCTATGTAGCAACCATGTCTCAAAAATAAAACAAACCAACGAACAAACCCAGGCTTCAGAACCCTTTTCTTCAAGATCCCTTTCTTTAGCACGCTCCTACAACTTAACGCATGACACGTGCTATGTAGGATGAATAAACAGGCCACCAGGCTTCCAACAGACACAGTGAATGGCTCGACCCAGGAAGTGGCTCTCACTGCCCTGATTTTCAACACGTCATGCATACTCATGTCAGTGCCCAATGGACAATACTACACGATATATACAGACATCCACATACACAACAGTTAGACCATGATTACAGAAGTGGATGTGTACAATCTAGCTTCACTAAATGGACATAAACCTAGAAAGAAATGTGGCTTCAAGTGTGTGTGTCTGGGTTCTGGATGATGACCTTGAATTGCTGATCTTCCTGCACACACACACACACACACACACACACACACACACACTACTGTGAACCACAACCCCCATATTATGCAGTAAGTAAGTACTAGGCAAGCTCTCTACAATCCACATCCCAGCTACTGCTTCAGCTTTTTAAAACTTAACTCCAACCCCAACGTTCTGGCTGGCCCCTGTGGAGGAGACTCTCACACCTGTAGAAGCACCCCTGGTTTTCTGGAAATTACTTGGCACCCCTGAAATACACCACGTCAAACTGATGCAAGATAAACAAGATAAACGGGAGAATATGCAAAGTGGTGAAGGGCCAACAATGAGGGGGAAACTAGGTGAGAAAAGGAGAAAAAAAACCTTTTCTAGGCCAGGCAGGGAGGGGATCTCTGACTTCCAAATCCATCCATTAGCACTTTCTACTGAAAACAAAAGGTCGCCCCAGTAAACAGAGCAACTTTAAGTCGGAGGATGGAAGCATGATACCGCCCACCCTTAGCCCTTCACGAGGGGACTAACGTCAGCAATGCTGACTTCATCCTAGCCTTTCACCCTCCTCTTCCTCCTTTTAGTATGGAAATTTAATAGACCAAAAAGCCTAGAACTTCCAAATCTGATAAAGCATTTTTACTTTAGAAAATGGCCTGTTAAACTTAAAAGAGTTGGCAAAGGCAATCTGGGCAGAGGTTCCCCTCCATTAAGTCCCCAGCACTGGGCCCCTGAACGACTAGTTCCTCTTGTTTTCCATCTCCGGAGCTGACAGAAACCTCCGGTGTACGTCTGTAGTGTTTTTAAGAGCAACAAGTTTGTTCCGTTAAGGCTCCTATATGTGACGAGAGCGTGGCCGAGCTGGCCAGGCTCCTCAGTGCGGTGTCTAGAGCCAGAAGGCCACCGTTTAAGCGCCGACCTTACAAGTCCGGCCAAAGTGACCCGTTTGGAAGACGCCCCTAAAAAAAATAATCCCTGTCACGATCTGTGAAACTGGCACAACTTCCCGTACTGTCTTTTCCCAAGCCACGCTTCCCACGGCACCCTTCCTCCAAAAAAGGAAGAAACCGGCGTAAAGCTCAGCCCTCTGTAGCTAAGTCTACCTAGGACATCTGCAGCACCCGCAAACTGGACCTGACGGAACCCAGACTTTAGTGAGCACCTACGATCGCCCGGTCCCTTCACCCCGCAGTTTGCCCACACTGGGGCTGCTCGGTCACTATGGGCCATTGCGTGCCTTCAAGACACTCAGGGCCATCGAGCAAACTGCAGCTAGGACGGCGCGGTGACCCGGCCGTTACCTCGAAGGGCTACCGGAGGAGCTATCCCGAGTGGCCCGGGACCTCCCGGCTCCTGGAGCTGCTCCCGCAGCCGGCGTCCCCAAGCAGAGCGGCCCAGGCCATCTGGCTCCGCGCCCTTCCACCTTCTTCCCTCGCCGCAGGCGGCCCACGCCCACTGCACAGGCTCTCAGTACCTTTCAGGAGCCGAAAGGGCAAAGGCCACTCTCGGCGTCCCGCAGCCCCCAGGCGAGCATCGCCCAGCGAAGGCGCAGACATGTGGAGCCAGGACCCCGAGCACGCCACTCACCGGCTGACCCGAACGGAACTTGCCCGGAGGCGCTCTCCTGAAGAAGGAGGTCCTGGCGGTGAAGAAAAAGTCTTCCGCGTCCTCCTCGAGGCTGCTGTAGCCGCTGCTCATGCTGCTGGTCCGGTTGCGCGCAGGGGGCCTCCCCGGGGCGCAGGCGGCCAGGCCGGAGTGCGGCGCCCGCCCGCCCCGTGAGGTTCCCGGCGCGCGGCCCCGAGCCGCCGGCGGGCCGTCCTGCTGCAGCTGCGGCCGCCGCTCAAGCCGCCGTCTGGTCCCCTCCCGCAGTCTCCACCGCCCTCTCCAGGCGCCTCCTCGCTCTGGTGCGCTACGACCCCGCCCCCTCCTGGACTCAGCCCCCGGCCTTACAAGGCCCCACCCACCTCAGGCCAGGCTCCGCCCCCAGCAAGGCTACGCCCATGACAGCCAAGGCCACGCCCAGGTCCCGCCCCCACGGGCCACCGCAGCTGAGTCCCGCCCAGCTCCGCGCGCGCAGGTGGGGCCCCGCCCGCGGCCCCAGCCACGCCCCTCCGGCCTAGCAGTGGTGGACGGTAGGGGAAAGTCAGTTCGAGTGCCTCTGCTGGGACAGTGCTCCGGAGAGTTCTCCCAACCTCCCGGAAATTGCAAATTCCTCAGTGACTCCCCGCTACTGGAGCCAAAGTTTTGGAGCGGGAGGGAATATAATGGAGAACTTTTCCTACTCTCTCCTTCGGACTGGGCCCTGGTGGACACGGCTTCGACCGAGGGGGGGATGAGCCACATTGTGCGGCTGGCCCCTCCCTGACCGTTATAAGTTAGCAAAGGTGGGTGGGGTAAGAGCGACTGGGTTGTGCTTATTTGAAAGAAAACATCCTTTCTGGTTCTTTTGAACTTCGGGGGTAAATCTTTCCCCGCCTCCCTGTGGCGAAGGCGCGTCCCAAATGTGGATGGCTAAAGCAAAGCAGTTGAGATTTTTGGGGACAAATTTCATAATCGCCGAACAATCCACTACTTTTAATTTAATGTACTTTGTAGATGTCGCCTTACACTTTCACCTCATGGGGGGGCAAGTAGATTAGACCACTCTGTTCACCCACACACTAAAAAACAAGGTTTCCGTTTGGGGGGGGGGGACTTGCAATCAGCTAAAATTTTAAAATGCGACATTTTCTTTGCTTAAGGTCACCTGAGGATCGTTTTCACCTTGGTGTGATGGAGTTGACTTAAATCCTACTAACGTTCTTGCAAGAGACCTTGATGGGAAGGAGGTTTGGAGCGTTAAGGCGGCTATGGTTTGCAGGCTGTAGCAGAGTCTTTTTTTTTTTTTTTTAAGAGTGTTTTTTTAAGAGAAAGTCGTCACTGCTTACGGCTAAACCCTTTTCTCCTCTACTCCCCCAACGCTGGGACTAAAACAGAAAGGTAGCAGTCGCCCTCAGGCTGAGGCCGCTGCTTCTGTGGCGCCTCGGGTTTTTGTGTAACTCTTTCTGGGATCAGGACCGGGTGAGTAATCGACACTTGAGTACCAGGAGGAGGGAAAGCTAGACCAGAGAGAAGACCGGGACAAGGAAAAGAAATGGCTCCTGTGTAGTCCCTTCCACCCTCGGGCAGAAGGGAGGCTGGCTAATCTGCTTTGCTGCAGGCAAAATAGCCTTTCACTCCAGGGAACTCACCCCCAGAGGGGCCCTCGAGGCACGGCCTATATTTTAAAGCCCTTACGTTAAAGACTTCTTTCCAGACACAAAGCAACTGGATGGCTGGAAAGCAAAGTCTGGCTTTACTCTTCCATTGGGCACGAGCTGGCTCCTTGTGTACTTGGCCAAATGTAAGAGAAGAGGACAATTAATGAAAGATTTGTCTTCTTTGACTCTTACTGTGACATCATCCAAATAATACCATTTTGAAATAACAGGGTCTTCAATTAAATACTCCAGTTTGAGTCATGGGTGGGCTAAAGATAGGTTGGTTTGTTTGTTTATTATGTATATAATGTTCTCCCTGCATGCCAGAGGAGGGCACCAGATCCCATTACAGATGGTTGTGAGCCAGCCTCTGGTTGCTGGGAATTGAACTCAGGACCTCTTAATCTGAGCCATCTCTCCAGCCTGGGTAAAATGATTTAACAAACTTGTTTTATTATAGATGAAAGAGTAGAATCTCTTACCCAGTACATAATAAATTACTCCATTTATGACTGCTCTGAGGAAAAATATGCTTAAAATACTTTAGAATTCACCACACCAGGAAAAAAAAAATTATGTTCTGAGCCTAGCATATTGGCACTTGTGCATGCCTTAAATCCCAGAATTCAAGAGGCAGAGGTGGGCGGATCTTTTGAGTTTGAGGCCAGCCTGGTCTTCAGAGCAAGTTCCGTGTGTCACCTAGAGTCACAAACACTGTCTAAAAACAGAAACAGAAAAGATCTTTCATGTTATTTTTAAGGGAAAGAGGCTACATTAAGTTTATGGATGTCAGCATTCCATCAGAATCACTGGGGCTGCTGCCTACCTGTGGAAGAAAGAGGACATTTGTGCTGTCAGTTCTCCTTACACCTTTACCTGGGCCCTGGGGCTTGAACTCGGGTGGCTAGGCTTGAACCAGAAGCACCAGTTACTGGTTCACTCATCTCACTGGCCTCATAAAAATCACTTGTTTTTTTTGTTTTTTTTTGTTTTTTTTTTTTTTTTTGAAGAAGAAGAAGCACAATTAAGGGTGAGGGGCAGTCCAGGGTAGAATACTTTATAAATGGGGCCCTAAGGTTTTACTACACAGCCCTGAAGACAAGACAGTATGGCTTTGCCAGGAGGTGGCGCACGCCTTTAATCCCAGCACTCATGAAGCAGAGGCAGGTAGATCTCTTGAGTTCCAGGAAAGCCAGGGCCACACAGAGACCCCCTGTCTCGAAAACACCAGGGGGGCGGGGAACAGGAGGAAGAGGGGGGGGGGGGGGCGG
>CM052707.1:63603792-63666269 GCA_028551405.1 Uromys caudimaculatus | reverse complement strand
TGTTCAGCAGTTAGTCTTATCCTTTAAAATCCAAGGAAAGGGTAGAAAAAAAATTAAGATAGGCTCAGGCAGCTCGGGTTTGAAAGGACCACTGTCAAACACAGAACGTAATTTGTAAGTGGACTGAATCTCCGTGCATTTCCCACTGATAGAGGAGCCTATTGGGTTAGAGTTTCATTAAATGCCTGCTTAGCTTTCCTTTCCGTGTTAATTGGGGAACATGCTTAAAGGTTAGTAAATGGACGCAAAGTAGCTTTGTCAGAGCAATGAGGAAATACAGGCCATGTTCTGTAGACGAAATATGGGAGGCTAAGGAGTTAGTCCTGCATGTGTGTATAGGAAATGCTTTTCAGGTAGCACAAAGAGCATGTGTGAAGGTCTGTGGCAGGTGTGTGTTCGCACATTCAGATAACAGCGAGAGAATCGTGTTTCCTAACTGAGTGGAAGGGTGAGTGTTGGGAACGTTTGTCAGAGAGTAACAGAAAGTCCCTAACAGATGTAGCTCAGGGACAGAGTGCTCTCCTAGCAGGTACAAGGCCCTGGGTTCAATCCCCAGCACTGAAAAAGAGAAAAAGGTAAAAACGTAACAACCACAGAAATGTCACTATTCTATAAAGGTTTTGATATTTTTTTTTTTTTTTACCAGAGATGTTGAGCAAAGGGATAATAACATTTGACTTGCCTTTATAAAGCACTCAGTTACTGAGCAGAGAATAGAGTTAGATGAAAGGGAAACTTGGGGTCTAGAGGGATGGCTCAGTGGTTAAGAGCGCTGACTATTCTCCCTAGAGGACCCAGGTTTGATTCCCAGCACCCACATGGCAGCTTAAAGCTGTCTGTAACTAATACCCTCATGTAGTCATACATGCAGGCAAAAAACCAATGCACATGAAATAAAAATAAACTGTTTTTTTGGTTGTGAGCCTAGCCTTTAATGGCTGAGCCATTTCTCCAGCCCAATAAACTGGTTTTTAATGATATGAAAACCCAAACAAATAAGACAAGGAGGTCCTTTTTTTTTTGTTTCACTCCTGAAAACAGCCAGCATCTTATAAGGCATGTGTGACACAATCACATCTGTGTACCTGTAACTGCAGGTGACATTCTTACCGTGTGCTAAGACAGAAGATAAACGATGACACAGATTTATCCTAAAGGTCACACCAACTGATGACTGTTTCACTGGTGCCTGTGTGACATGAGGAGGATGGCCTGTGGGACAGACAGACCAGTGCTAGAAAGATAGCATGCTTGCTTATTGAACTTGTTTCATTAAAAAAGATTTATTTATTATTTTATGTATATGAGTACACTGCAGCTGTCTTCAGAGACACCAGAAGAGGGCATCAGATCCCATGACAGATGGTTGTGAGCCACCATGTGGTTGCTGGGAATTGAACTCAGGACCTCTAGAAGAGCAGTCGGTGCTCTTAAATTGCTGAGTCATCTCTCCAGCCCCTCACTTTATTTTTTAATGTGTATGGATATTTTGCCTGCATCTATGTCTGGGTACTTGGTGTGTGCCTGGTACCCCCGAGGCCAGAAGAGGGTGTCAGATCCCCTAGAAATGGAGTTCTAAACAATAGTGTGACAACATGTAGGTCATGGGATTTGAACCCAACCTGGGTTCTCTGTAGCCAGAGTTCTTAACTGCTAAGTTTCTCTCTGGTCCCTGTTGCTCAATCCTTTTATGACTTCCCCCTCTTGGGACAGGGTCTCCCCATGTAGCCCTGGAACTCAGGATAGCTATGGAGAACAGACTTGCCTCAGACTCACGGAGGTCCACCTGCCTCTGCCTCCTGAGCACTGGAAGTAAAGGCGCACCACATGCCCTGCTCTTGTATGACTTTTAATGTTAAGTAGCTACTCTGAGACACAGGTTTGTCTTCAGTAAAATGGGACTAACAATGCTCCCATTTTATTCTCTTTGGCTTACTATAAGGATTAAGTGAGAGAAATCTCATAAAACCCTTGACAGAATGGGGCCAAGCGAATGCGAGTCTTTTTACTCTAAAAATATTGGACCTTGATGGATATTCAGCATCTTTTACCCATTTCTTTTTTGATCACTAAACTTTTTATCCTTGGATAAAAGGTTCAGTGGCTGCTCAGGGGTTTGGCTTAAGGCCAGACAGTCATGGTTGCCTTCCCTACCACGGATAGCTTTCAGTGTGGGCTGATCGCACAGTATTGAGACACTAACTCAGGAGAAAGATCTTGCTGGATAGCTTTTGAAAACCATTTCATCACCTTGAAGAAAGACACCCCTCTGGATTTCACACCTGGGAATTCTGGAGCCAAATTATGGACATGAGCAACACCGTGAATCTCGAAAATGATTAAAGGGACTTCTTGGGTTTTTGAATTAACAAACTCTGAAACTGCCCTACTTAGGGATTGTTATGTGAGACAATAGTGCTCTTAGCCTGGCATAGTAGCACACACTCGTAGTCCCAGCTACTCAAAAGGCCTTGAGGCAGGAGGATTGCTTAAACTCGGGGTGTTTAAAGTCAGATTGGCCAATATAATGAGAATCCACCTCAGAGAAAACCTGATGAGCCATAATTTCTCTTAAAACCTCTAAGAGAGGGCTGAGAGATGGCTCAGTGCTTAAGAGCACTGACTGCTCTTCCAGAGGTCCTGAGTTCAATTCCCAGCAACCACATGGTGGCTCACAAAAACTCTAAGACAGGAGATGCAGAGATGGTTCCGTAGTCCAGAACGTTTGCTGTTCTTACGAGGACACAATTTCTAAACCTAGCACCTATGTTGAGCCACTCACAACTGCCTGTAACTCCAGCTTAAGGGACCCGATGCTTCCCTCTGGCATGTCCCTCTTCTACTACACTGGGACACAGAGGCAAGAAGGTCACACAAGTTTGAGGCAAGTGTAATCTATATCCTGGGTTCTAGGACAATAAGGACTGCATAGTGATTCTTGTCTCAAACAATAACAAATTCTACCACAGCCAAACTTAGAAAAAGCTATGGTTAGGAGCATGTAGTATTCTTGTAGAGGAATTGAGTACACTTCCCAGCACCCATATCAGTTTAGCTCACAACTGACTGTAAATGCAGCTCTAGGCAACTGGACTCTCTCCTGGCCCTATAGGGACCTACTCTTACATGCACACACCTCCACAATGCGTACATGTATATATAGCTAAAAATAAAAATGTTCTTTTTCATGGAAGTTGATTAGTTGCAGGCCAGAAGAAAATCATTTGGGATAGCCTTTCTGGTACCATCGGTGTCTCTTCGGTTTGATCAGACCCCATGGTTGTGGTTGTCACTCAGGTAACTTCCATTGTGTTCATGACAAAGATAACAGTGTAAGTGAAAGACAGGGTGTTTGGTGGTTAAGTGCGTAGGCTCAGGAATCAGAAGGGCCGGGTTCAAATGTGTGACGGACGAGACGGTGTGACCCATGGTAAGTCGTCTAGCTTCACTAAAACCCCATTCTACATTTAGAAAGTAGGAAAATAACAGCACTCACGTTGTAGCATTCTTCCAGAGATTAAGTCTAATATGGCATGAAGAACTTAGCACCTGACACATAACAGTTCAGGTCCTGTTAGCATGTGAAAACAGAAACTCCATATTTGCACAATCTCAGGACATAGGAAGATCTTATGCTACACATAAGCCTGAGGCTACCTAGGTTGATGGCACAAAATGGAGAAGGGGGGAAGGAGGAGGAAGAAAAAGAAAAAGAGGAGGAGACGGAGACAGAGACGGAGAAGAGACTTTCTCATATTAATCCAACAAACTTGGACCTATTAAACTAAACTGAGACATTTCTGAAATGGTGGCCACACCCTGGTACCCTAGTCCAGTAGATCCTACTATAGCTTCTGCATTTCGTCATCACCAAGTGAGACTCAGCCCAGGGAAAGCACTCACCTGAGTACTTAATCAGTTGCCTTCCTCTCATACCTCACAGCCCTAGACAATAACTCATCACCCAACAATTCCTCATCTTCTTCAAAAGATAATGAAACCAGCCGGGCAGTGGTGGCACACACCTTTAATCCCAGCACTTGGGAGGCAGAGGCAGGTGGATTTCTGAGTTCGAGGTCAGCCTGGTCTACAGAGTGAGTTCCAGGACAGCCAGGGCTACACAGAGAAACCCCTGTCTCGAAAACCAAAAAAAAAAAGATAATGAAACCAAATAAGAAGCCGGAGAAATGGCTCCGTGGTTAAAGTACTCATTGCTCTTCAGAGCACCCCAGCTCAATCCCAAGCATGGCAGCTCACAAACCGTCTATAACTCAAGTTCCAGGGATTGACTCACTCTTCTGGCTTCTTTGAACATCAAACATGCATATGGTACACAGGTATTATGGTGATTTGAATGAGAACAGCCCCCATATGCCCCTATGTTTGAATACTTGGTCCCTAGTTGGTGGAACTGTTTGGGAAGGATTAGAGGTTTGGCCTTGTTGGAGGAAGTGTGTCACTGGGAGTGGGCTTTGAGGTTATACCATTCCCTGTGTGTGTGCTCTCTCTCTCTCTCTCCCTCCTTCCCTCCCTTCTCTCCCCCTCTCTCCCTCTCTGCCTCCTGCCTGTGGGTGAAGATGTAAATTCTCATTTCTTCCTGCCATCCTACCTTTGCTCCACCATATGGACTCTAACCCTCTGAAACCATAAGCCCAATTAAATGTTTTCTTTACACATTGCCTTGGTCATGGTGTTTGTCACAATAATAGAAATATAATAATAGGAGATCGAGAAAAGAGGATTGGAGTGAGAATATTCAACTTGCATTACATACATACATACAATGTTCTATTGCTGTACCAGACACCACGACCACAGAAACTCTTATACAGGAAAGCATTTAATTGGGGCTGAGTCTAGTCTATTATCTTCATGGCAGGATACAGGGTGGCAGAGAGGCAGACATGGTACTGGAGAGGGAGCCGAGAGGTCTACATCTGGTTGGCAGGCCACAGGAAGAGAGAGACACTGAACCAGTATTGAGCATTTGAAACCCCTAACGACACACTTCCTGCAACAAGGCCACACCTCCTAATCCCTGTCAAGTAGTGACACTCCCTAATGACCTATGAGCCTATGGGGGCCATTCCTATTCAAACCACCACAGGTCTCAAACTTAGGTCATGGCAGTCAAGAGGATTCCCACAACTATGAAAAAATACAAATACAAATGGCTGTCCCTATGAGAATGGCTTCAAGAAGATCTAGATACAATTCAGATATGATCTTGGTCTGGGCACTGCGGGGTTCTAACGTATGAAGAAAGAAGGAAAATCAGCACTTCCATGTCTTACAGTTCATTTCCCCAAGGAAATATGAATGGGAATAAAGAAAAATTATTTCAGAATAGAAATGAATTTAAGGGAACTGGAGAGATGGCTCAGCAGTAAGGAGCCCTTGCCACGCCTGCAGAGGACCTGGGCTTGGTTCCCAGCACCCACACTGAGTGCCTCACTACTGCCTGTAACTCCAGCTTAGGGGACTGAGCCATTTCCTGACCTCCTCAGGCACTGTGCCATGTGGTACACATACAGACAAGCAGGTACACACAAGCACAGTATAGTACCTTACAGGCATTTGGGCTGAGGAGGTGACTCGGTGAGCTAAGTGCTTTCTGTGTAAGCATGAGGCTCTGAGTTCAGTTCCCCAGCACCCACATAAAAAGCCAAGTGTGACAGACTGCATCTGTAATCCCAGGACTGGGGGGCTGAGACCGGAGGCCCTGAGGGTTCACTGTCCAGTCAGTGTAGTCAAATCAGTGAGCTCCAGGTTTATCAAGAGACCAGTCCCCCAAAATAGGGTGTTCTTATTGGTCATGGTGGCATATACCTTTAATCCCAGCACTCAGGACCCAGAGGCAAGCAGATCTCTGTGAGTTTGAGGACAGCCTGGTCTACACAGTGAGTTACAGGACAGCCAGTGCTATATAGTAAGACCTTGCTCCAAAATAATAATAATGATGGTATTAAAAAATAATAATCATAGTAATAAGTAATATATATATCTGATATTGACTTCTGGCCTCGGAAGTCATACATACATGTGCATACATACATCTGAACACACATGTGCAGTGCACTTGTATATCACACACACACACACACATACACTTTGCATAAGTTATAGCTTCCTAAATTTGAAAAGTCCAGTGCCATACTAATCCACTGGGCTCTAAGATGCTCGCTGGTAATTCCACTCACCAATGCCTACACTGAGTCACAGCTAAAAAGAAAACCAAGCCAAAAAGAAAAGCGTGCACATGAGCAATAGAATTCCGGCTTCTCTCAGAAAGCAAAACAGCACCAACACTTAGATTATTTTGGCAAATAGAAAGGATTCTCAAAAGTCATCTGAAATAAACCGTCCTGAGGGCCGTGCATCGAATAATTGGAGATTTTACTAGGTGAACAAACTTGGATAAACACCCTTCGATTAGTAAAGTACTTTGTTTTTGAGACTGGGTCTGACTGGGTATCCTAGCCTGGCCTCAGACTCATCAAATAGTTAAAGATAACCCTGGACTCCTCCTCTTCTTCCTCTTCCTCCTCCTCCTCTTCCTCTTCTTCCTTCTTTCTCCCCCCCACCCCCCCCAAGCATCTCACTATGTAGCTCCAACAGTCCTGGAACTCACTCTGTAGACCAGGCTGGCCTCAAACTCATAGACACCTGCCTGCCTCTGCCTCCTGAGTGCTGGGATTAAAGGTGTGAACTACTACACCTCGTAACCCTGAACTTCTGACCCCGCTACCTCACCTCTGTGTGCTGGGATCTTAAGTGTGTGCCACCATGCCCCATCTGTGTGGTGCTGGGGAGCAGGTTGCTGACACCTCACATTTTCTGGTAAGTACTCTACCAACTTGGCACTGTCTCCAAGTCAGGACCAGTTTATTCACGCACAACTGAAGAAATCCTATAGAAAGGGAGAAATGTAAAGCAGTTGCTATGATATTTTTTATTTCAAAAACATTATCCCTAAAGAAGGCCATTTGGATAAGGAAAGAAATTTCACGGAGCATTACTTGAGCTCTTACTGTATACTAGACACTATTCTAGAACTTTGATCTGTAGGAACTCACTGACACCTTATTAACTTCCCAGTGACCCTGACCAAAGGGCAGTGTGTTCAGCCAGGAATGACAGAGTTATCTTCACACCTGAGGTTACCTTCGAACCACTGTGTACTTTGCCTGTGGGGTCCAGTCACTTGAGGGAAAGAGTCAGCCAGCCTCAAAGAAAAATCCAGGTTTCTGCCGCCCACAAATGACTTACTGGGTATTGACTTAATGTCTGATGCAAGAGATGTTGCATTAGGGTGAGGGGATGAGAAATATTTGCTATTCACATTGGGTGAAGGGGTAGGCGAGATGGCTCAGTAGGTCAAGGTGCTTGCAGCCAAGCCTCATGGCCTGAGCTTGTTCCTCCTCTGACCTCCACATGAGTGCTGTGGCACACAGGCACACAGACACAAGCACAGATAAAGAAATGTAAGGTTTTTTCTTTTTTAAGTTTATGGGAAAGAAAAAAAATTTTTTTTATTTAGCTAATCGGGGCACTGAACTTCCCAATGTCTGTTGGTTTGTTTATTCATATAAAGGTTCACTATAGTCCAGGCTGGCTCTGAGTCTGTGATTCTCCTGCCTCGGCTCTTTGAATGATAGAATTACAGTTGTGTGCTCCTTTAGCCTGGCTTTCCAATACTTGCCCTAACTGGTCCTTCTGCTGTAAGTTACTCTCTCCCAATCCACATGCACCTGATAAAGGCTGTTAGCTCCCCAGCCCTCATTCTGGCCAGGTAGGGTGATTCTGAATTATTTTTTGTCCTGGGATACTTGTCCGAGTTGTGGCCCATTCTCAGAGCAGGGCATTTACTGGCAGAGACAGCTATGAAACACATGGGATTCTCAGACAGACGACACCATCCACAGATTCTATCTTAGGCCAACAGCTTCAGGTGAACAGACAAGTTTTTATTTTGGTTTGGTTTTGGTTTGTCCAAGTCAGGCTTTCTCTTTGTTTAGCCCTGGCTGTCCTAGAACTCACTCTGTAGACCAGGCTGGCCTCACAGATCCACCTGCCTCTGCCTCCTGAGTGCTGGGACTAAAGGTGTTTGCCACCACCACCCAGCTAAACAGACAAGTTTTGCTGAAGACAAGCATCCCTGAGGGCTCATGCTGCCTTTTTACGAAGAGTGGGATCACCATGCCTAGAGATTCTGTGAAGGCTGCCCAGGCACTGCTGCACACATCAGCCACATCTAAGAAGAGGAGCCTGGCTGGGAAGGCAGGCCAGCAGGGACGCTCTGCTGGGCTGCTGGGCATCCCTGTGTGTCAGGAGCATCACTTCACTCGCTAGTTCAAGGGCTGACACCTCACTAGATCCACAGAACAGGGGGAACTGGGCAAGACATAAAAGATGTGTCAAATTGGCACCTGCCTTCCAAACCCTTGTAATTTAGCTGGGAAAATTATATCATAATGGCAGATGGTCTGTAATTAGCCAATCAATACGTCCTTTAAGAGTCTATCAAACTATAAACTAAAGATCAGAAGAACACGATAAGATTTGGTCTAGGAAGCCTTCAGAGGAGGCGGTAGCTTTTTGTTTGAAATGAGAAAGACAGATGGGAGAAGGGCGGTCATTTGCCAAAACAAAGTACAAGCCACGCACACATGAAATGTAAAACTGGGAAGAATTTGGAATGAAACCGTGAGGGGTTTGAGCGTGCGCTGAGATACAGAGAGTGTTTAACGTGTGGAAGGTCTGGATTCAAATGCCAGCACGGAGAAGGACGAGAAGGCGGGAGAGGCAGAGAGGAAAGAGAAGCAATTCATTGAAAAGCCAGACATGCCGGGCAGTGGTGGCGCACGCCTTTAATCCCAGCACTTGGGAGGCAGAGGCAGGCAGATTTCTGAGTTCGAGGCCAACCTGGTCTACAGATCGACTTCCAGGACAGCCAAGGCTACACAGAGAAACCCTGTCTTAAAAAACATAAATAAATAAATAAATAAATAAGCTAATTAAAACAAATAAATAAATAAGCACTACCCAGTCACCCAGACCCTCAATCACACCCTCAGCCCTTGTTGAAAAATTTAAAATCATTATAGAAGAGTCGACGATACATGTCTTGAGCCAAGGTCTTGACCGTACACTGAAGAAGTAAGACTTTCTCTACCAGGAATTTGGAAAGAGTCAGGACATGTCATGAAGAGCACTTATGGGCCAGTGGATGGGGGCTGTGTCGAAAGCACGGAACAGGGGCAGGCAGACAAGCTCTGCCCGAAGCTTGGGTTTTGACGCCTGGGTTATCCCTTGTTTATGATGCCAACCTACAGTGTGGCGGAGGGCTTCTGGCTGGCCACTGGGAAACGCAACTCCAGGTCCTTGACCTTTGCTAATCATTGGCTGGTGTTGTCAAAAGCATACCTCCTCCTTTTTTTTATGTGAGGATGTGTGCTGCAAACCACAGATGGGGGAGCAGGAAAGAATGGGGCCGTTTCTAAAGAAATTAGGTAGGCTTGCTATTTCTAACATGCTTCTAAGAGGGACGAAGCATTCGCTCCAGAATATGCCACTCTAAAATACACAGCTCTAAAATACGCCGCTCTGGTATGAGGATTATTTTGAGCTGAAGGCGCCTGAAGAGCAGCACCACTCAAGGGAATGTCTAAAAATAGAGTGCATGGTTCTCTTTTCTTAGGACTGGGCTGTAGCATAGGGCTATAGCATGCCCTTAGCATGTGGAGATAGATCTGTTGGTTCAATCCCTAGCAACACAATAGACACAAAGGAAGTCTCTACTTATGAAACCTTTCTCTTCTCCTGTACCAGGAGGGGAAGGATAATGTGTCTGTTTTTCTTTTTCTTTTTCTTTTTAAAGATTTACTTATTTATTATATGTAAGGACACTGTAGCTGTCTTCAGACACTTTTTCTTCTCGCTCCAGCCCTGCTTGCTGTAGCTGTCTTCAGACACCCCAGAAGAGGGCATCAGATCTCATTATGGATGGTTGTGAGCCACCATGTGGTTGCTGGGATTTGAACTCACAACCTTTGGAAGAGTAGCCGGTGCTCTTAACCACTGAACCATCTCTCCAGCCCCCTTCCTACCTTTCTTTTGTTTTTGTTTTGTTGTTTTGAGACAGGGTCTTCTGTATTCCAGAGAAAAATTATATGAATGATAACAATACATCATCACCACTCCTACTATATACATTCAAGCTTTATAATATATTTGTTTTCACTACAACAGAGGCTGTGCATATGGCTTAGAGGTACAAAGGCTGCCTCGCTTACACAAGGCCTGGGGGGTCAATCCCCAGCACCGCAGCAAAGCAAGCGAAAGCATAAAGACAGTTATGGAGTATAAAGAAATGTTTACATCAATAGCTCTCGTAGCCACAAAGAAGATAGAGCCTCGTGGGAAAATATAACAGGCAGAGGCAGAAGGCAAACTGCAGGAGCTATTTTAAATGTTTAATTTATTATGTATGTACATGTGTGTCTCTACACATGTGTGTGAGATGCCTGAGGAGAAGAAGGTTCTAGATCCCGCCCAGCTGAAGTTCCAGGCCATTGAGAGCCGCCCAAAGCGATTGCTAGGAAAGGAACTCTGGTCCTCTGGAAGAACAAGTGTTTGAAACACTTAAGCATCTCTCCGATCCAGGAACTATTTGAAACGGCCACTGCTTGATGTTACCTCTAGTCCCTAACCTTTAACAGACTATTTCCTTCCTTTGTCTCAGAAACCCCTTGTGAAGGTCAGCTATCTGGCTCCTCTCTGAGTTTAATAACTTCTTTGCTTATATATTAGCTATTTGGAATTGTGCATGTGTGTGTGGGGGGGGTGCCTATGTATCTAAACCTAAGACCTTGAGCATGCCAAGTAAACTCTACCACTACCTCTGCAGCCCACAAAGCATCTTTTCAAAGAAGCCACTGCGTGTACGTGAAGGTCAGAGGACAATCTGTGGGAGCCGGTTCTCTCCTTTCCCCATGAGGGTTCCAAGGATTGAACTTTGCTGGTCAGGCTACTTAACTGGTCAGGCTTGGCAGCAAGCACCTTTGCCTGCTGAGACATACTGTGTGGGCTTTTTAAAGTAAAACTTGGGAAGAGGAGATCACAGCCCCCTCATGCCACTTGATCTGGGTGAGACCAGACCCCAGGCAAAGAATCATGGAGGTACCCCTTTCATCTTCAAAGTTCTCTTAACATCTTAAAGATAGAGCTTCACCGTGTCTTTGAGGGGCACTCCCACTAATGGCTGCATCTCCATACTGAGAAATGAAATCGCACAGTAGAATAATGATAGCTCCGCGCCTCTTGGGCAGTGCTTTTTAAAATGTTCCCAGCACTTTCTCACGTACTTATCTCTGCCTAAAGGGACTGTAATTACTTCCTCTTCACAGGTGGGAAAATGAGTGTTACCAAAGATAAGTCTATCTCCACATCACAGCCAAGCTAATACTGACACTCAAGTCACAAATAGACTAACGTGAAGGTGTAAGTCTGGAGTTCGTATTTCAGGTTTGGCTTCATAGGTGGTGCTCTTTAGAAAGACCACCTGCAAACCCTACATTTTATACATAATGAACAGTCTAGAACGAGTTAAAAACCTCTTAGTATTTGCTTCCCATCGTCCTCTCTTTTCATGAAATGAAAGGTGTTTCTTCCCCTTTTCTTGAAAGGCAAGCTTGTGTCTACAAAGTAATTATGGGGAGCACAGTGCTTACTCAAGCTGTGAGCGCAGTCTTGGTCTCGATGCCTCCTTCAGAGATTTGAACTGCTAGTTTAATGCTCATGATATATCAGTCACAGATGTCAAGAATATTCTTTTAAGGAAATGTAGATTGTAACCAGAATACACAAACGTTTTCCTGTCTGCTCCCTTTGCTGTAGAAGACCTTAACTATAGGACGGTTGTTTTTAATATTTACTTGTAGAAGGGCATCCATGAATCCATGAATACATACAATAATGAGTTTTGTTGTTTGTTTTTCTGAGAGTCCCTCTGAGACAAACCAAGCTGCAAAGACTCTGACACCAGACCAGCCTCTGGAAGAGAGTTACACCAACTGAGTCACTTGGAAAGGACATTTCAACCGGTTGAGCCACCTGCAGGGTGTGCAGTGTGCTACAGGTTCCCAGCTTTTATGAGTTGTCACCTGTGCTGGGATGGGCTTAGGTGATGCAGGTGTCACCGAGTCATTTCTGCTCCTGTAAGTATCCTCAATAAAACTCACTGGTTCACCAAGTTGGACTTTGGTGGTATTCGTACTTTGGCCTGTCATGGGCTCCCTCGCTGGGGTGTGTTGCATCTCTCCAAGAAAAGTTCTGTCATGCAACAAAGTTCAAGGCTAGCTTGGTCTAAAGAATGTATTTCTCAAAAACCAAACCAAACCAAACAAACAAAAAAGAAAAAAATGACCAGAAAACCCACTGGTTCACTTTCCTACCCTGATCCTCAGAACAGTAAAAACCCAAATATAAAGAAATTATTTCTTTGTGATTTGCCAGTATTTTCTCTTTATTCTCTCCAACCTCTTGAACAGAACTAGGACTAACACTTTTTCCAGATATTGTCCCCCATGAGTGGGTTTTGGTAAGATTAGGGCGTGCAGACGCAGAGGGATGTCAATTAGTCAACACCAGCCACCCATCAAATTTGATCTTGAGAAATACTGAGTTGCAAAACCAATGTCCACGTGAAATACGTTTAGCAACAACAAAAACAAAGCTGCTACATTGTCTTTCTTTGCAGTCTGACTTTGAACTTCCTGGTTAATGAAGGAAGGGTCCGGAGATAACAGGCACGCAGCTCCACCTCTGGCAGTAGTTTCAATTTTCTAACTTTGCTGTTGCTGTTTTGTGTTTGTTTTGTTTTTCAAGGTAGGCTCTTACTTACTGTAGCCTAGACTGGCCTCAGCCTCCCTCTGTCTCAGCCTCCTGAATGCTAGATTTAAAAATGTAAAGTTGCTGGCCGCCGCCCCCCCCCCCCCCCCTTCAGTGCCTTGGTAGATGTGGGTGGGATCCTAAGAGCAAGTCAAGGGCCTGGGATCTTAGAAGCTGCAGGTGTGGAAGCACAGCATCCTGGAGAGTACCAGCAAGATCCCAGCCTGTGCCCTCCAAGCATCTCTTTTACTCCACTAGGGGTATAGAGAGGGACATGGTGACAGCAGTAGGCTCAAACACATTAATCTCGCAGATGGGTATCCACTGTCTAACCCAAGGGCTTTTAAATTAAAGAGTACACTTCACATTCCACATGGGAATTCTCTGGCCAGGCAGGATGACATTTTATACATAAATTAGCCATCCTAGGTCATTCTCAAATTCTTACTCCCTGCTCTACCATGACAAAAGAAAAAGTGTGGAGGTGCAATATAAAACCAGACTTAAAGCCTAGAGCACAATGCATGCCTGTTTGAGTATCGTGTGTGTGTGTGTGTGTGTGTGTGTGTGTGTGTGTGTGTGTGCGTGTGTGTGTGTGTGTGTGAGATATGCATGTTTGTGTGTGTTCACGTGGATGCTTACCCAGTGCTTGCCAGAGAGCAGCATTAGATGTGTTCTGATGAACACATGTCACCGAATCTGGGGTTTGCTGGTTAGGAGACCGACTGGCCAGCAGTAAGCTCACAGGATCCTCCTGCTTCCACCGCCCCCAGCTCTGAGAATTGGTGCCGCCATGTGGGATTCTCTCTGTGGGTGCTGGGGGACTGCGCTCAGGTCCTCCCTCACGCCTGTGGAGACATTGCCCCCAGTGTGCTGTTCAGATATTATTTTAAATTTAATTAAAAGAAATTAGACTTACAAGAGTGTGTGGACTCAGAGGGAGAACATTTCACTTACTGACTGTGTAGTTTTGGGTAAGGTGCTTGTTTTTCTTTTCTTTTCTTTTCTTTTCTTTTTTTTTTTTTTTTTTTGCTTGTTTTCCTTAAATCTTAGTTTTCTCATCTGCAACCCAGAGTCATAGTGTTCCTATTGATTATGTAATCAGAGACAGATTGTATCTGGAGAATAAGCTTAGAGGGAGTTTGCTTGTTTGCTTCCTTCCTTCCCTCCCCCTCCCTCTCTCCTTCCCTCTCCCTTCTTCCCTCCCTCTCTCTCTCTCTCTCTCTTTCCTTTCTTGTGAATGAACAGATGTGTGTCATGGCAAGCCTCCTGAGGTCAGAGACTACTTTCCAGAGTCTATTCTCTCCTTCTGCCACATACGTTCAGGGACAGAACTCAAGGTCCCAGGCTTGGCAGCCAGGGCTCTTACTGAGAGCCACCTCCTGACCACCGTTCAGTCTTTCCTTTCACTCTTGCTATGAGAGAGGATCTTACAGAGCTCAGCTTGTGTTCCTGCTCCGTAGCCTTGAACTCTCGACCCTCTGCCTCTGTTTCCCAAGTGCTGAGGTCATGGATGTGCCTCCACCACCCCTGGCTTTTCGTTTCTTTTATGAGAATCAAAAAAAAGGCTTAATTCATAACATTCTGAAGCAAACCCCATAAGACAAGATGGATGCAAAGGTTTTTCGGACATGAGCGCTATGCCTGCTGCTAACAGTCCATCTGTGAGCTGCAGCCGGAGCCCTGAAGAGACCCTGGGAAAGAGATGCCCTCCTGCCTTCCATTTGCAGCATCTGGCCCAGAGCTGTTCTGTGAAATTTTGGCCTTGAGAAAAAGCCTAACATTCCTGATCCTGAGTTCTGGGATTATAGGTGTGTCCAATCCGATCAGTCTGTATGGCCTTGGATTTTCCAAGTCATCCAAGAAATGTCCATCGGTGTCCTTAAGCTGAGACTGGCAGCTTCCAGCCTGCTGGAGAACCCAATTTAAAAAATACTGTTTTCCAGAGGAATCAAGTGGCTGCCATGCCCCAGCCAAACCACAGCCCCACTGCCCTGAAATTTGCTAAGACTTTTGATCTTTTCCATTGGGACACTGGTGTCTATGTTGCTACTCCTGAACTAGAACACCCAAGGTGACAACTTGTCAAGAGTTTGTCCTCTGATGTCCACATGCATTTTATAGGATATGCTCCTAAATTCACACGCATATGCCATTCATATGTCATGTATAGAAACACACTTGGTGAAACATAAACAAACAATAAAGTTTAAAATATCCCAGTGTAGACAAATCAATCACTAAATTTAGGTTACTAGTACTCAAAGGCGGGTCCTTTGGGAAATAATTAGGATTAGATGGGCTAGTGGGTGGAGTCCCACGATGGCTTTTGTGGCTTTGTAAGTGAAGGAAGAGAGACTTGAGCTAGCATGTTTGCCACCCTGCCATATGATGCCCTTCTTGCACAAGACAGACGTCACCAGGCAGATGCTGGTTCCTTGTTCACAGACTTCCCTGTCTCCAAAACCACAAGGCAAGACTCGGGGACTGTTTACAAGTCACCTCCTCTCGGGGGCTTTATTAGAGCAACAGGAAATGGACTAAAGCCAACACTTCAATGCATTTGTCACAGACATTTCCTTTGGAATCATGGGAGGTCATCATTGTGAAGATGTGAGATGGCTGAGAGGGAGAAGGGTAGTAAGACACGGAGCATGCAGAGATGACTCAGTGGTTAAAATCATTGGCTGCTCTTCCAGAGGACCTGGGTTCAGCTACAGGCACCCACATGGCAGCTCACCTATAACTCCAGTGCCATGGGATCCTCCGCCATCTTCTGCCCTCTGTGGGCAATGCATGCGTTTATGTGATACACATATATGCATTCAGGCAAAGCACCCATATTCATAAAATAAAAATAAAAATAAACAAAAATTTAAAAATCGAACATTGACTTTCTCCTTTTCCTAAATTATTCTGTTTATCATTACTGTGGGTTTGATGTGCTTTCCCACCATGCCACCATGTCCCCGTGACAGTCAGAGGACAGTTCTGTGGTCATTTCTCTTCTTCCATCTTTAACTGGGTTCCATGGATCACACTCCAGACCTCAGACTTCTATGGCAAGCATCTTTATCTGCTGAGCGATCACACAAGCCTTGGTTTGGATGGAGTCAGCTTTGTGTGTGGTACTCACTGGCCTCCAACTAGCTACATAGTCAAGGATGACTTTGAACTTCTCATCTGACCTCCATCTCCTAAATGCTAGGATTATAGGTGTGTGCCACCACACCTGCTTTAGGTAGTTCGGGGGATTCAACCCAGGGTTTCATGTGTACTAGACAATTACTCTAAAACCAAGCATATACATTACTGTCCTGTCCTGTCTGCCTGCCTCTGTCTGTCTGTCTGTCTGTCTTGTGACCAGAGTGGGTGGGGGTTCTGGGAGCATAAAAAGTGGGGGGCAATGTCAAGAGAATGAGAAAACAAGAGCTATAAGGTACCCAGGAGAAATTAACCTCGTAATTTTGCCTGACTCTGGTTCCATAAATGGACGTTTCCTCTCCAAGTCCTCTGGGGCAAAGCAGAGATCAAAATCACAGAAAGTTCAAGGTCTGTTAGGCGCCGAGGAAAGAGCTGTTACAGGAAGTGGGGTTTCTCTGTGTAGAGCCACCCTGTGGTAGCCAAACTGGCACCCAAGCCTGCTCTGCCTGACTGCTTCTCTCCAAGTTCTGCTGAGACTCATAATCAGAGGAAGGAAGTGCCCAAGAGATCTGAGGCCTTCATTGTTGTTGAGCACAGATGGTTTGGGTTACCACACAGCCGCCAGAGCTCCAGGCCAGAATCTGCTGTGAGCTACCTGGACATAGGGTTTTAGTTGGTGACACTATTTCTGGAAAGGAACTATGTGGTCACATTTAAGCCACATGAGTGCCTGAAACACCAGCTGGCAAACATTAAAATAGGAATCGATAGGAAACTGATAGCCCAGGAAAACCCACCATATGTGCCACGTAAAATAAGGTTTTTGTCAGCAGGTATTAAAAAGAAACAGGAAGTGGACAGGCTTGGGGACAGAAAGTCAAGTGACTCTACTGCCAGGATCCAGGATCCTATGGATTTGCTGGAGGGCAGGGTAGATAAGAGACCATGCTGTGGGTCTGGTGGCCAGCAAAAGTCACAATGGTGATGTCCTGGTGTTATGTAAAGTGCAGATCCAATTCTACCTGACACAGAACACTTGAACGAACAATGTGTGTCAAGAGAGAAAGTTCTTTTAATTCCAGAGAGAGCCCAAACAAAGCAGTTGGATTAGCTGTGCCAGCAGGTGGACGGGGCATCCCTCCTTGGGAACAACGGTTCAGTATTTTAAGGCAGGATAACAGTTTCCTTGGATTCCTCCTGTCTGTCTGTCGCCTTGGGTAGAAGCAGGTGGGGGCTGGGTGAGGGTATCTCTCCAGACTGGACACCAGCTCGTTTTGTAAGGATTGCTCAAGAGCTTCCACAGGAAGGGTGGTGTTCAGTAGAGTTCAGTCTCCAGACTCAAACCAAGTCAAACCACACACACACACACACACACACACACACACACACACCTTTCCCCACACCCCATCCCCCAAGCCTCAGATCTCTCTGCACACTTGCAGTCTCCCCTACAAAAAGCAAGACACTAAGTGCACCTGTGAACTGACCAGAGCCGTAGGGAGATGGCAGCAGAGATGAGTCAGAACAGTGGCTTATAAAGACAACTCTTTTAAATACCCTGAAGCCCTCAGTAGCCAGGAGCCAGTGCTACTGTGTACCTGATTCCTCCCCAGAGAGGCGCACAGTTGGCAGACTCCTAAGACAGCTTGGAGATGAGTGTCGAGGGGGAAAAGTCATGCCAGATGTTTTGTTTTGTTTTGAGACAAGGACTCAATCTGTAGCCCAGGCTGGCCTCTTTGTGTTGTGTGTGTGTGTGTGGTGATTGTCAGGGCACCCTCTCTGGACTCAGTTCTCTCCTTCTACCTCATTTTTGAAGCAGGTCTCATATTCTCTCTCTCTCTCTCTCTCTCTCTCTCTCTCTCTCTCTCTCTCTCTCTCACACACACACACACACACACACACACACACACACACACACACTTTGTACTTCAGGAGAGCTGGCCTGCGAGGTTCTCTGTGATTTCCCCGTCTCCGACTCCCATCTGCCACAGGAGTTCTGAGATGACAGATGTGTGCCCTCACATCTGGCCTTTACCATGGCCTCTGGGGACTAAGCTCAAGTTCTCAGGCTCTACAGGAGCACTGTCACTGGCCCTGGCTTCCATCTTAAAACCCTTGTGTCTCTGCCTCCCAGGCTCTGGGATTACAGGTGAGAGCTACCACACCATGCCGGGTGTGAGTACAGAGGAGCCAAGCTCATGTCAGCAGTCTTGTCCTCAGCAGGCCTGCATCCGAGGTCCATTTGGCATTCAGACGTGGCAGTACTAAGGTCAGTCACAAGGGCAGTTGCTCCCAGCGGCAGAGATGAGCCCAGCTTGAAAGGCATACATGAGCTCCACAGCCCCAAAGTGTCCTTGGGACATGAGGTAGAAGCCAGAGTCCCTGACCTTGTAGCCCTCAGCAGTGAGCTCTTCTCAACAAACCTTCATCAGAGTCAGGGCAAGCAACTGATACTTCATGTCTGGGAGAAAGTGGGATTTTCCCAGTTGAGAAAGAGAAAAAAAGGCCACTTCTTATACTGATTTATCCTCAATGGAGAGAGCACACGACAATTTTAGGAACCATTTTGAGAAAAGAAACAAACAAACAAACAAACAGATGAACGAACAAAAAAACCAGCCACTGCTTTAAAGCAACTGTTTTTAGTTTTTGCAAAATCCCTTGGAGCCCTCCATCAGATTTGGGTATGTTTCCCAGGTCACCACTGTTACATGCCTGCCTCTGTCACCCCGTCCTTTACTCTCCGGAGTGTCCCAGCACTCTGTCAGGTCCCCACACATCACTGCCATCACCGCTCATTTGTGTTTTCTTCACATTTTCTTTATTTGTGTGTGTGTGTCTATAATGTGAGTGCATAACGATGTGTGCTTGCATGTATGTAGGTGCGAGTGTGCACTGCGTACACGCATGTGGAGGCCTGCGGTTAACACTGAGTGTCTTCCCCACAGCTCCCTGTCTGATATATTGACACAGGGTTTCTTGTGGAGTCTGGAGGCACCATTTGGACTTGGCAGCTTGCTCAGTGGACTCCATGCCTGTGTTCCCCAGATGCAGTACCACCGCCACCAGCTGTTACAGGATACTTGAACTTGTTTCTAGTTGTGGTGTGGCTCAGCCCTTAGTACACACCTTTAATCCCAAACAAGGAAGGTAAAGTTAGCAGAAGGAAACAACCATGTTTGAAAGTGAGTGGCAGACAAAGTGATGAATCAGAGAAAGATTTGACAGAATGGGTAATGCCCAACTCTCCTGAGAAGAGAGAGGAAAGGGAAGTTATTTAAGGGAGAGACAGACTGCACAGGAGAAAAGAGTACAGTACAGGATACAAGAGAGTTCATGGAGAGCAGGGCAGTAGAGTGGAGAGGGAGAGTAAAGCAGCACACACAGAGAGAGAAGGAGGCAGGCTTACAGGGAGAGTTTTACAGAGACAGACTGAAGAGAGAACAAGCTAGACACAGGCAAAGACAGAATGAGCAAGAGAATGAGAAGGAGCCAGAAGATTAGAACAGACTGCCAGAGTCTGAGGCTAAGCAGAGCAATTCAGAGGCCGAGAAAAAGCCAGATTGAATCAGTCAGCTACGAGAGGAGTTTGAACCAGAACAGCTGAGATGAAGCAGCCAGCCAGAGTTCAGAAAGAACAAGAAAAGGTGAGCTTATTCAGCAGCAAGTCTCAGGAGCTGAGAACATTCTAGGCCTGGATAAGATCGTACAGAGGCTGGAAGCTTCCAGAGCTAGGCTTAGGTTACCAGGTGGAAGCAGTTAACCTTGGAGAGGACGATTACAACAGGTGAATTTTTATGCTTTGCACACATGGCTGAGGGAGGGAGCCAACTTCTACAGGTTGTCCTTTAACCTTCATACGCATATGTGAGATCAAATATGCTCACACACACACACACACACACACACACACACACACACACGTGTAATTTTTAAAAACAAGAAAAACATTTTTAAAAGATACAACTTAGCCGGGCAGTGGTGGCGCACGCCTTTAATCCCAGCACTTGGGAGACAGAGGCAGGCAGATTTCTGAGTTCGAGGCCAGCCTGGTCTACAGAGGAAGTTCTAGGACAGCCAGGGCTACACAGAGAAACCCTGTCTCGAAAAAAAACAAAAACAAACAAACAAACAAAAAGATACAACTTGTAAATAAGCAGGAACTTACCAGCTCACCCTGTCTGACTAATTCTCACAAGCAAAGCAAATAAAAACCCATGTTTCCTGCTAACTGAACAAACTACATGACTTGGAAGACCCCCCCAAAGTAACAGACAATCAACTCAGACAAAAGAGGGGAATGACAGCTTTTGTGGTCCCAGCTTTCTTAGGTTCAACAAAGCCTTTGTGGGTTCCACCAAGTCTTCTCTTAGTATGGAGCCAACTTGTGGCTTTGGCAATGCTGGTTCCAGTTTTGAATATTGGTCGTGATGAGTCCAAAGAGAATGTTTCCAAACCAAGCAGAATGTCTCTCGGGGCCTTAGGAAATATGCCCGAAAGATCTATTGGCCTTTAGAGATTCCTGAGTGCAGGATGCTGTGAAACCAGTTATGCAAGGAGGAGTTTTATTCTATCATGGATCGCTGGGGCTGGAGAGATGGCTCGACAGGTAAGAGCGCTTACTGCTTTTGCAGAGAATCTAGGTTCAATTCCTAGCGTCTACCTCACTCCAGTCCCAGGGAGTCCAGCACCCTCCTCTGGCCTCTGTGGACACTGGATACACATGGCACACACACAGGCACTCATACAGTTAAGTGTAATTACGGCAAGGGCGTACTCCTCATTGCTGATGGCTTGTCTAAGGAATGCAGGACCCTGAGTTCAATCTCCAGACCTTCTAAACACAAGGTCTCACCAGGTAGCCCTGGCTATCCTGAAACTCCCTCTGTCAATCAGGCTGGCCTTGAACTCATAGAGATCGACCCACCTCTGCTAGGGTTAAAGGCACGCACCAACACACCCAGCTTTTTGTCTATTTTTAATTTAAATAATTGGGACTGGAAAAGTGACTCAGTGGTTAAGGAGATCTGCAATTAGTTCCCAGCAATTTCATCGTTAGAGGATCTGATGACCTCTTTTGGCCTCCACAGGTACCCACACATGTGATATACACTCACATAGATACACACACTCCTACAGGTAAGTAAAATTAGAAGTAAATCTTTTAAAATGTTTATGTATTCATTTAGTGTGTGTGTGTGTGTGTGTGCGCGCGCGCGCGCGTCCTTGTGATGGCACATATGTGGAAATCAGAGGACAACTTTCAGGAGTCAGGCTTGCCCTTCCACTATATGGGTGTTTGGAATCAAACTCAGATCAGACTTGGCTGCAAACGCCACTGAGCCATCTTGCTGACCCAAGTGGTTTCTTTTCTTTTCTTTGTTCCAGACCTGGTCTCATGTAGCCCACACTAACTTCAAATTCTCTATGTGTCTGAGACTGATCTTGACAGCCTAAAACTTAAGCCTCTGCTTTCAGAGTGTTCTGGTTACAGGTAAGCACCGTCCTGCCATAGTTACACAGTCCCAGGATTGAATCCAGAGCTTTATGCACGATAAACAATCACTAGTTCCGTGGAGACACATCCCAGTGTCTTGTGCTTTTGAAGCAGGGTCTTGAACTCCTAACCCTCCTGCATCTACTGCGAAGAGCTAAAACTATAGACTTGAGCCACTAGGCTTGGCCCAGATGACTTTTCAAAGGGGGTTGTTTTGTCCTCTTGAATTGTTTGAATGGGGAAGGCTCCCTACAGGGGTAGGCATTTGGACACTTGGCCTCCAGTGGGTGGCAATGTTTGGGGAGGTTTACAAGGCGTGGCCTTGGAGGAGGAAGTCTGTCAGTGGGGATGGCCTTTGAAAGCACACAGCCCACAGTTCTCTCTCTGTTCTCTCTGTTTTCTATTTGAAGTAATCTCTTAGCTTCTTGCCCTTGCTGCTTGCTGCATGAAGGTTGACTCTTACCTCTCTGGACAATCACCCAAATTAACTTTCTTTCTCTCTTTCTCTCCCCCTCTCCCCCAAGACAGGGTTTCTCCGTGTAGCCCTGGCTGTCCTGGAACTCACTTTGTAGTCCAGGCTAGCCTCAAACTCTCAGCATCTGCCTCCCGGTGGCTGGGATTAACGGCATGTGCTGCAGCTGCAGCCACAGGGCGTCTCCAGGACTGCCTGCTACAGCCACCTGGCAGCTTTCTGTTTCTTAAGTCCCCTAGGTCACAGTAGTTTAATCACAGCAACAGAAAAGTAAACGACTACAGCCTCGTGTGTGAGAATGTGAGTTCTCCAGTTGCTCCCTCCAGGTTTGATCTTGTTTAGCAGTTTTAGTCTTCCAAGAAATCAGTTATTCTGGTGAGTATACAGCCGTATCTCTCGATGGTTATTTTATCCTCTGTGATTTGAATTTGGAATCTCTTGGTTTGATTTTCTGATATGGCTGAGAACATTTCACTAAATTTGTTAGTCACTTGTTTTCTGGTGTATACATTCGTTCGGTCTTTTTTTTTCCTCATATTTATGCTCAGTTGTTTTATTTTTTTTCCCAACTTCGTTTATAGGAGTTCATTGGATCTACTGGGTGGAAGTCCTTTCTTAGCTGTATTTGATTTTCCCAGTTTGAGACTTAGCTCCTCTGTCTCGGTAATTGTGCCACCTGATGATTTGATACGCCTAACTTTAATTTAGTTTAATTCAAGGGCTGGCAAACACTTTCTAAAAAGGGCCAACAAGGAAATAGTTCAGGCTTTGTTAATCACACAGGCTCTGACCCGGCTCAACTCTGCCAGGTTGTGAGAAGAGCCATAGAAACTATGTAAATCAGTGGGCGGGGCTGTGCGGCCATAGAAACTATGTAAATGAGTGGGAGGGGTTATACGCCAGTAGAACCATCTGCAAAAACAGGTGCCGGATCTGGCCTATGGCTTAACTTTGCCAATTCACAGCCTATCTGTCAACTATTTCCTCTACAGTCACTGCTTTCCAAGTCCTCTTTATATCTTTTGTTACCCTAAGGGGGGTGGTGGTGTATAATTGTTTTCTTTATTGTTTTAGCTTTTACATTTAGATTTAAAATAAGACTGTTCAGGATTACTGGAGAGTTAGCTCAGTCAGTAAGTGCTTGCCCGACAACCATGAAGATCTGAATTCCATTCTCAGAACTACGTAAAGCTATGGGCACGTTGGCACGAGCTCGTTCTCCTGATGCTGGGGAGATGGAGACAGGAAGATCCCCAGGGTTTGTGAGTCCGTCTCACTCTATTGGTGAGCTCCAGGTCAAGAAGAGATTCTGTCTCCAAGGAAGTGGACAGTGTTCCTTAGGATGACATTTAAGGTTGTCCTTTAGCCAGCACACAAGTGCACATGTGCGTGTGTACATGTACCCTCCCCCCATACACACTAAAAGAAAAATATAAAGACTGCTGTCAGGGCGAGGTATAGCTCATGATAGAATGACTGCTTCATATGTATGAAGCTCGGGACTCGACAAATCAAGAATGTAAGTATTTACACATGGAAGGCTAAGGAAAGAGGGGAGATAATTCCAGGTCAACCTGTGCACAGAGTGAGTCCTGCCTTTAAAAAAAAAAAGTCAGGCATGGTGGCCTTCGCCTTTAATCCTGGTAATCTGCAGGCAGATACAGTAGGATCTCTGTGAGTTCCAGGCCAGCCTAGGCTACATAAGGAACACATGACTATAAAGCCATATAGCAAGACCTTATCTTGATGAATGAATGGCTGAATGAATGCTATATAAATAAAAGAAAGCATTAAACATCATAAATGTGTAAGGTGGTTTCTAAACTTACGCTTTTACCGAGATGAGAGTCTCACTATGTTTCCAAGGCTGGAGTTGAACTTCTTGGCTCAAGTGAGCCTTCTGTTTCAACTCCTTTAGTAACGAGGCCTGTGCATGATCATCACCGCGCCAGGCTAAGCTCTCGGTTCTGTGTGGTGTTTATTGTTTATTCTTGAGCCGATATTCACAGATTCAATTACAGTGGTTTGATTTTTATGAAAAAGACGCTTCCGTTTTTGTCTCCTTCAAATCTATCTCAGTTATTCTTGGCCCCTCTCAGGCCAAATATATTTTCTGATTAATTTGTAAATTTTTTTTTGGTTTTTCGAGACAGGGTTTCTCTGTGTAGCCCTGGCTGTCCTAGAACTCACTCTGTAGACCAGGCTGGCCTCGAACTCAGAAATCCACCTGTCTCTGCCTCCCGAGTGCTGGGATTAAAGGGGTGCGCCACCACTGCCCGGCAATTTGTAAGATTTTTACAATTGCCTGAGATTGCCTAGCATTCTCAAGCTCCTGATTTTAATCTACAGGACCACAAAGAAAGAAATAAAAAGAAAAGAATTATAAAAGATTGCTGAGGTTTAGCTGGCGAGAAAATTGGGGTGGGGATAATTGATATATTTAATTTCCTTTTTTAAAGTTACACTTTGTGGCCAGGCTCCCAACACCTGAACCGTCTCTGCAGCCCTACATGCCATTATAAATACAGGTAAAATGTGCAGAACAGTTTGGGCACCTGGTGAAACTTTAATCCGATTGAACAATACCACTTCTGAGTTTGCCTTCCCGTGGCTGGTAAACGGGCCCGGCAAACGCCATTCCAAAGGAGGCTGGTGAGTGGCAATGAAGTCTTAGCAAATCGTGGCATCTTAGCTGCTATTTACACCCCAGCATTTCACTTAGTTCTTTAGTACAAAATGAACGCTGAACTAAGACTTTGGAATTCATTGAAAAACTCTGTCTTTGTAGATACAAAGCGGGAAGACACAGCTCACAAGCTTGGGTATATTGGGTGTAACTTAGCCTCTTTCCCCTCGTTTGTGAGATGAAAGCACTGGGCATAGGCCCACGGCTCCTTCAGCTCCATTTAGACATTCATTCAAGGGCGTTTTGCTTGATGAATATTTATGGGACCTCAAGGATAGGCCAGGCTCTGGGTGTGATGCTGGGATTCAGCGGTAGGCAGAACCATTGGAGTTGGTCCTCTCTGAAAGCTTATAGGCCATAGCAGTCAGCTTGGAGTGTTAAGAAAACACCATCAACTGGGTGACTCGAACATCAGAAATCCATTTTCTCATCCAGGAGGTGGTGGCGCAGGCCTTTAATCCCAGCAATGGGGAGGCAGAGGCAGAAAGATCTCTTGAGTTAGAGGCCAGCCTGGTCTACAGAGCCAGTTCAGGAAAGCCAGAGCTACACAAAGAAACCCTGTCTCCAAGAACCAAATAAATAAATAAATAAATAATCCATTTTTCAGACTTCTTGTGTCTGGAAGTCTAAGACAGACGTACCAGCCTTCTTCGGTCCTGGCGAGGGCTCAGTGTACTGGCTTAGAGAAAGCAATTGTCTCAGATAACTATACATGTGAGGGATGGAGCAATGGAGAGAGGGAGGGGGCTAGAGAGAGGCCCAATATCTCTTTAATTTTATTTTGGTGCCAGTGATCAAACTCAGGGCCCACAAATGTTAAGCATAACTTCTGCCACTTGGTTACCCAGCAGCCCTGGTGCCATCGTGAGGTGGCCTGTTCCCATGACATTATTAATCTTAATTACCTGCCATATTCTCTAGTTTCAAATACTGTCACATACGGCAGCCATTCTCAGCCTGTGGGTGGTGACCACTTTGAGGGGTCGAATGATCCTTTCACAGGGGTCACCTAAGACCATCAGAAAACACACACACCCTACACACACAGATGCATTACAATTCATAATAGTGGCAAAATTACAGTTATGAAGTAGCAATACAAATAATCTTATGGTTGGGGGGTCACTACAACATGAGGAACTGCATTAAAGGGTAACAGTATTAGGAAGTTTGAGACCATTGGCATAAAGGGTTGGGGCCTAAAATATGACTCAAATCAGCCCATAGTGTATTCCAAAGGGAAGAAAACATCAAATAAATAACCGTATACTCAAATCATGACTATCAACTGTATTCTTTGCTACAAAGGCAGAGTTCAGGAGACATTACCACAGAACCTAACTCAAAGGGAAGGGAAACTTGCAAATGGCCCTGTGAATTCTAGGTTTGGTGGAAGAACCTTTGCCCTCTGTCTCTCAAAAACAATAGAGCCGGGGCTGGAGAGATGGCTCAGTGGTTAAGAGCACTGACTGCTCTTCTGAAGGTCCTGAGTTCAAATCCCAGCAACCACATGGTGGCTCACAACCATCCGTAATGAGATCTGATGCCCTCTTCTGGAGTGTCTGAAGACAGCTACAGTGTACTTACATATAATAAATAAATAAACAAACAAACAAACAAAAAACCCAAACAATAGAGCCATTGATTCTGGCATCAGCAAAACTTCAAAAATCACTGCTTGTCCTGGAGGCGCGGGGTCAAGCCTTGGTTGCTGGTGATAAATAAGAAGTAAATAAACAAATAAAACTGCCACTTGCCCTCACTGTCCTGACCCTAGGTTTGGATTAATATATAATTGGGCATGCCTGAGCACATGGGAACGAGCGTAGGAGGGAACGGGGAGAGAGGCCATAGAGACACATGATGGGGGACAGGGAGTCAAAGAACGCCGCTAGGATCTCTCCCACAGTGCTGTGATAGGCGTTAATTACTAGGAATGATTGATGTGACGTCATTGCCAGATCAAAGGCTCTGCCAGAAAGCTTGGCATGGCCTCCTGTCCTGACAGCCAAAAAACACAGGTGTCTTAAAGAAAAAGTGCAGCAGAGAGCTGAGTGAGCAGGAAACCTTTTGCCCGGAAGGCCAGCCCAGCTATTCAGAGCGGACTGGGGCTTACACTTCCTCTGTGTTGCCAGGTGACCATGAAGCTTCCTGGCTTGCTCCAGGGGTATGGGGTAGAGGGGAGTGCTTTCATTTCCTGTTGCCAGGCGGCCTCTTAAATCCTGACTTTGAAGGCTGACAGTCTCTTGCTTTTGTTCAGGGCCCGCAGCACGCCATTATGAAGTGCGGGAGCAGGAAGAGGCTTAGAGAAAGGGTTTTTTCTTTCTTTTCTTTTCGAAACAGTGTCTCAAGTGTCCCAGGCTGGCCTTGAACTCCCATGGCACCAAGAATGATCATGAACTCCTGATCCTACTGTATTCACACCCCATCCCACGCCCTGTGCTAGGATTACGGGCTTGAGTCGTCAAGTCTATTTTCTCCAATGCTAGGGCTGGAACCCGAGGGCTTCTTGTGCGCTCAGCAGGCACTCCAGCCAGCCAAGTTGCATCCCAGCTCCACACCTCTGTTCTTAAGGATATCTCTGGGGACACTTCCTTCCATTGTGTGTGAAATTCAGAAGCCCAGTGTTGGAATTCTGTCTACTCAACAGCCACCTTGCATTTCCATTCCTGAACAGGCTTCCCAGTGACGAGTCCACTCTGCTCGTGAACTTGAGAGTTCTCTTCCTCATTTGGTAATAGTAAGGGACCCTTCCTAGCGTCCCCTAAGCTGTGATTGACCTCCAGAGGGTACACACAGATATAAACTATTCTGCAGTTTGAAAGTCTCTTGGGGGATAAATATTTACATGTGTCAGGAAAGTGCTTCCAGATGACATCAATGTGATTTTTTTAAGTGTCTGATCTGTTTCTGAAGAGTTGAGATAAAGGCAGAGTTTAAAGCAAACAAACAAACAAAAAACTTCTAATGATGTTTTCTAAACAATTAAAAAAGTATCTTTGAAACGGTCTTAGGTCTAAGCTGGCCTCTTACTTGCTATGCAGCTGAAGTTGACCTTCCGATCGTCCCGCCTCTTCCTCCAGACAGCTGGGCTCACAGGTGTGCCTTACCTGTAACCCTCAGCTCGAGTATGTGGTGCAGGATTAAATCAAGGGCTTTGTGCAGGCTAGACAAGTACTCTCCCAACTAAACTACGTTCCCAGGCACTAAACCCTTTCTAACCTGGCCCCTCAGTGGCCAGATGACCAGGGACTCAAGGGTTAAAGGTCATTTCCAGTTTTTTCCTCTGAGGCAGAAGAGCCCACTTCACGTGCTGAGAGGACAGGACCCTTGCTTGTTCTGTGCCACACAAGAACCCCGTGAGCAAAGCCACAGCTGGCGCGCAGTCAGAGGCAGGGTCCAGTTTCCTGCAGGCCTGCTCCTATACAAAGGGAGTGGTGGGGGTGGGTACAGGCCGCTAAGCAGCTCTCAGAAAGACAAATTTCCCCTTTGTTTCTGCCTGCTGGAGAAAAGTATGTTTCTAGTTTCTAGTCAGCAAGTTACGCCAGCTACAGGACTGTGGCTTGACAAAGAAAGAGGCCAGTATGAAAAGATATTATAATTCAAAACCCATTTCAGAGACCAGCCTTCTCTTCAGATCATGTGGTCGCAAGAAGAATCCATAAATCAGAAATGAGGTCAAAAATGGTGTTGAGTTCAGCCTTATTCGTCCCTTGATAATATCATCGTTCCCAGATGAGAAATACAACGGAGTCAGGGTTGAGCCAAAACATCTGTCCTCCTTGGAGGACCACGGAACATCAGTTTTAGGATAGCACTGAACACAAGACTTTAAGAGAAGCAATGTGTGCCATTAGCTCTGTCCACGTTTTAATTAAACCAACCATCTGTAAAGACGAAGTCTCTGCTGGGGGTTTTGGTTTCAAAGAAAAGATTAAGTCCAGAAAGCTATCCTCCCCAGCGAGTGCACTCCGTGGGCCAAAGTCAGAGGGAGCCAACTCGGAAGGAGAAGCAGCTGAGAGCCCAGCCAGAGTGAGCCGCAGAGAGCCAGAGCCCAAGGTGTAAGCAGAGGAAAGGCAGATGTGGTATGTGGGGAGCTGTGTTTTTAAATGGCTTTTTAAACGTATATATTTACTCGTGTGTGTGCATGCATGTGTGGGTGTGCGTGTAGAGGTCAGAGGGCTACTTGTAGGAAGTCAGTTCTCTGCTTTCACCACCTGGGTCCCAGGGACCAAACTCAGGTAGTAAGATTTGGCAACAAGCCCAGTCACCCACTGAGTCACCCACTGAGCACCTGACCTGCCCAAGACCCTGAATTTTTAATGTGAAGATTATCTTTCAAAGATTAAAGTTGTTTGAAAAGACACAGAAATACAATTTTATGATAGGAACAATGGCCTTTAAGGTAATGCGATCTGGGATAGGTCCGTAGATTTCTACCTGGCACACTATAAAAATCACCTCTGCGGCTGGCAATATGGCTCAGTGAGTAAAGGCACTTGTTGCCAAGGCTGACAGCCAGAGATCAGTGCCTGGGACCTACACGGAAGGGAAAACCAACTCTCACAAGTTCTCCTCTAACCTCTCTCGTGTTTTGACATGCACACATACACATAGATGTGTGTAACACACATACACACACAGGTACAATGTAATAAAAATGTCTTAAGTAGGGGCTGGAGAGATGGCTCAGTGGTTAGAACGCTGACTGCTCTTCCTAAAGGTCCTGAGTTTAATTCCCAGTAACCATATGGTGGCTCACAACCATCTGTGATGGGATCCGATGCCCTCTTCTGGGGTGTCTGAAGACAGCAACAGTGTACTTATATATAATAAATAAATAAATCTTTAAAAAAAAAATGGCAGATTTTGCTTGGGGTGGTGGCACACGCCTTTGATCCCAGCACTTAGGAGGCAGAGGCAGGTGGATTTCTGTGAGTTTGAGACCAGCCTGATCTATACAGCAAGATCCAAAATAGCCAAGACTACATTGAGAGACCCATCTTGAAAGGAAAAAAAAAAAAAAAAAGGACATTTGTGCCTCTTTTTCATTCCCTTCCCCCATATTTGGGACAGACACTGATATATACATACACCCCGTGTACACTCACACACGGTTCTGAGGGAAAAGGCAAAGGGATCTATATAGTGACTCTCTCACAGAAGTCTGTTGAATTAGAGCAGAAGCTGCAATTTTGCCCTCCTGGTGTACCGTGGGGCAGGAGGGAGGAGGGAAGCCCTCCATGCCAGCCTCTGAAGGGTTTCCCCTGTGGACACCCATCTCCCAAGCCAGCAGCACCACCAAGGACTCTCAGTCTGAGCTGTGGCTTAATGTGTCGTGAGTTCACGAGTTAGAAGTTAATTCCTCATAGTGGCAGTGTTGGGGGCGGTCTACAGAGGAGGAGCTTGGGATGTTACACACTCACCCTTCTGCTTTCTCTTGTGTGACAGCCTGACACCCACAACAGGTATGAATACCCAGGTTTGTCCTTCCGGCATCCCGATCCAAGAGTTAAACTTGTTTTCTTTAGAAATTATCTTATCTCAGATAATCTGCTTTAGAAAATGACTGAGACCCTGTCCAGAAATGTTATCTCATAACTGCAAGGCCAGAGGCTGGGTACTCTTTAGGGCTTGTTAACTATGTCAGAGAAGTCTCAAAGCCTACTGTGTAGGAGGTGGCCCAATGGGCCTGAGCAGTCACTGGGGGAGGGGGAGGGGGAGGGTCAAGGATCCTTTCCTGTTACAGCATGGGATACCATAACTCTGCTCAGTGGGTAGAGTGATCCCTGGGCATGCAGGAGATAGGGTGTAAGGGCTGTTACCTGGCCACGAGGAAAGGGAGGCTGAAAGATGTAATGCAGAGTTAGGGATGGTAAGTCCGGCCTCTCCACCCAGGAAATGGTGGCTTGAGGTCACTGGCAGGACCTTCTGGCCACATCTCTGTATCTGCGCTCATCCAGTCCCAGCTGATAAAAGCAGGACCAGGAATCACTCTCTAAGGTTCAAGTCAGATGTCACTCAGGTTCCGCCCGCGGGGAATTACTGACATCACCAGGCGTCTGTCTCTGAACTGTGTTTCTACAACAGGTCTCCTTGCTCCAGGCCTCTTTGAAATCCATCTGCCCAACAGTTGCAAGCCCCAGCTGCTGCCTTGCTGCTTCGGGCGGTGGGGAGAGAATCAATTATACCGACCTCAGCCTGCAGCCTGTGTCCCAGCCACGCCTAGGAAGCAGCACTTAATGTGGACCTAGCACTCCAACAACTGCCTTTTGCCCTGTGTCCCCACCTGGCAACTCGATAAACACAGTCTCCGCTATCAGGAGTTTAGAAACACTACCCCACCGGAGATAGGGACCAGCATGCATTGCAACTTCCATTTCAGATGTCATGTGGGTAAATGAGTATTTATCTGGACTTCATCTTTAAAAAAGACTTTAAGATTGCGTTTATGAATGTGTTTATTTTATGCATATGTTTTTGTGCACATGAAACAGTGTTAGAGCGGAGATCAGAGGACAAACTTTCTACTTATTTGTTTTTGAGACAAGGTTTCACTATGTAGCTCTGGCTGTTCTGGAACTCACTGAGTAGACCAGGCTAGCCTGCCTCTGCCTCCTGAGTGGTGGGATTAAAGGTGTAGGCCACTGTGACCGACCCTGGACTATATTTACAACGGTGCGCTTGTCACACACTAGCCAATGTTCTCCTTGCCTCTGCCTGAGAAAATTCAGGAGTGTTATTCATATTCGTTTTTAGAACTCTCAACGTGGCTAATTGAGAATGTATTCATTGCTGACTTGGCCCCCTTTCCACCTGTGCTTTTGATAATTACAGCAATAAGCGTCGTGACTGAGCCTTCGGCGGGGCTCTGGGTCGTTCAGGACACTTTCAGGACCCCGTGAGTCTGACTTATTGGATGCCTGCTAGGTGACAGGTTCTATTGGACCTCAAATTTTGAAGCCAGTGGCCTTGCTGCCAGTGAGTTTTGTTTTGGATTGTGTTCCTTGGATGCTTTGCCTCATGCCATGCAAATTAAATGACAAAACACAATAATGTAAAGTAAGATGGTTCACAGTCCTAGGAGGAAAAGGCAGGAGTGTCTAGGATGCTGAACATTCTTAGAAAAGGTTTCTTCATCCATATCCTGGATATGGAGCTCCAGGATGGCTCCCTCCCACAGCTGATGGTTGAGTTTAGTCTCCAAAATCATAGGTTGATCGTATAAATGAGGAAACGTACCCACTACCTACTGAGTTCAGAGGTGAGGCCTCTGGGAAGTGATTAAACTAGATTAAGTCCTTCTGGCCGAACCTGATGGCCTCTGGGGAGAAGATGTATCATCAGTCAGACATTGAGATACACATGCATTTCTGCCATTGTGTGACGAAGTCAAGGGGACTGTGGCCAGAGCCTGTTTGTGCCTTCAGGCTCTGAAGCTGTAGGTTAAATAGATCTCCATTCTCCATACAGTCTGCTGCTTCATGTTGCTACAGTAACAAAAAAATCTTTCTAGTAAGAAAGTTCCATCTACAAAACAAAACTCTTCCGTCCTTTGGATGTCAGTAATTGAGGCAAAAAGAAAGTGTGTTCCGGAGCATATTCCAATGCTGAGGACTGCAGCTAGGGCTGCAGCAACCACTGAGCTACACTCCCAACTCCAAAGCAAGATATTGCCTTTTCAATCATGCACCAACCTCTTGCTTCTGGCTCCCAGGACAGTTTGCTTTTATTTACCATCTACTTCCTCATGCAGGGTCTAACCTGGGCCCACTAAAATATGCAAAAAAAAAAAAAAATCAAGACTTAAAGGACGTTTGTTTCTCCCTTGGAAATGACAATGTATAGGTATGTACTGGGGAAAGTATTCCTCCCATGGGGGTCTCCCCTACCCTTCAGAGTTCTTTCTTATTTTCTCCTTAAGAAAACCAGGTTTGCATTGTTTAAAAAAAAAAAAAAAAAAAAAAAGTAGTGGGAGAGAAGTATTTACTGAACCTAAGAGAGCTAAGGAAGGAAAGCAGCTCACTCCAATAAAGTTAGGCTAATAGTAACCAAGAGTGAAGGCCCTTCTGTTGTTTGCTTTGGAAATTACACATTCTTCATTGCCAAATAGTAAATATTGTTTATCAGTTGAAAATGAAAACTGTTACATCAGATTGAGGAACTGTGTATCAATAGTCAAAATTCTAAAGCAATGATCAGATTCCACAGAGACGGCAGATACAAAGAAACAGCGAAAATGGAAGGCAGGATTCAGCTCGGACCCTGGGCACAGTTTCCAGAAGCCAAGGTGCCAGGCTGGGTTGGGGACTGCAGTGAAGAAAACAGACCAGCCCCTTCCGTGACGGAAGTACATTGTAGGTGGAGGGGTAAGCAACACACAGAGCAAGCCCACACAATGCCAACGGATATGAAGGAAAATGGCCCAGAGCCACGCTGCAGCGAAGAGAAGGAATAGAGGTTGCTTCAGTTTGGGTAGTCAGGGAAGGCCTCCGTGAGAAGGTGATACTTGAACGGAGACCAAAATTAAGGACCGAGTACTGAAAGGATCTGGGGAGACTATGACAGGCGACTGAAAAGTAAAGGACCTTACAACTGAGACTGCATATGTAAGGAACAGGGCGGGACATCGGGTATATGATGATGGAGCACGCAATGGTAGAAGCCAGAATCGGAGAAGTAGACAAGCTCTAGATCTAGATCATTAGTGTGTGTGTGTGTGTGTGTGTGTGTGTGTGTGCATGTATGTGCGTGTGTGATGGAGTGTATATGAGTGTGCCTGTCTGTGTGTTTGTGTGTGTGAAAGAGATGTAGTATGTATGTGTGCACATGTCTGTGTGTATCTCTACGTGTAAATGTGCCCCTGTGTATATGCAATGTGGTATATATGTATGTGCATGTGTGCAGTATCTCTGTGTGTACATGTCCGTGTGTGTGTGTGTGTGTGTGTGTGTGTGTGAGAGAGAGAGAGAGAGAGAGAGTGCTGGAGCTCACCCAGGGCCTTGTGTGTGCTAGACAAGCACTCTACCACCGAGTGATAGCCTTCTTTTTATTTTAAGTTTTGAGACAAAGTTCACTAAGTTATTCAGGGTGGTCTTGAACTCATTCTGTAGTTCAGGGCCTCATCTTCTGGAGTAGCTGGGATTACAGGCCCAGTTTACGATCATCACTATAGTTTGCACCCTAAAGGTTCATTCCTGTGTGAAAAGCTTGGTGCCCAATGTAGCAATGTTGAGACATTTGAAGGGTGGGGACCTAGGAGGCGAGGTTACTGGGAGATGCTACTCTTGGATGACCTGCTCTGGTTTCCTATGTACCCACACATCTTCACATGATGTGTGCGGCAGATATGGCACTGTCTGCCTCCCTCGTGCTGCACCAGCCTGGCTCACGCTGCACCAGGCACCTTGGCCTCCATGTCTGTGAGCTGAATACGTTGGCTCTCTCTCACTCGTGCTTTCTCTCACAGTTTTCTTTGCTTCTTTCTTTTTTCAGTGTAACGCACTGAAGCCAGGGGCTTTCACATGCTAAATGCATGTTCTGAGAAATAGTTCTAAGCTTCCTTCCTGCTCTTCATGTATGTGTGTGTGGTGTACATATATGTAGTATATGGCTGTGTGTGCATGCACACTTGAGTGTGCCCGTGTGTGAGCGCATACATGTGTGCATGTGTATGTGTGTGCTCTCAGAGACCAAGGGAAGACAGTGAGTACCCTGCACTAACATTCCCTACCTTAATCCCTTGAGACAGGATCTTTCATGAAACTGACAGCTAAACTGGTCACCAACAAGCCCCAACAATCAGTTCTACTCTCTCTGCCCCAGAGTGCTGGCATTACTGGCACACGCAAGGCCATGCCCAGCTTTTTCCATGAGTGCTAGGGATCAAAACTCAGAGCCTTCTGTTTCCTTAGCAGATGGCCTTACCCACTGAGCCATTTCTCCAACACACTAATCTCTTTTTTAAAAAAGAATCCCTTCCTTAGAGGCTGTCTCAGAATGAGACATGGGATTTCATAACTAAAGGGCTCTGGAAGGCAAATCCAATTCAGTGCTAAGATGACTCTTCAGAGCCTAGAGAAATAACTGGCCATGCTGAGCAAAGTGGGAACACTTGTGGCCCTGGCAAATGAGAAGGAATTTAGAAGCCAAGGAAGATGAATCTGGGAGGACCCAGAAGGCATGCAGTCCCTAAGGCCTCAGGACTCAACACAGGCACCATCATCTCTAAGAAGCTTGCAAGTGGCTCTTCCCTTTGGGTCAGGACTGAGGGTAGAAGCCACTATCATGGACTGGGCTCACTGATATCCATGAATATGTTGAGGCCCCGAAGAAATACAGGCCAGGTGGTGCCACTGAAGTCTCAAGTTGCCACTAGACCGCAGTGCTATTATTGACTAGTGTGGGCAGAGGGGCAGGCCAGGGGCCGTGACCCATGGGACTTATGAGTTAGTTAAAACAGTGTGTGTTCCCAGGAACAAGACCTTTGAGTGCTATATCTGTACCAGAGGAAGACCACATCCCTTCAAACCCTGCTGACTGACAGGGTCGCTGGGCTCCGAGAAGGAAGGACCCTGCCACAAGGGCCAGGACCTACTGTTATCATCCTTACAGCCGTTCTTCAGAGAAGCCTTTAGACATTTACCCAGGTAACTGGAGAACAGAGAACGGAGAGCCTTGTCATTTTAAGGACTACCAGACTAGGGAACAATGCGCTCTGCTCCTGGAGTTAGCCCTCTCCTTCCTGTATTTATGGGCCTCTGACAGAGAATACTGGACTCCGGTGCACATAGCATCGGAATCTGGCCATGAGCTACTGATCCTCCTGCCTCTACCTCCCCAGTGCCGAGATTATAGATGTGTGCCGTCAAGCCCCAACTGACGTTAAGCAAGCACTTTGCTAGCTAGGCTACATCTCTAGCCTCCCTTTTAAAAATTAATTGGTTTTTGAGGTACTGGGGATTCGGTTTAGAGCCTCGCATGTGCTGTGCAAATGTTCTAGCGGAAGGCAACACCCCCCCTCTCCCTCCCCCTCCCTTTTAAAGCAGAACTTTGTACTTTAGGAGCGCCAGTAGGAGAGGAGAGAAGAGAGAAGGAACAGCATTAGTGGAGGATTGAGCCTGGATATAAAAAATGCTTATCTTTTCCTTATTTCATAAAAGTCACTTAACCTCTCTAAACCTTGATCTCAGTTGTAAACTTGATCTCACTTGTAAACATTGGAAATATTTCGTGCTGAGGGTCAGCCAGATGACTCAGTACATAAAGGTGATGTTGCACAGGGCTGGATTCCTGAGGTTGACCACTGGAAGGAGAGAACCAACTCTACAAAGCTGTCCTGGGAACGCCACGTGTGCGCTGTGGCACATTTGCCCCCTTCCCGCTTGTACGCGCACGCATGCGCGCATGTGTGTACACGCTAAAAAAAATCCATTTAGAAATACCTTACACTTGTTGCAAGTGTGAACCCAAGGTTCTCTGAACAGCACTCAGAGTCTTTCTGAACATTCACATTAGTGATGACAGCGACCCGGTCATGGGTCTAAGCTTTCGTCCTGAGCACTCAGCACTTGCAGCCTTTAAGGTCAGTCTTTCACGAGAAACTGACCAACATCGCAGGGTAAGGAGTTAGTGTTAGAGCTCCCTCTGCTGGTGGCGCCACAAACCCAACAGGCTGTCCAGTCTAAAAACAATTACAATCGACTAAACCGCTCAATCATGTCTTACATCTGAAGTAGCTGAATTTTTAAATGAAGTTTAAATATTTATATGAATTTGGTCTTTTAGCTTAATATTTCATTTGCTTTTCGAGATGAGATTTTGCTACTTTGTTCAGTCTGTCTTGAACTCATGGTCTCAAGCGATCCTCCTACGTCAGTCTCCTGAGTAGCCGTGTGTCCGATCCTAAATCTTAAAACATGCTTATAAATTGGGCATAGTGAGTGGTGCACGCCTTTACTCCCAGCACTCTGGAGGCAGCAAAGACAGGCCGATCTATTTGATTTCAAGGCCAGCCTGGTCTACAGAGTAAGTTCCAGGACAGCCAGGGCTACATAGTGAGACCTTGTCTCAAAAAAAGAAAAAGAAGAAAAAAAAAAAAAAAGATACAATTTAAAAATGGTTGTGCAGGAAGTTACAGGTAAATTTATACTTTGACAACCTTGCTTATGAACTTCTGGTATCTTAGTCAGTGTCCTACTGCTGTGAAGAGACACCATGACGAAGTCAACTTTTATAAAAAGCATTTAGTTGGGGGCCAGTTTCCAGTCTCGGAGGTTTGATCCAGTATCATCATGACAGGGAGCATGGCAGACACAGGCAGATGCTGCTGAGCGCTATCAAAGAGTACCTACAGCCAGATTTGTAAGAGATACGTAGCAGGAAGACAGACTAGCAGAGCTTGAGCATGTCAGACCTCAGCCCAACCTGCAGTGACACACTTTCTCCAACAAGGCCACACCTCCTAATAGTGCCACGCCCTATGAACCAAACATTCAAACACACAAGTCTGATGTAGGCCATACCTATTCAATCCACCTCAGCCGGTAAGGGTGTAACATGATATTCATTCTGTTTATGAATTTGGAAGTACGTGTTTTGGGAGGGGGTGACTCGAGACACAGCCCAGCAGTTAAGAGTGTATATTGCTCTTATGAGAGATTGGAGTTTGATTCTTGTCACCCACAGGGCTCAGCTCACAGCTGACTATAACTCCAGCTCCAGGGGCATCCGATGTTGCTGGCCTCACAGGCACAAACCACTCATGGACACATGATTTAAAATAATGGACATTTTAAAGAGAGCTAATGGTGATCAAGGCCAAGTAAATCTCCCTTAGGAACCTGCACAGAGGAACAGAGTAGAAAATTGGGATAGGTGTCCGTATAAAAATACTATTCCTGGGTGCAGTGGCAGTGCATGCCTGTAATCCTGGCACTGAAGAAGCTGATCCAAGAGGGCTGTGACTATGAAGTCAGTCAGGGCCACACGGAAAATCCCAGCCAGCCTGAGTTAGATATTGTGACCCCATCTCCAAAAAGGGGGGGGGGTACTATTACTGCAGTTTTATTTATAACATTAAGAAACAAGAAGGAAACCTAAAATAGTTCAATCAAGTCTAAGATGAAGCGTTGGAACATGGAAGTCATGCTTTCACAATGGGACGAGCAGAGCTGAGGCTGTCTTTCTGTCCATACAATTCTAGCGTTACAAAGAAATAACTGTAAAGAGTGGGCAGTCACAAATGACAGGAATCAAAGGTACTCGGGAATTCAGAGCAAGTGTCTCCACCTGGAGATGACAGGAAGTTTAAACATTTTTCTTTCTCAAACTTCGTTACACGTTCCGAATTCTCCGTAATAATTGTCTCTTACGTTCATGGTAAGGACATCTGTGCATTGCAAAAGTCAGCCAGCTTTGAGTTTTGGAATCTTCACAGCTATAAATGTAGAAAGTGAACGGACATCAGGTTTCATGAAAATCCAAGTTTAGGGCTGGTGAGATGGTTCAGTGGTTAGGAACACTGTCTGCTCTTCCAGAGGACCTGAGTTCAACTCCCAGCAACCACATGGTGGCTTGTGACCATTTATAAAGGGAGCTAATGTCCTCTTCTGTCTAGTGCCCTCTTCTGTCATGCAGGCATACATGCAAATAGAGCACTCGTAATATAAATAAATAAATCTTTAAAAAAAATCTAAGTTTAGGGAATAACTAAATATGTTGGAGTTTTTTGTTACTAAGTGTCTGTGCATATGCAGGTAGGTAGGGGTGTGTGTGTGTGTGTGTGTGTGTGTGTGTGTAGTCAGTAAGTTAAAGATCCACCTCTGGTATTGTTCCTCAAGAAACATTAATATTTATTTATTTGTTTGTTTGTTTGTTCGTTTGTTTTGGAGAGCAGATCTCTCACCAGCCTGGAATTCATCAAGTAGGTTAGTCTGGCTGGACAGTGAGCCCCGGGGAGCTGCCTGTCTCTACCTCCTCAGCTCTGGGATTACAAGTGTGTGTCACCAGGCCCTGATTTTTGACATGGGCTCCCTGGTTCAAACTCATGTCTTTTTGCTTGCAAGGCAAAGGCAAGCACGTCACTGACTGAACTGTCTCCCCAGTGCCTGAAGTCCAGAATGACCTCAAACTTCCTCTACCATGAACCTTGAACTTCTGACCCTTGCCTCCACCTCTACAGCTGGGACTACAGGTCAAGTTTACATTTTTGTTTTTCTTTTATTTGGGGAGACAGAGTCTTTCCCTGTAGCCCAGGCTGCCCTGAGATCTCGCCATGTAACTGTGGCAAACCTCTTGCCTCCTGTGTCCTGAAATTAAGGTACACACCACTGACCTATTTTTTTTTTTAAATGTGGTGCTAAGGTGAAACCCAGGGCTTCATGAATTATTCTAGATGAGCTACGTTCCCATTCCTAAATATATTTTATTTTGGAAAATTATCTTTAGACTTATTTATTTTATATGCATCGGTGTTTTGCCTACATATATGTGTGGGTACCACAAGCATGCCTGGTACCTGAGGAGGTCAGAAGAGGGGGCTGGAATCTCTGGAACTAGAGTTACAGATATTCCTGAATCATCATGTGGGTACTGGGAACTGAACTCAATTCCTCTGCAAAAGTAACAAAGGCTCTAAGTCACGGAGTCATCTCTTCACATCCCCTCTGACCTTTTAAAGGAGGACCTATAGTTGAAAAGTGTTTTAACACAATCTTTTGATGGATTAGTTGATAAAACTTCTGGTATACATACAGGAACTTGAATTTGCATCCCCAGAATCCATTGTCAGACTAGGCTTTTTATGTAAGGGCCGGGGACCCAAACTCAAGTTCTCTTGAGTATAGAGTGAATACATTACCAATCTTTCTAACTTTCTAGCCCCCTACTTTAAAACCATCGATACAGTATCTACAGCCGTGACTATTTGTTACACTCTTATAGAGAACAAAAAGAGAGACATTTGAAGCTTCATAAATCTAGAGAGATACTAGTTAAGAAGCTAAAAATACTAGTTTCCCTGATTTGCTCACTCCACATCATACGCATGTAGCAAATTATGACTATGCCTTTTGGAGGGTGGGGTGTTGGGACAGGGTCTCTCCACAAAGCCCTGGCTGTCTTGGAACTCACTATGTAAACCAGGCTGGCTTCAAACTCACACAGAGTTGGAAGAGATCCCCTGCCTCTGCCTCCTGAGTGCTGGGACTAAAGGTGGACCCTACCACCCGGGGCTGACTCTGTGCCCTTTAGATATGCACAAATAGTATTTGCCCATTAAGAAAGAAAGGTGAGTCATTCAGGCTAAGGCGGTCAGGTACCCTTTGAGCAACTTCCTGGAGCGTTTAAACTACACTTGTGCTCAAGCCAACAAGCATGCTTGTTGTTTCTGGAGCTCTGCAGAGGGCCTCTGACTCATCCTATTAAGGTACCCAGCTGCAACCCCAATCCACTCGGTCTCCAGGAGAGGAGGGCGTCTTCTGAAGCTATTGTTAAGGCTGGAACTTCCACCCAAGGCAGTTGAAACAATCTCTCATCCGTTACTACTTAGAAGAAGCCCTTGGGCTGCCAGCAGGGCTGTTGTTATTCCAAGGCCCTTACCGATTCCTCATGGGCTCCCTCTGCTCCTGCCAAGTGTAATTAAGCTGAGTGGGACCTCCACACGGGAGCCACACATGCAGAACAAACTCTTCAAAACAGCCTCGATGGTTCTGATCAAGAGTCAGTTTTGCGAGCAAAGAACAAGGGCTCAACTGTGTATCTGGTCTTTTGTGCTCGGTGTTGGTTAGGGGCCAGAAAGAGTGATCATATTGGTTCCAAAGAGTGCCATTTACATAGAAAGGAGCCTGGACAATGTTGCGAAACTTCAGACAAGATACTGAAAGATCCCTTAAAGCTAGTGCCCAGACTTTGGAAAAAATTAGCAGCTTTTTAGTAAGAAACTGACATGTCAGGAGAGGGGATGTCAGTGTTTGCAGAGGGGTGGACATTTTTGCCCTATTCTGGCACTTCTGGAATCTTAGCAGGTACGGAGGACAGAGAGGCACTGGGGTGCTCACAGGAACCAGCTGAGGCCCGTTAGCAGGCCACCATCCCCACTAACTAATGTCACTTCTCAGCTGTACCCATTTTTCATGGTTTTAGTTACCCGGAGACAAGCTTGATCTGGAGATATTAGGTGCAAGATTTCAGAAACCAGTAATTTCCTGAGCTTAAAAATCATTACTGTAGCCGGGCAGTGGTGGCGCACGCCTTTAATCCCAGCACTTGGGAGGCAGAGGCAGGGGGATTTCTGAGTTTGAGGTCAGCCTGGTCTACAGAGTGAGTTCCAGGACAGCCAGGGCTACACAGAGAAACCCTTTCTTGGGGGGGGGACCCAAAAAAAACAAAAATCATTACTGTTGCTATATTTTTGAGACTGTGTCTCACTCTGTAGTCCAGGCTGTCCTGGAACTCACTGTATAGCTCGGGCTACTTTTAAACCATGGTAATCCTCCTGCCTCAGATTCCCAAGTGGTAGGATTTATGCTTATAAAGGTGAACCCACCATGCCTGGCTTAAAGAACGTTTATTATAGTGTTCCATTATTAGTCATTGTTGATCTTTTACTATGCCTAATTAATAAGAAATTTTTGTAGGTATGCACATATAGAAAAAAATATATAAATAGGGTTTGGGACTTCTATGCAGTTCAAGGCATCAGTTGAGGACTTAGACACCTATATCACAGGTGTGTCTCCTGTCCTAATTGGAGAGGCACACATGCAGATGGACTCCCAGAATGGTCGCCTGCTCAGGTCCATCAGATGTGATGGAAGTTAAAATGAGGAATGTCCCCCCTAATTCCGGGCATTTGGATACTTCGTCCCCAGTTGGTGGTGTAGTTTGGCATAAGAACCTGGCCCTGAGGGCTGGCTGGTTGGAGTTAAGAGCAACTCAGATGAAACATAGTAACTAGTAAGTAATACCTCAGGGTTAGCGTTAGGAAAGTAGATTCCAACAGCGTGGAGGGTGGGCAGCTGGCCAGCTCTCGTGCTGATTAAGGCTTATTGTAATTATAAAGGCTGTGAGCGTGTCTTTCATCTGGGAACTCAATAACCAAAGGCGAGGGAATTAAATATTTTCTACAACACTTGGTCCCCAGTTGGTGGTATAGTTTGGCATATTTAAGAGGTGGAGGCTTGTCAGAGGTGGTGTGTCACTGAAGGTGGGCTTTGACAGGTAAAGACTCTAGCGTCACTTCAAGTTTTCTCTCTCTGTTTCATGCTTACAGTTCAAGATGGGAGGGAGGGCATCGAGCGTTTGCCGCCATTCCTGCTGCCTGCTGCCATGTTTCCCTGCCAGGACAGACTCTAATCTTCCGGAACTATCTGCCCCAAAATAAACTCTTTCTTCTATAAGTTGACTTGTTCATGTGTTTATGACAATGACAGAAAGGACTAAGAAAAATTCAACCTAAGAAAAACAACCATCACAAATTCAAATTCCATGTTCGGTCAGCATAGAAAACATGCCTCTTAACAAGCCTGACCCTGAGCATACTAGTGATTGGCAGATTAAAGCCTTGTGCTCTGTGACAAATCCGTTGGCATACAATACCATGTTATTTGTAAAATTATAAGCCAGAGTTGTGCTTCTGATGTGATACACCCTAAAGAAAGAAACAATGTCGGCACAGATCTGATCCGCTGAGGTTACCTGGGTGAGCCACCGGTTCATTCTACCAGCACGCGAACGGCAGGCTGGCCTGAAGCTCAGAATACTGCAGGAGGAATTGACATGTCTTCCTACCTGGCTATTCCTTTTGCTGGGGTGTCTTACTTCAGAAGTGGAGATGCAGCTCGGCCACTTGCCATTCTGAGGATAGTCCAGGTGTAGCAGGTCCCGGCAGTGAGCGTGGCAAATGTATTTACCTTCTGAAACGGAAAGCACAGATGGTTCTTGTGGAGGCGAACAGGGCTCTCTGTACACCCCATAGTCAAAGAGAAATCTAAGTCCCCCAAACAATGTCATATCCAATGTAAAGTAATGAAAATAAACCCATTAGCCCTGAAAAGGCTAAACTGTTTAATTCTAGGCAATCCTGGCTTTCTGTGAGACCCAGTCAGAACTTGATTATCTCTTACAAAAGCGGGGTATTAGGTGTGTTGGTTGGTTGGTTTTTGAGATACAGTCTCACTCCACAGCCTAGGCTGATCTCACCTCAAGCTTTTTTTTTTTTTTTTTTTTTCTCCTTAAATTTATTTTATGTGTATGGGGTTGCATGTATGTCTGTGCATGACATACCCATGTGGGCCAGAATAAGGCATCAGATCCCCTGGACCAGGAGTTACAGATGGTTGTGAGCCATCGTGTGGGTGCTGAGAATCAAACATGGGTCCTCTGGAGGACCAGTGCTCCTCCTCCTCCTCCTCCTCCTCCTCCTCCTCCTCCTCCTCCTCCTCCTCCTCCTCCTCCTCTTTTAAAGATTTATTTATTTTATGTATATAAGCACACTGTAGCTGTCTTCAGACACACACCAAAAGAGTGCATCAGTACCCATTACAGATGGTTGTGAGCCACAATGTAGGCGCTGGGAATTGAACTCAGGACCTCTGGAAGAGCAGTCAGTGCTCTTAACCACTGAGCCACCTCTCCAGCCCAGGACCAGTATTCTTAACAGCTGAGTTATCCTCCAGGCTCTGGCCCCAAGCCCCTTACTGTCTCACCTCCACCTCCCTAGTGAAGGAATAACAGGTAGACACAATCATGGTTGATTCAGTTTTTAAAAAATGAAACGAAATTCACATAGCATGAATTTCATGGTTTAAAAGAGCAAAATCCAGTTGTTTTTAGTATGTTTAAAGTATCATTCAATCATCACACTATCTACTAACTGTGTCTGTCTTCCCAGAAAAATACTCCATACGGTTGGTGGACACTCCCTGTTGCAGGATTTTCGCTGTCCAATTAGATTAGGGTAACAGGAGCCCTGTGATTGGACAGGGAACAGGGAGGCGGAGCTAAGGGTTGCACAGGACAGAGCATCTGAGGGGAGAGGAGGAGGAAGATGGCAGCAGACATAAACTGGCATAGCGCCACCGATGGTTATGTTATCATAAAGGTTAGAAGTTTGGAATAAGTTGTCTAATCTAGGTGGGCAACTTTTATCATTATCAATTGGCTCTGAAATTGTATTGGCATCTTGTAAATTGTGTTTTTATTGATCCATAAATCTGATTGGTTAACGATATGCTTAAGAGTTTAATTCTACTGGGTAATTGGGTGTTGGGATGGCTGACCGTGGGGCAGGCAGTTACTGTGTGAGCCTGGCGGCAGGGACTCAGCTCCGGAGAGTTGGCGGGCTGAGAGAGTGAGATCGCCCGGCGGGAGATCTGCTGCTGCTCTTTTTTAATGTTCCCGCTACAACTGCCCATTCCATTTCTCTGACAACCATTTATTTTCTGTCTCTATGGATTCGCTTATTCTGGGTATTTCATACAAGTGGCATTTTTTTTCCTCTAAGGACTTTGTCTCAGTATAATATTTCCAAGGTCTGTCTATGTCACAGCATGGCCAGCACCTCAATTGATTGTGCGGATGAGCGTTATTCCATTGTGTGAATGGATCGTAATCTGATTACTTACTCTTTGGGCACATGAATGGTGGTCCATTGTGTGAATGACCAAAATCTGATTATTTGCTTATCCCTTGATGGCTTTGGGCTTGTTCCTTCTGTTTGTCTGCACTAGTTATCTTTGCTGTGGTAAACCTACACACACTCCGTAACTATGATAAAAAAAAAAATCAGACAATAATAATAGAATACCACCAACAGAATACCAGAGACAGAAGAGAGAATCTCAGGTGCAGAAGATACCATAGAAAACATTGACACAACAGTCAAAGAAAATGCAAAAAGCCAAAAAGCACCTAACCCAAAACATCCAGGAAATCCAGGACACAATTCGAAGACCAACTTAAGGATAATAGGTATAGAAGAGAGCAAAGATTCCCAACTTAAAGGGTCAGTAAATATCTTCAACAAAATTATAGAAGAAAACTTACTGTCTTAGTCAGGGTTTCTATTCCTGCACAAACATCATGACCAAGATGCAAATGGGGGAGGTAAGGGTTTATTGAGCTTACACTTCCATGCTGCTGTTCATCACTAAAGGAAGTCAGGACTGGAACTCAGGTCAGGAAGCAGGAACTGATGCAGAGGCCATGGAGGGATGTTTCTTACTGGCTTGCTTCCCCTGGCTTGCTCAGCTGGCTTTCTTATAGAGCCCAAGACTACCAGCCCAGGGATGGCACCCCTCACAAGGGGCCCTCCCCCCTTGATCACTAATTGAGAAAATGCCTTACCGCTGGATCTCATGGAGGCATTTTCTCAACTGAAACTTCTTTCTCTGTGATAACTCCAGCTTGTGTCAAGTTGACACACAAAACCAGTCAGTACACTTACCTAACCTAAAGAAAGAGATGAACATAAACATTCAAGAAGCCTACAGAACTCCACATTTGGAGTGGACCAGAAAAGAAATTCCTCTTGTCACATAATAATCAAAACACCAAATGCACTAAACGAAGAATATTAAAAGCAGTAAGGGAAAAAGGTCAAGTAACATATAAAGGCAGACCTATCAGAATTACACCAGACTTCTTACCAGAGACTATGAAAGCTAGAAGATCCTGGGCAGATGTCATACAGACCCTAAGAGAACACAAATGCCAGCCCAGGCTACTATACCCAGCAAAATTCTCAATTACCATAGAAGGAGAAAACAAGATATTCAATGACAAAACCAAATTTACACAATATCTTTCCACAAATCCAGCCATAGATGGAAAACACCAACACAAGGAGGGAAACTACACCCTAGAAAAAGCAAGAAAGTAATCTTTCAACAAACCCAAAAGAAGATAGCCACACAAACATAATACCACCTCTAACAACAAAAATAACAGGAAGTAACAATCACTTTTCCTTAATATCTCTTAACATCAATGGACTCAATTCCCCAATAAAAAGCCATAGACTAACAGACTGGATACGTAAACAGGACCCAGCATTTTGCTGCATACAGGAAACACACCTCAGTAACAAAGACAGACAGTACCTCAGAGTGAAAGGTTGGAAAACAATTTTCCAAGCAAATAGTCCCAAGAAACAAGCTGGAGTAGCCATTCTAATATTGAATAAAATCAACTTTGAACCAAAAGTTTTCAAAAAAGATAAGGAAGGACACGTCATACTGGTCAAAGGAAAAAAAAATCTACCAAGATGAACTCTCATTTCTGAACAACTATGCTCTAAAAATCGCAAGCAGTATAATAATAATATACATTTAAAATACACAAATATGGTACAGTTCAGGTAAGTGACACATTCAGAAGGATAGATAGGACTCAAGGAATTGTTTTCTAAAGCATTCTTTAACAGTGATTACAATTGAAATGATTATAATTTTACAGAATTTTACCAAAGTCTACTGGTACAATTTTATTTGTTGCTAATCCTTTGAATTCTTTTATGTTCTACATCTGTGATTTAACTGTTAAAAAACTTAAACGTCCTGAAAAAAAAAATCCCGCACTTCATTCTTTACAGAAATAGTCACTACAGAATTAGAAATATTTAAGGGGTAACTTCAGCAAGTGTTATAGGTATCTGATGAATCTCAGTGTAATGGCCTTAGGAAACGCAAAGGAATGTTGCTATTTGCTCAGGGTGAAGCTAACATATCTTCAAGGGAGAAAACTGGAGGTATTTGAATTTTATGTTCACATTAGGGAGGTGAGTCCTGTATATTTTAGAAGACTAGTATTTATTTTCTCTGAATTTAGTCAGGAGTTGTCAACTTATTTCTAGTTGAGTGTGACAGTAGCAAGGTTTTCAAAGTCTACTGAAAACAAGTAACATTAAACTTGTGATTTATGAGATTAGGTTATGTGTGCTATTTTGATTGAAGTCAACGTTCCTTTGTCATTTCAAATGAGAAAAAAAATGAATGTCCTATAAAACTGTAAGAGTTGATCTGTCAGAAATAATTTTCAATTGCATAATGTTTTTACTACAAAGTGATTTAATTTATTTTAATCATATTTATAATGTAAAAGTATAATATAATAATATCAGCTTCTAAAGTTTTAGCCTAAAAAATAGCATTTTAATTATTATAGAAATGTCTACAAGTAATTTCATAATTTATTAATTCTGTATTTAATTTTGACATGTTTCTCATAATTCACCATTGTATATAATACTGTGACAGATATCCCACAGTACATACATATCTTTGTCAACATAAATTCCTAGAAATAAGTTTACTAGATAAAATTTTTATCAATTTATACTTTGGTACTTGTTGGTAAACTGTTCATTAGAAATACTGTATTGATTTGTACTGTTATATGGAACATTTCTCTAAAACTCTCTAACAATTAAGTTTTATTATAAAAAATAATAATAGAATACACGTGATATGAAAATGGGCAATATTGGGGGCTGGAGAGATGGCTCAGTGGTTAAGAGCACTGACTGCTCTTCCAAAGGTCCTGAGTTCAAATCCCAGCAACCACATGGTGGCTCACAGCCATCCGTAATGAGATCTGATGCCCTCTTCTGGTGTGTCTGAACACAGCTAGTGTACTTACATATAATAAATAAATAAATCTTTAAAAAAAAAAAAGAAAGAAAATGGGCAATATTGGGGTGAAAGGCTTAAGCAGGGGTTGGGGGGATGAAGAGGAGGGGGTGTGGGGAGGTTAACGGGAACAACAGATATGTGGAAGAGCCTATGGAGAGCTGCTACTTTGTAAACTAACTTAGAAACATCAATAAAAAGCCTGGCAGTGGTGGCGCTCCCCTTTAAGCCCTCTGGGGAGGCAGAGGCAGGTGGATTTCTGAGTTTGAGGCCAGCCTGGTCTACAGAGAAACCCTGTTCCAAAACAACACTCTCTCTCTCTCTCTCTCTCTCTCTCTCTCTCTCTCTCTCTCTATATATATATATATATATATATATATATATATATATATATATATATATATATATATATATATATAGTGTTTTTATATATGATATTATTTATATATTCCTTAGGGAGGAAAGGCTTATTGTGGTTTACTGTTCAACAACACACATTTTATCAAAGCAGAAAACACGGTGTAGGAGAGCAGAACAAGAGGCAGCTACAGGACTGGAGAGATGACTCAGTGGTTAAGAGCAGTGACTACTCTTCCAGAGGTCCTGAGTTCAATTCCCAGCAATCACACGGTGGCTCACAACCATCTGTAATGGGATCTGACGCCCTCTTCTGGTGTGTCTGAAGATAGCAACAGTGTACTCACATATATAAAATAAATAAATCTTTTTTTAAAAAGGCAGCTCTGAATGCTTGTTGGCCAGCTTTCACTTCCTTCTTTTTTCAGGGTCTCTCTATATAGCCCTGGCTGTCCCTGGACTCACTATATACAACAGGCTGACCTTGAACTCATAGAGATCCTCTTGCTTTTGCCTCTCAAGTGCTGGGATTAACGGCATGCACCACCACACCCAGCCCCATGCAAAAAGAGCCAGTCTCCGCTCCAACCCTAGAACTGTGTAGACTGGGAGGAAGGCTTTGACAGCAGAGTATCCCTGCCTTCAGGAGGAGACATGGCAGCCAAGGAAGGTCAAGGAAGGTTTGACTTCATCCCGGGTTATACCTAAGGTGAAGTGGTCTAGGCGTGGACCACCTGGGCATAAGGAGGTTCGAAGGTTACCTCTTCCTTTGGCTATGGCGTTCTTCACAAGGCTAGAGGAACATATTTATGGATTTCACCTGTCTCTAGATGCCATCCTTTGGGTAACCAGGAATGCAGAGTCTGTCTAAGTGGCCTCCAGTCTGATCTCAGGGCCAACACAGGTCTCTTGTCTGAGCTCTTCTCCCAGAGTAGATGCCAACTGTTTACCCAGAAGCCTCAGGGCTGACAGCACATGCAGGTGGTAGAGTTGGAGGAATAGTCATTGGGATAGGGCTGTTGACTGGCTTTAGACACACAGACAGGGTCCACTCGTGCAAGGCCTCAAGTGTTCTAAAGATTGAAGCTGGGAGCTGGGAGAGAAGCAAGGATAAGATACAGGCCCAAGGCCTGGGAACACTAGAATTCACCCACCACAAATGTCTGTTGAGGCTGGAGAGATGGTTCAACGGTTAAGAACACTGGCTGCTCTTCCAGAGGTTCTGAGTTCAATTCCCAGCAACCACATGGTGGTTCACAACCATCTGTAATGGGGTCCGATGCCCTCTTCTGGTGTGTCTGAAGATAGCTACAGTGTACTCATATACATAAAATAAATAAATAAGTTTAAAAAAACAAACCCCCAAAACAAATGTCTGTTGAGTCAGTCTGTCTGTAGTATAAAATAACAGTATGCAAAAACTATATTATTACTATTGTCAGGATTTGGAAATGGAAAAGAAGGTTTTTTTTTTAATTCTGAAATATTTTTTAAAGATTTATTTATTTTATGTATGAATACACTATAACTGTCTTCAGACACTCCAGAAGAGGGCATCAGATCCCATTACAGATGGTTGTGAGCCACCGTGTGGTTGCTGGGAATTGAACTCAGGACCTCTGGAAGAGCAGCCAGTGATCTTAACCACTGAGCCATCGCTCCAGCCCCGGAAAAGGAGGTTTTGATGATGAATTGTGGATTGCCTTCTGTAATTAAGGAAACTGCAATCAGATAGATGAATGAATGAATGAACGAATGAACGAACTCCAGGCTGCTAGATACTCAAGTGTCAGTGGGAAAAGAGAGAAGATGCTACATGAGCAGCTGGGGATAGGAGCCAGGAGCTCAGGAGAAAGATGATGGTTTGTGTTGGTTTCTATATGCTTGACCCAGGGAGTGGCACGGCTGGGAGGTGTGGCCTTGTTGGAGTGGGCGTGGCCATGTGGGTGTGGGCGTTAATACCCTTGTCCTTGCTGCCTGGGAGCGAGTCTTCCACTAGCCGCCTTCAGATGAAGATGTAGAACTCTCAGCTCCTCCTATACCATGCCTGCATGGATGCTGCCATGCTCCCACCTTGATGATAATGGACTGAACCTCTGAACCTGTAAGCCAGCCCAATTAAATGTTATCCTGTATAAGACTTGCCTTGGTCATGGTGTCTGTTCACAGCAGTAAAACCCTAACCATGACAGAGCTGAATCTGGCTGCAGCCACAGCCTGGCCTCAAACTCAGAGGTCTGCCTGCTTCTGCTTCCCAAGTTCTGGGATTAAAGGGAGCACCACCACTGCCAGGTGCTGAGGCATATGGAGGGCAGCAGTGGGACTGAGGTGGTCTGGGAGGCTGTAGATCACGGGAAGAAGCAGTTTGCTGGCCACGTGGTCTGGCTTTGAATTCTACTCCTTCTCCGTCTACAAAGTTTACACAGATTACCAAACCACTGGGAAAAACACACCTCATGGGAGCATTTTCAATATCTATCTATCTATCCATCCATTTATTTTACTTAGTTTGTATGTATATGTGGGTGTATGCGTGTGCACACATGCACAAAGGTACCATAGCAAGTACATGGAAGTCAAAGGACAACCTACGGAACTTGTTTCTCGCCTTCCATCATGTGGATTCAGCAGATCCCAGACTCAGGCCATCATGCTTAGCCACCAGCTCCTCTGCCCACTGAGCTACCTTGCCAGCTAGCCCACAGAGGTCTTCTCAACCTTCAGTGATGGACTTGGAGCTGGGGGCTGGCTCGGTGGGTAAAGTGCTTCCTGCACAAACTCGAGGAGCCGAGTTTGGATTCTCAGAATGCGCACAGAAGTCAAACATATGAGTGCACATGTGTGAACCCAGCACAAGTGTGGACAGGCAAACTCCCAGACACTGTCACCCAACCGGTCTAGCTGAGTTGGTAAGCTCTAAATTCAGTGACAGAACCTGTCTTAAAAATATGGCGAGCAATAATAGCTGACCGTAGGCAGCATGGCCTCCACACAGCCGGGTGAACCTGTGTCATGTGGACACATGCGTGTGCATAACACAAGCACACAGGTGAACCAGGGTAAGCTGTAGAACCAGACATATTCAGCCTGAGGTGCTCAAGCAGCCTGCTGGCTGAAAGCCCGCAGCGAACTATGAGTGAAGCCTGACACTGAATCATAAACTTGCTCAAAACATTATGAGACATTTTTTTTAGCCTTTTGTTTATTTTGTAACTCGGTTGGGCAGCAGCTGTTGAGCGTGGGCCTCGGAGACGACAGTGTCATGTCGTGCCGCAATGCCAAAAAGTTGAAGACAGCAGTGAGATTGTTTTAGGATAGGAACTTGAGACAAGGTGGCGACTGATTTTACCTTAGCAAGAATCAGGGCAAGGGCAGAGAGCTGTTGTGAAGGGTGCTGGGGGGGGGGGGGGGGCTGGGCATTTTAGGATGGCGAAGGTATCAAATCAGAGAGAAGGAAGAAGGAAGACATCTGTGGAGACTGCGGGAAAGGAAACACCAAGATCTGTGAGTTCAAGTAAACAATTGGGGGCTGGAGAGATGGCTCGGCGGGGAAGCGTGCATGCTGTTCTTGCATAGGACCTGGGTGCTGTCCCCTGCACTTACTCATGTGGTGGCTCACAACCCATTGTCACTCCAGTTCCGGGAGATTTGATATCAAATGTACGCACACTCACATACAGATATTAGACTTATCTATGCTTAGACATACAAATAGAAGGCTGGGGAGATGAAGTAACAGTTAAGAGCCCTGAATGCTCTTATAAAAGACATGGGCTCAGTCCCCAGCACCTGCCTGGCAGCTCACAACCATCTGGAACCCCAGTCGCAGAGGATCTGATGCCTTCTCTGGCCTCCACAGGCACCAAGCATACACTTGCTGCCCCTATATACACACAAGTACTCACGCAGACATATAAAATAAAAATAATACTTTAAAAAATCAGAATAGAGCTGGAGAGATGGCTCAGTGGTTAAGAGCACTGACTGCTCTTCCAGGGGTCATGAATTCAATTCCCAGCATCCACCTGATGGCTTACAACCATCTCTAATGGGATCCGGTGCCCTTTCCTGGTGTGTGTCTGAAGACAGCTATAGTGTACTCATATACATAAAGTAAATAAATCTTTGAAAAAAATCAGAATAGGGCTGGAGAGATGGCTCAGAGGTTGAATGTACTGACTGCTTTTTCAGAGGTCCTGAGTTCAATTCCCAGCAACCACATGGTGGCTCACAACCATCTGTAATGGAATCTTGGCACCCTCTTCTGGTGAGCAGGCATATATGCAGGCAGAACACTACGTAATAAATAAATAAATCTTTAAAAAAAAATCAGAATAAATCTTTTTTTTTTTTCTGAATGAAAGAAAATGGATGGGTTAGCAAGGCAAAGTGTCACAGCAGCGAATATAAACAAGGGGCCAGGTTCTGGGAGCCCAAGGCAGAGAGACTTGCCTTAAAAGGACAGGAGAAGCTGGGCAGTAGTGGCTCACACCTTTAATCCCAGCACTCGGGAGGTAGAGGCAGGCGGATTTCTGAGTTCGAGGCCAGCCTGGTCTACAGAGTAAGTTCCAGGACAGCCAGGGCTATACAGAGAATCCCTGTCTTGAAAAACCAAAAAAAAAAAAAAAAAAAAAAAAAAAAAAGGACAGGAGAAATGAGAGCAAAGGGAGGGATTCGACTCAAGGAGCCTCAGGGGAGATTAAGACTAGAACTTGCCCACAGAGCACATGGATGCTGCTGCGTTAGTAATTAGTAAAATTTAGACGTTGCATTGGTAGGAAAAAGGCAAAGGTTGTTAACTTGTCACCCCGCACCCCATGGACTAAGCAGATAAAACTGGACAGGTCAGATCATATCAGGCCCGATTTGATAGAATTCTGTATTTGGACTCAGAATAGAACAGGATATGTGGTACATTTTAATTTCTTATTTCATTTTCTTCCCCCTCTAAAGCTATGCACCTTTAAAAAAAAAAAAAAGTTCCAGGCAGTCTGCTCTTACATGAGGACTAAATTAAATGACCATTGTGCCATTCACGTGTACCTGCGTGGTAGTAAAGTCAACACGCAAGCTGAGTTGGCAAGCTGTGTGAGAGTCCGCATTTTTCTAAGAGGGGACTAAGAGGGGACTCGTTAATAATAAGAGGAAGCATTTTCTTCGTCCCTCAAGATTAATTTCTGTCTCTGGGGTGTTGTGCCTACAGCAGACAGATCTTCCCCTACTAACGCAACATTTGCTAGAAGCAAACACAGCCCCAGTTAAGGTACAAGTCGCTTTCCTTGTACATGTAGTTTTGATAGAGTTATGATCTTTTGACAGAGCATTGCATTGAGTTACAAGATGACACAGCACCATGGGCTTATCTATAAATTTCATCCTTACCGACTGTTTTGTGCTTTTGTAACAGAGCCTCAAACTTGCTTATTATGTAGCTGAGGATAACCCTGAACATGCAGTCCTCCCAACTGGACCTCTCAAGTGCTGGATCTGCAGGCATGCGCCACAATGCCCATTATATGTCCTGGGAATCCAACCCAGGACTTTGTGCATGCTAGGCAAGCACTTTACCAACTAAGCTACATCCACAGTTTCCTAAAAGGCACTTTTTTGTAGCATATATAAGCACTGCTGAATGGGTATACATCTCACAATGAAAGGCAGGCTACAATGTAATCAACAGCACTTTTCCATCCTCACAGATACATAAAATGATGGCGGTTAGCAGGAAGCTGCTAAGCTGGGGACAAGCTCAGTAGGTAGAGTACTTGTCTTATATATATGAAGCCCTGGACCTGACCCCAGCACCCCAGGCACAGATGATGCTTGCCTATAATTCCACCTGGCACTTGGGAGACAGAGGATCAGAAGTTCTAGGTCATCCTCAGAGTCAAGTTTGAGGCCAACCTGAAATATCTGAGATGCCCTGGCTTGGGAAGAAAATGATCTTGGCTGTGGTGGTTGACACCTTGAATTCCAGCACTTAGGAGACAGAGGCAGGTGGGTCTCTGAGAATTTGAGGCCAGCTTTGTCTACATAGTGAGACCTTGTCTCAAAAGAAAATAAGAAGACAGTGGTGCCTTACATTTGACAAAACAGTCATGCTGTACCTTCTACCCAGCAAGCTGTTCCAGACAAGTAACTACTTCCTGTTGTCAGAGCCTCTGACATTGGTGGGATGCTCATATGGCAAACCACAACCATGACATTTGTCATAGTTTAGTGTAAAGTCTGGCAGCTTGCTGTGTACATCAAAAAAAAAAAAAAAGAAAAAAAAAAAAAAAAAAAAGAAAAAAAGCAGGTCATGGGTCAAAGCCATATGTTTCCTTTCTGAGACTATTCCAACCCTTTTTAACTTAACAATCTCTGTGTGTGTGTCTCTCTGTCTCTACACACACACACACACACACACACACACACACACACACACACACACACACACGCATGCACCACCCCCCCCATTTCTAACAGGAATGTTTCCCGTCTCTAATGCAGAAGCCTTTACAAGTCTTGGAATGGGCTAATAATCATCCTTTTCCTCAGTATTTCATTTCTGTTAAAACGTTAGCTAATAATCAAGGCTTCTTCATTTTCTGAAAACCCAGGGACCCCTCTTCTGGGGAGGGGACATTCTTCAGAGATGCTGTCACACCTGAACACATTCTCCCACTATTCTTCAACCAGCCGCTACCCAAATGTCTCCTTGCTTGCTGAAAAAGACCCGGAGCCACAGACTCAATGAACCCAAAAGTTCTTGCGCCCTTTTAGGAAGAATCTGAACAAGACACATGTCCTTGATATTTATAACTGGTCAAAATAACGCTGGAGTCAGTGTTCCATCTGTCACTGAGAATCAGACCTTCCGAGCTGTCCCGTAAACTGTAGTTGCTGTCCTTTCTTTGTTCGACCCATGCCACATTTGAAAGAACGCCTATTTGCCTACAAGAAACAGAACTTCCTAGGGAAATGCTTACAAATGAACTCAGATGATGAGAAACGCAAACAGCGGGCCTGACTGAAGTGTTCATCCCTGGCCCCCCAGAACCAGCTGGGTCCTGTAACATCAAAAGCATAGACAATTGAATCAATGTGGGTCCCTAATCCCTCCCAGCAGCCCCGGGGCCCTCAGACATCTGAACCGAGAGGATGGCTTACCCGGTCTGTGGGTTTTCTTCACCTGAAAGTTGATTTTATCCGAGAGCTTATAAATCGCAGTCCCCATTTCCAAACTGAGCCCAGCCCTGCTGTGTAGCACGGAGAGACAGCTGAGGATGACAGGCTGAGGGGGCCAGCCCTACTCAGAGCCTACCAGGCAGGGGCCCGGCCTCACTCCAGTCTGGGCTCCGTGTATTTTTCTAACAGACCACCAGCGTGCTCAGCCAACCCATCTCAGGGTTGTTCATACTTTCACACCTACGTTAGGTCCATAAACCACATTGGAAAAGGACTATAGGGTTGATTAGGGGTGCATATTACATACGACTAGCTAAGAGAACCTCGGACTCAGACACTTAGAGCTGACTAATATTTAGCAACTTTATAAAACCCCTCTGTTTCTCCATTTCTTCTGTAAGTCGAGGAAAATGATAGTTCCCATCTGATAGGTTCTCTTTATTTTTAGGGCGTCCCAGATTGAACCCACTGAGCCTTGTACATGCTAGAAGCTAGGCAAGCCCTACAACCGAGCTCCATCTGCTGTCATGGAGGCCAGAATGGTGGTCGGATCTCCTGGAGCTGGAGTTACAGGCGCTTGTGAGCTGCCTGGTGTGGGTGCTGGGATCCGAACTACAGTCCGCTGGAATACTCTTAAGCGCTGCACCATCCCCTGACTGCGTTTTAATAGATGTGGAAAATGCATAGGTAACTTTTCACGGGAAGCGCCCGGCAAGGGTGAACCACTGATTTTAAAGAAACCCTACCTGCTCCGTGTTAAGGAAATCAGCATTAGTGAGCAGGCTGACTGACTGGGGAACTAGTTTCTAGATACATCTAAGTATACTAGGAACTCCCCATATCACGTGATTAATTAGATGCAGGTTCTCGGGGTTGGAGGAGGGGAACATTGTAATAATTAATAGTCAAGAACTGAGTCGAGAGGAGAGGCTGCTCAAAGGAGCTCCAGCCAAGCTGCCAGGCGTGCCGGGTTTTATTGCCAGACGCAATCTGAAATTCGCGCCAGTGGAGGGCGCCGCTGGGCGTGTCCTGGCCAGCATCCCTGAGCGACAGCAGCCTCGGTAGGTGAGAAATCCCACCCTGACTGCGCTCCTCTACCCCTGAGCTACGCCTTCTGCCGGCCACCAGTTTTACCCCTTGGTTACTCTCGCGAGGACACTTCTCTGGTGTTCTGAAGTGAGGAAAGCGGATTTTTACCAAAGTCGCATCAGCAGAGTGACGCTGTGAGGATTTGGTCAAATCCCCCAACCGCACCAAAATAGCAGTTCTTTTTCTCTCAGCTGGCTCTGTCACTCGGCGGCAGCGTGATCTCTCCGGTCTCAGTTGTCACCTCTATGAGATGAGCGATGTTTCTACGGACCTCTGAGAGCCCTTAGCACATCTCTCCTAGGGGGGGCAGGCGTGCCATCAAGTCCACAGAAACCAGCAGCTGACCATAATCTATCTTTTTTTTTTTTTTTTTTTTTTTTTTTTGTGGTCCTGGGAACTGAACGTAGGTCTTACATATGCTAGGCAAATTATTTACCACTGAGCTGCTTTTCAGCCACAACAATTTCTTTCTAAACAAACCTAGAAAATTAGGGAGTGGCATTCAAAATTCCAAAGTTTCGTTTGTTTGTTGTTTTTGTTTTGTTTTGTTTTCCAGGAAAAAAATTGACAATAGCACCACAGTGTAAATGTGATTACTGTCACTGTGTCCTGTATTTTAAATGGTTAAAATGTGTAATTTCAGCCTTTAGAATGGAGGATTTCATCTGAGGTCAGCCTGGGCTACACAGACACTCTCTCTGTCTCTGTCTCTCAAAAGGAGGGCAAATTTTATGTTATATACACTTTAATACAATAAAAACATAAAGAACAGTCTTTAAATCCAGGGTGTTGGCACCAGCCTGTAACTAGCACCCGGGATGCTAAGGAGGAAGGATCGTGAGTTCAAGACCATCCTTAGCTTACATAGTGGAATTCAGAACCAGCCTGGGCTACACGAGATGCCATAACAACAAACCCAAACCAACCCACCAACCAAAACCCCCAAACAACAACGTGGCCCTGAGGAGACTAGAGCGCACAGAAGTAAGTCCACACACACTGGTCAACTGACTTCAAATGCAGAAAGGCAAGTCAGTGGAGCAGGGCTGCTCCTTTTCACAGTCAGTTCCGAGACAGCATTTCTTTCTGTCTTTTTATTACTATTATTCTTTTTATAAACCCCACAGTATTGTTATTTAGCTTGGACATCAGTGCTGATACTGCACTGTGATCCATTCTTCTCTGTGACCGTAAAAATAAACATGTGACTGATTGACAAGGTAGAAAAACAGCAAGTCTATCAGTGCAGTTACGCTTGAGATAGTTTGTCTGTCTGTCTGTTTTCGTTTGTACCTGCACAAGCCTACAAGGCCCGGGGAGGGCACTGGGTATCTTGCTCTTTTTTTTTCCCCCCATTAACTTATCCAATCACAGGCCCCTCCTCCCAGTCCCCCCTCACATGGCCCCTCCTCCTTTACCCCCTCCCCTTCACCTCTGAGAAAGGGGAGGTCCCCCGTGGGTGCCAACCTCCCTGGAAGCTCAGGTCACTTTAGGACTTCATACATCATCTACTACTGAGGCCAGACAAGACAGTCCTGTTAGGGGAACAGGATCCATAGGCAGGCAACAGAGTCAGGGTTACACCCCTGATCCAGTTGTTGGGGTCCTTATATGTGGGGGGCCTAGGTCCAGCCCTCGTGTGCTCTGGAAGCCCTCTAGAGTCCAGGCTAGTTGAATCTCTTGATCTTCTTGTGAAGTCCCTGTCCCCTCCAGGTCCCTCAATCCTTCCCCCCAACTCTTCCCCAAGACTCCCCAATCTCAGTCTAATGTTTGGCTGTGGGTCTCTGCATCTGTTTCAGTCAGCTGCTGGGTGGAGCCTCTCAGGACAGTTATGCTAGGTTCCTGTCTGCAAGCATAAGAGAATATCATGATGGTCAGCATTTCTTATATCCTTCGTACGTTATTTAACAAACTTTCTATCTTGACACCACAAATAAGTGATAATTAAAAATGGATCCTGGGGGGTGGGACTTAAACTGGGTGGTGGTGGTACTTGATGGGGAAAAAAAACCTTAAACTCAGGTGGTGATGCATGCCTTTAATCCCAGCACTCGGGAGGCAGGGCCAGGTGGATCTTTGTGAGTTCGAGGCCAGCCTGGTCTACAGAGTGAGTTTCAGGACAGCCAATGCTATGCAGAGAAATCATGTCTCAACAAAAGGCAACAAAACAGAATTTCCATGTACGTGTAAAATGTCCTGTGGTGAGGGAGCTAGAAGCAAACATGAGGACATATTGAGGACACCTGCAATGGCTATTTATTCTTGGTTGTCAACTTGACTACATCTGGAATTAACTAAAACCCAAGTTTGGATCACGGGTGAGGGATTTTTTTTTTCTTAATTAAATCATAAGAAGTGGGAAGACTCACTTCTAACCCAGATCTTTTGAGGTGGAAAGATCCACCTTTAATCTGGTTCATGCCTTCTGCTGGAAGCCTAGATACAGAAGATAGAGGAAGCAGGCTCTTGCCCTTGGTCTGCGTGCCTTTGATGGTAAGTCTAATCCTTCACTGGTGCTACAACCTACTTCGTTGTGATTCAGATGTGTACTGAAGACCAGATGAAACATTCAGCCTCATGGACTGAGCAACTACTGGATTCCTGAACTTTCTGTAGGTAGACTAGCTGGGCTGCATGCTGTAAGCCGCTCTAATAAACCCTTTTCTCTCTATAAATATATAGATTCATTTATCAGTGTGTTCCTCCAGAGAATCCTGACTGATACAAGACTTAGGCAAAGATTCATAAGACAGCGTTGCTTTCTTTTCTTTCTTTGTTTTAAGATCTTTATCTTTTTTATTATCCTCCCCCTCTGTACTGGTTAGTTTTGTGTGTCAACTTGACACAAGCTGAAGTTATCACAGAGAAAGGAGCTTCAGTTGAGAAAATGCCTCCATGAGATCCAGCTGTAAGGCATTTTCTCAATTAGTGATCAAGGGGGGAGGGCCCCTTGTGAGTGGTGCCATCTGTGTGCTGGTAGTCTTGGGTTCTGTAAGAAAGCAGGCTGAGCAAGCCAGGGGAAGTAAGCAAGCCAGTAAGTTACATCCCTCCATGGCCTCTGCATCAGCTCCTGCTTCCTGACCTGCTTGAGTTCCAGTCCTGACTTCCTTTGGTGATGAACGGCAGCATGGAAGTGTAAGCTCAATAAACCCTTTCCTCCCCAACATGCTTCTTGGTCATGATGTTTGTGCAGAAACCCTGACTAAGACACACTCTCTCTCTTTCTCTCTCTGTCTGTGTGTGTGTGGCACCCAAGCGGGCACCTGGAGTACAGAGGGTGACTTGCAGGAGTCAGCTCTCTCCTTCCACCAGGTGCCAAGTGGGTTTGAAGATGGATGCAGGTCACTGAGCTTGGCAGAAAACGCCTTTACCTGCTGAGCCATCTCTGTGGTCTTCATTCACTCCTTGTGTGTGCGGTGTGTGCAGGTGCATGAGCTGAAAACTGAATGCTAGGCAAGTGTTCCACCACAGGGCTACACCACCACTCCAAAAACTACACGTCTTAATGAAAGAATTGGTAAACTGAACATGAAACTCAAGATTGCTCAGCTGAGGACGTGGCTCAGTAGGAAGAGTGCTTGCCTAGGACCCAGGAAGGCCTGGGTTCAGTCTACATCACTGCATAAACTGCGTATGGTAGTGGATGTATGTGATTCCAGAGGAGGGTCAGAATATCTATATCTATATCTATAGCCATACATTCAAGGTCAACCTCGCTATGTAGAGAGTTTGAGCAAGATACAAAACTCTGTTGCAAAAAGAAAAAAACCAAAACCAAACCAAAAAATACCCATCTCTCCCTAGGAGCAATGGAATACGTCTATAGTCTCAGCTGAGGTATGAGGCTTGCTTGAACCCCTAGGATTTTGAAATTAGTCTGAGCAATGCAGTGTTACTGTGTCTACACACACACACACACACACACACACACACACACACACACACTGCATGCGTGCGCATAGATCATACATACATATTTAATTCTGTTCATTGGGTCTAAGAGCTCAAAGATCACTGGATCTTGGCACTGGGCATGTAGCTCAGTGGTGTGCGCTTAACATGTTTCAAGCCCTGGATTTTATCCTGGCTCCTGACCTATCGTGATCTTTCTGTTGTTCCTCTGCAGTGATCCATCTTCAGGAGAGATGGCTGCTGTAGGAGATTTGGAGGGCCTTCTGCTCCAGATAAACACTAGGGGAACCAGGAATGTTAAACCCTCGGAGTTATCTCTTCAAAGGGAGAGATGCATGACCCGTTTTCTGCCCAGAAGGCTGGGCCTGGACCCGGTTAACAGCTTAGTAACCTTTGAACTATCTGTGTGACTAGGGCACGGGGTCCTCCCCCAGGCTCTTATCTTGAGCTTCTTTGTCACTTGTACCTTACGAAGAGTTTTGATGTCCTTAAACTTTGTGGTGCATGTTGGATTGAGTTAATTATCACCAGGGAATTTTTTCAACAGGTTGTGTTGTGTTTAAATATGCCTAAAATAAACTGCTTGGGGTCAGTTTGAATCAGCACCAACTACTGAACTGTGTAGAATCAACGCGCCTTCTAGCCTCCCTCGGATGGATGTCTGCTGGCCATGGTGGTCGCAGACACCCCGCACACACACCCCAACCCCCTCCTTGCCTCCACCCCCTCTCCTTCTACACACAAGCAGTCTGTCACACGGTAAGAAGGCTCTCCATAGCTCTAGGGCCACATCTAGCAAAGGGTGTTCAGTTTCCTGCTGGTTCCGTTGGCTGGACCTACATCACCTGTGTCTATCAAGGGGTTAGAAAATGCTGACTGGGCCCAGCAAGGAAACAGGCAACAGAGTAAAGAGGCAATGCGCACAGAGGGAAGAGATACTTGCACATCTGTCATGGGGCTGATATCTAGACCAGTGGTTTTCAACCTGTGGTTCTGACCCCTTTGAGGGTCGAGTATCAGATATCCTGAATATCAGATGTTTACACTGTGATTCATAACAGTAGCAAAATTACAGTTATGAAGTAGCAATGAACATAATTTCACGCTTGGGTGATCACCACAACATGAAGAAGTGTAATGAAGGGTCGCAGCCTTAGGAAGAAACACCGCCCTAGACAGAACGCAAACATTAATAGCAAAGTAACAGCCTAGATACGAAGGCAAGAGACCTGACCAGACCTTTCTTTCACAAAAGTCCTGACAGATAAAGAGAAAAATGCTCAACACCACTGATCTTCAGGCAAACAAATATCTCACAAGAAGATAGCCCCTCCTACTCTAATAAAACAGCTTGTACAAAAAAATAAAGGTGACAAGTGCTGGTGACCCCAATGGGGGAGTCTGAGCCCTTGCCTAGACTTGCACAGTGTTGGTGCCGATGTAAATTAGGACAGCCATTTTGGAAACGGCATGGCACTGTCTCAACAAAGCTAAAAATAGAAGCGGGGGGGTGGGGGCTGGAGAGATGGCTCAGCGGTTAAGCGCACTGACTGCTCTTCTAGAGGTCCTGAGTTCAATCCCCAGTAACTACATGGTGGCTTACAACCCTCTATAAATGAGACCCGATTTCTTCTTCTGGTGTGTCTGAAAACAATGACAGTGTACTCATATAAATAAAATAAATAATTCTTAAAAAAAAAAAAAAAAAATAGAAGCCGGGCCATGGTGGCACACTCCTTTAATCCTAGCATTGGGGAGACAGAGACAGACAGATCTCTGTGAGTTCAAGGCCAGCCTAGCCTACCCAGTGAGTGAAACTCTGTCTTGAAAAACCACCAACACCACCACCACCAACAACAACAAATTAATCTCACTGACAGCCAGAGTGGTGGTTACCAGAGACCAGGGGACTGTGGAGTCCGGACAGCTGGGGAAGATTGGCTTGTGGATACTAAATTGCGGCTGAAGAGAAACAGGAAGTTCTGGTATGCTGCTGACCAATAGGCTGACAGCAAGCAACAGTCCACTGTTACATTTCTAAACAGTTACATTTCCAAACGCCAGAAGACAGGATTTTGAATGTTTCCCCCTAAAGGAAGGAGAAATGTTGTAGGAGACGATACTTTAACCTGACTTAAGCCTTCTACAGTCTAGACTTGAAGCCCAGCATTTGGGAAGCAGAGACTGGTGGATCTCTGTGAGTCTGAGGCTAGCCTGGTCTACGTGGTGAGACCCTGTCTCAAAAATTATATATCGAGAAACCCCCCTGGATCCCAAAAGCGGGCGGCTGTGGCAGGAAACTTCCGCCTGGGACACTAGGATTCCATAGACAGGCAGCTCCGGGAGACAATCCTCTCTCTCCCAGGAACGCAGAAAAGCTCATAGCAGGGGCAACGCGTCCCCAGAGACTGACGGCCAGCAGCTTCCGGCGACGGCTGGAAACCTCAGCTTGGGCCACAGGGCCCCACAGCTAATCAGCGCCAGGACAAAGATCCCTCGCAGGAGATCACAAGACCCAGCAGAGGGCCAAAGACACGCCCCACAGCTCACCAGGTACTGCCCCAAACCCGCGAGACACAGGGACCGAGGTAGGCGGGCCTAGAAACCCCCCTGGATCCCAAAAGCGGGCGG
>CM052707.1:63456711-63596427 GCA_028551405.1 Uromys caudimaculatus | reverse complement strand
GGGGGAGGGGACACGGGGTTTCCAAAGAAAAGGGGAATCATCGGAAATGTAAATAAAATATCAAAAAAAAATTAAATAAAAGAATGAAAAAGGAAAAAAAAAAGAAAAAGAAAAAGAAAATGTGAAAAAAAAAATTATATATCAACATAAAGAGCCGACTATAACAATGAGAGTCATGGGTCCATGAACTCACTGCAAGCAAGATACAGGTGTTTCTCCAAGGAATATCAGCTGAATATGTTTGATTTCTTGAAAAATTGAGTTTGGGGAAGTAACTGTAGTTGGTGTTAAGGAGAGAGAGTCACAGAAACGATGAGACTAGGAAAGACATTGAAAATCTCCTCTCAAGGTGTACCGCCTTTTCCTTGCCTGGCTCCTTTTCACCTAGCTGTACCTTAGGAGTTAATCACCCGCTGAGCTGGTCAGGGTAAGGCAGTGGTTCTCCACCTTCCTAACACTGCGACCCTTTAATACAGTTCCTCATGTCGTGGTGACCCCCAATCATAAAATTATTTTCGTTGCCACTTCATTTTGTGACTTTTAGGCATAGTAATGTAAATAACTGTGTCTTCTGATGGTCTTAGGTGACCCCTGTGAAAGGGTCGTTTGATCCCCCCAAAGGAGTCATGAGAACCGCTGGTCTAAGGCTAGGCGCAGTCAGACGGAAGTGCGCATGGCTGGCACCTGCTGTATGAAACGGTTCATTCTCTAGATTCCGCTTTTTTTTTTTTTTTTAAAACATTCCCCTCTCCAAATGTTACTGCCGAGGGACTCAGGCTCAGAAAGATGAAGTAATGTGTCCCAGGTCAGGTGTGCGAGTGGTGAGGCCACCAGGATTCACTCTGTTTGTGTCTCATCCCCCCTGGCCTTGCTGTGAGTGCCAACTCAGGATGGTGGGGTGACAGGAGGTGAACGTGCACTGTCTCTCTCTTTCTGTTGCAGGCTAACGGGAGGGCGCCTTCGCAGCTGGTTCAGGTTTATTTTGGTGCCTTGGGTCAGGCTCACAAAGGATGTTCCCTTTCAGAACATTTCAAAGGGCCTTTTCATAACACCCTCAGAGGAGCTGCAGGCTGACATGGAATTGAGAATGGGCTGTGTAGAACAGAAACTTAGTTCTTCTACTTAGGCCTTCCTGCCATCTCCCCTGTGCAACCTTCTGGACTCCTGAATCCAGTTCCAGTTCTATTACATCAATGTGTCCTGATGCTAACTGATGTTTGGGACACTCTGGATTGGGCTGGAATTAGGAGCTTTTCGTTTTTTAAAATTTCTTTTACATTGATTGATTGAAGCTTTTATTTTATTATTTATTTTATGTATATGAGTACTGTCTTCAGACACGACTGCTGGGGATCCAACACCTACCTCTGACCTCCAGGGGCACCCACACACACCGGCACCCGCACACACCGGCACCCGCACACACTGGCACCCGCACACACCGGGCACACAGGCACCTGCACACACCGGCGCCTGCACACACTGGCACCTGCACACGCCGGGCACACAGGCACCTGCACACACCGGCACCCGCACACACTGGCACCCGCACACACCGGGCACATAGGCACCTGCACACACCGGCGCCCGCACACACTGGCACCCGCACACACCGGGCACACAGGCACCTGCACACACCGGCGCCCGCACACACTGGCACCTACCTGCACACACATCATGAACATACATACACTCAATCACAAATGCATAAAATAAGTCTTTTTTGTTTTTTTAAAGGGAAAGAGTCAGGCCTGTTGAAAAGTGTTATGTGAGGGTACTAAAGGAACAGGGCGCCTTCAGAGCTTCTGGTTCTATCCCACCTCAAACCCACAGGCTTACAGATAACCACACCTCGGTATACAAGATGGGAGCAAGCACAGTACATGGGGAATGGATATCTCCCATGAGCAGAGAGGCAAACTGACAGCAATCGGATGATTTTCTAAACTAGTGATTGATGGGGGAGGGCTCAGCCCATGGTGGACGGTGCTATTCCTGGGCTGGTGGTCCTGGGTTCTGTATGAAAGCAGGCTGAGCAAGCCAGTAAGCAGCACTCTCAACCGCTTCTGCATCAGCTCCTGCCTCCAGGTTTCTGACTGTTTGATTTCCTGCCCTGACTTCATTCAGTGATGAACAGTGCTGTGGAAGTGTAAGCCAAGTAAACCCTTTCCTCCCCAACTTGTTTTGGTCATGGTGCTTCGTTGCAGCAATGGAAACTCTAAGTAAGACAACTGGTAACTTCCAAATGGCTCCTGTCAAGAACCTAGGGTTAAAAACCTGTGTGTAAGGTTTTTATGCTGCTGTGTGCACACTGAGCCTGCAGGGAAGAGGTGCAAAAGAGTTAGGGATTAGACACTTTACCCATGCATTCTATCCGCAGGGCCCACCATGGTGGCAGTGCCTGGTGGCTAAGGGACAACCCCTACCAATTCCCTCCATGTCCCTCAGCAGGAGCCCAGATGAAGATTATGGGTTTGACTCTGGAGGTCAGAAACTGTATTGAAATTTCTGCTTTTTATTTTATATGCCAAGGGAGGGGAAGGGAGGTAGAGAGAGATGAAGGGGGGCGGGAGAAGGTGCGAAGCGGACTGGTTCTGTGCCTGAAGACCCCTCCTCGTCATAGAGTCTGTGGTATTTTCAAGAGCAGTCCTTTGTAAGAGCAGCAAGTGCTCTTAACTGCTGAGCCATCTCTCCAGTCGCCTGAGGTTTTTGTTTTGTTTTGTTTTAGCTCATTAATGTGAGATTAAAATTTAGGAACTCTGTCATTCAACTTCATCCGATTCAGCTGATTCAACCAAGCCGGCAGTGAGCCAGATCCTGTCATTTGGGGAAGAGGCCTAAAACCTTTCTTCATCTTGTCCTTTCTTAGAGAGGGACTTGCTATATAGCTCAGTCTGGCTTGCACATGTGTTCTTCAGCCCTCTTAAGTGCTGAAATTACAGGCTCAGACTGTATAACAGGCTCCCCGACCTTAGGGCTTTAGCACAATTAATGCCATGGCAGAAGCCCATTCAAGCCTTGGAAGCCAACGTGGATGCAGCGCCTGCCCAAACAGGAGCAAAGGCTACTAAGCCAATGGTCCCAGGATGGGGCTGGGAAGCCCTTAAAGGTGCTAACCCTGCTTCTGTATCGCAGCTTCTTGCTGACTGCTCTTGTTAATTGAAATGCGTCAACCCCAGGATGTGGTTTTTGTGCGCCAAGAATGGCACAGCTTGGGGCAGCACCATTTGAGCAAGTTCCCTGAGCAGCTGCCAGCTCTATGAAGGCTTTCTGTTTGAATGTAAGAGTCAGTCTGTGTGTGTGTGTGTGTTCTCTGCAGGCACTACCTTGCAACAATGTCACCACACTAGTCACAGAGTGTCAGGACAGACTAAAGCCTAACCCAAACAACGGTGATGAGGCGGTGGAAAAGCAGGCAAGAAGGCCTGTGGAAGGAAGGAATGCCATGGCTTCTGCCTGGGTGCATGTCCCAGGAGCCACACGTCAGTTTTCAACATCATGTCATCAGGCTGGAGTGTCAGTGTTAAGCCAGGAGTGGTGGCGCACATCTTTAATCTCAGCACTCTGGAGGAGGCAGAGGCAGGCAGAGCTCTGTGAGTTCAAGGCCAGGGAGGGAGAGATGCAGGGAGGGAGGGGGAGGACGGGGGGGGGGGGGAGGAGTGTCTTCCAGGATAGTAGCCAGGGCTACAATGAAAAAGAAACCGTGTCTATAAAAGACCAAAATCACTACCAACAACAAAATGAAAACTGTCATTGTTAAACGGGACTTCCTAACTTGAGGTCTAGTCTAGGAGGATTTGCCCACTTTCAGGGCCTCTGTGTCATGAGTGTACTTCCAGGGACTGAGGGCATGAGGCAGGGGGATGGATGTGGAGGAGGCAGAGCCACAGCAGAAATGCCATAGCCAGATTGAGATCCTGACTGCAGCCTCCTTGAGGCCCTGAGCCCTCCTCCTCCTCGTCTTTTTTCAATGAGTGAGACAAAATCCCCATTGGAAGTCACTCCTCGGCTCCCGACTTCCCTAATGCCATCTCCGACTTGTTCACTTTGGTGTCACGCCTGGTACAGGGGCACAACTGCCCATCACTATGCTCACAGACGTCAGAAGCAGAGTGACCCTGGGCCTGGTTTTAGGTGTGTGGAGGGGTGAGTCTTTGCAGCCACACAGTTTATACTTGAGTTGTGGTTGAGATGCTCCCCTGTCCAGTCTTCTGTGGAGGCCCTGTAAGCCATCTTCAGCAGAGTGCACAGTGTGCGGCACCCTATCACGGCCCTTCTGTTTGCAAGCCTCTTTCTTCAGAAGGCTATACCTGGAGCCTTTTGGAACCCTGGTTAACCATCTGAAGCCACTTTTCCTTGCTCTGAAGCCCATCTCTAATTCCTTGGGGCCTGTAGACATTTGAACCTCTCTGTGTAGATTCTCCAGAGTGTCTTAGGGTTTTTATTGCTGTGAAGAGACACCATGACCACAGCAACTCTTATAAAGGAAAACATTTAACTGGGAATGGCTTACAGTTTTGAGATTTAGTCCATTATTGCTGTCATGGCGGGAAGCATGGCAGCCTGCAGGCAGACATGGTAGCTTAAGAGTTCTACATCTGGATCAACAGGCAGCAGGAAGAGAGAGCATTTGAACCCCCAACACCCATCCTCAGTGACACACTTCCTCCAACAAGGCCACATGTATTCCAACAAGGCACTCCTAATGGTGCATTCCCTGGTGACCAAGCATTCAGACACGTGAGTCCATGGGGGCCACTCCTATTCAAACCACCACACAGAGAGTGTACCTACATCTGTCTTGAGAATTTTTGCCCTTGGTAGGGGAGACTACAAAACATCACCCCTCCCTCCTAAGGTCCCAATGACAAACAAAAGTTCAAGTTCACTTGAAGCTCACCCTGGGGAACCAGTGAGTTCATTAGGGTCACTTACAGAGCACGGTGAAGGGTTACAGGCAGGAGCACGGATGACCTTAAAGCAGCGGCACCGGAAGCCGTGCACTCAGCATGGACGGCGACTTCCTGCTGCTGAGCGGCCTTCTCAAGTTCATATCCTCTAGCCCCTCCCCAAGACCCCGAGGCTTCAAGCAATTAGGGCAAAATTGCATAGACCTGGTTGGGAGAAGCGGGTCGGGGGAGGGTCTCATGGTGTCCTGAATCCCTCTTCCTATGCGAGCATCACTGTCAATAAGCGCGGCTGTGGGGATGGATTTCAGGCCGTCACCGTGCTTCCGGGAGGAGGACTCCGCAGCTACCTGAAATTTCAACCCAGCAGCTTGTGGTCTTCCTCCACTTTCGTTTCCCGTGTCCTCTTTTCCGCTATGGCCCTTTGATCTAGCAGAAATAGTAACAGGAATCTGGGGAACTAAACACGAAATTCTATTTAATGTGTATCTAGGCTCCCAACCTGGAGGCTTTTTATTTATTTATTTTTGCTTTGAAGGATTTAGAATGAGCAACTTTCCTACACGCACCCTGTAAGTAGAAACAGAAGAGAATGTTTATTGAGTACGGCTATGTGTGAGGCTCTGATATATAAATGCATTGCCCCTTTCAACCCAATCTCCGAGTCAGTCCTACAAGGCAGGCACCGTGAGGGGCACAGGAGGTGGTGGGCAGGATTATGGATCAGGGCAGCTTGGTTCTAGCAGTCTGCTTTTAACTACAGTGCCACTCTGATGACCTAGATTCACGCCCCTGACGTATAGTTCGAAAAGTGTAAAATGCAGAGTTCGCATTGGCTTTTGCCATGCGTACCTGTATACCCAGCTACCCCAAGACGTGAGAAAATTCTATAATGCTTACTTATGGCCCTGCAGGTAATCCTCCCCAGGGCCTCTCAGATAACCCTGAGAGGGTGAACTTCTATCAGCCTTAGAGCTAATACTGTCTACTCTTCAAGCCATTGGAGAGTGGCGTGGGGTGGGGTGGGAGGCGTGTCTTCAAATCACAAATCCACGCAGTTGTTATTATGACTTTGGAGGAACTTGTAGTTACAGACTGAGGCCTGTCAACATGGCCGCAGTTGTGTTCCCTCTGTATTGAATGTGTGGTAAGAGCAGCACCCCCATCACACCATGACATTTTGCCATCCTCCCCCTTTGGACCACAGTGTCCTTTGGATGTCTGGGTGCTGGGGGAATACTGACCAGGTGAAGACAGTGAAAGCAGCGTACTAACTTGGGCCCAGACTCTGAATTGTCAGAGATGATGAGTCAACACAGTGGGCAGTTCACAGTAGACCTTAATGTGCTCTGACCTTGGAGACAGGACGGGGGCAGTGTTTCTCAAACTCATCTCAGCAGGGAACCCTTCCTGGCAGTGATTGGCAGAGACCATTGAACGAGCTGCCAGTCCCCCAAATGCACTGAGCTAGACCATTCTACTGGTTCTGACTTTCTTATTTTTTTAAAAAAGGTTTATTTATTATGGACACAGTGTTCTGCCTGCTTTTACACCTGCAGGCCACAAGAGGGCACCACATCCCAGTACAGATGGCTGTGAGTCACCTTGTGGTTGCTGGGAATTGAACTCAGGACCTTTGGAAGAGCAGTCGGTGCTCTTGACTGCTGAGCCATCTCTCCAGCCATCTCTGATTATATTTTTGTATTCATTACTGTGGATGATGAAATTATTTTTACATTTTATATTTAATTATAGAGACATGGCTTAGTAGTTAAGTACTGCTCTTGCAAAGGGCCTGGGTTTGATTCCCAGCACCTACATGGTGGCTCACAGTCATTTGTGACTCTAGTTCCAGAGAATCAAACACTCTGCTTGCCTTCTTGGGCACAGGCATTCAAGTGGTGTACTGACACGCATGCCAGCAAAACACCTATATACATAAAGTAAAAATAAAGCAACTACATTGAGAGATGATTAAGTAGATAGCTAATCTTTTTATCTCTTTAAAAAATAATTTTGGGGGCTGGAGAGATGACTCAGTGGTTAAGAGCACTGTCCGATCTTCCAAAGGACCCAGGTTCAATTCCCAGCACCCACATAGCAGCTCACAACTGCCTGTAACTCCAGCCCCAGGGGATCTGACACCCTCACACCAATGTACATAAAATTAAATTATTTTTAAAACATCATTTTCAATGCCAGGAATGGTGGCATAGGCCTTTAGTCCCAGCACTTGGGAGGCAGAGGCAGATGGATCGAGTCCAGCCTGGTCTACATAGTGAGTTCCAGGATAGGCAGGGCTACCCAGAAAAATCCTGTTTCGAAAAACCCAAACCAACCAACTAACCAAGCAAACTGTTGTTTTCTTTGGTGCTGGTGATCAAATGTATGCTGCGTTCTACACTGAGCTACATCTAAAGCTCAAGTCTTTTTAAGTGAAGACATAAAAATAATGACATAAAAGGGAACTGTTTCTCCTTGTCCCAAACCTTTACTTACTCCCCACAATAACAATTCATAAGTATGATACATGGTTTATAGCTGTCATCATAGACACACACGCATGCACGCGCGTGCACACGTGCTCACACACACACACACACACACACTGGTCTGAGAGAGTTGAGCTGTCCTTTACTGCTCAGCAGAGTTGGACACGAGAAACAGCCGATGCTGATACTCAAGGACACACTGCAACTGTAAAGTATCTCAGTGATCCCCAGAGATGATGCCCCTAGGGCATGGGTTATGAAACTTGCTGGTTAAAATAACAGCGGGGAGGATGAGAAGTCCTCTTCCTGCCTAGGGGGATCTAACTTTAACCCTGAAGGGGCAGCCTTGATTTCCAATCCACAGGATGATGAGGTTTTCGCAGCATGGCGTCCCAGTTAGCTGTGTGGTTTCCTAGGAAACGCACTGGTTTGCCTGCACAGCGTGGATAGGATGTGGGCCCTCTTACATACGGCCTTGCTCTGCTTCACTCACATTTTCCTAAACCTGTCACCGAATCCCATGACAGGTCGCCCATTTCCTCTACCGAGAGTCCAGATCGTTCCTCAGGTGTGAGGGCCTCTACACGTCTGCCTTCCTGGGGCTGCGGCTGATGGGAACAGAACAGTGGGTGAGTTCCTAAGATTGCCCCGATCCCTTGTCTCTGGAACAGTGTGAGGATTGGAGACTCGCTGCTCTTGGCCCGCCTGCTCTCAGCAGCACAGGTTTGTACTGAACGCTGGCTCCCATTATTATTACCTCATTGGCCCTTCAGGGTGAGGTCCACTTGCTTCATGAGATTTGAGGTTCTAATCAGAACCTTCTAGTGAACGTTGGCCTTTCCTATGTTGTCCACCTTCTGGGTGTGTACACAATGTGCAGTATGTGTTTTTGCTTCTGAAAACATTTCCTAGCCTGGTCTATGTCTATGCGAAGAGCATCAGTAAGATCTGCAGAGATGGACAGTGGTTAGGAGCACTTGCTGCTCTTCCAGAGGACTTTTGGATTGGATTGCCAGCACCCACATGGCAGCTTACAACCCTCTGTAACTCCATGTTCTGTGTAGGTCAAGCACTGGCTCTAACTGCAGTAAGGGTATATGTGACACTGAAAACTCATGATAACCCATAAAGAATGTAAAATGTTGATGCATCTCAGTTTAGGGTAACAGTTGCCTGTGGCAGTGCTCGATGCCTTTTAGGGCTCAAAGGTCCTGGCTACTGTTCTTCAACAACAGACCAACCAGAACTCAAGTCAATCAAAATCTTAAATGACAGTTTTTTTGTTTTTTTAAAAAAAGACTTGATTCTTTATTATTTTATGTATATAAGTACACTGCAGCTGTCTTCAGACACACCAGAAGAGGGCATCGGATCCCATTACAGATGGTTGTGAGCCACCATGTGGTTGCTGGGAACTGAACTCAGGACCTCTGGAAGAGCAGTCAGTGCTCTTAACTGCTGAGCCATCCCTCCAGCCCCAATTTGGTTAGTGCAGCATGAAGCTTGTGTTGTGTTATTCTGTTAAAGGACAGCACCACCTCCACATCTAATATTCTGAGAAAAATTTCCCATCACGAGACTGGTTCCTTTCATGGAAACCCATGGACTGAAGACATGGCTCGGGGCAGGACGTGGCTGGGGCGGGATGTGGCTCGGGGCAGGACGTGGCTCGGGGCGGGATGTGGCTCAGGGTGGGATGTGGCTGTGGTAAGATGTGGCTCACTTGTGAAATGTGGTTCACTTGTGAGACAGAGTTCAGTGGTGGAGCAATCAGTCCCCTGATTCAAACACAGTAACAGACCATTTTGTATCTCTAACTAGAGATACAACAGCACACAAGCTTTTTACATTAAAATTGAGAAATTTATTTTTTTCATGAAATAGTAAGCAGAATTTTTCATGAAACAGCAGAATTAAAGTACAGAAATATACATCTTCAGACAATTGAAATGATGCTAGGATCTGAATGACAATTACACATTTCTGACCAAAGGAAAATGAATAGTTTAAGCAATGAATTCATTTTGAAGTTTTTGCTCAATAATTCACCTGAAATTAAACATATGAGGGAAACCGAGATTTGGGCACCTCGTCAAATGAAATAATGCCACCTCATCCTTGTCAGAGGAACTGACTGTGGGGAACCCTGGTGTGGCGCCCACCACAGAGCCCAGTGCCTTCCATCCCCACTGGGTCAACTATCAGGCCTTTCAAAAATTTAAGGATTCCAGTTCAAAAAATACTTTCTTTAGGCACCAAGCAATGTATTTCTCTAGCCTCATGTGAAGAATTAGGGAGAGCACCCCGAAGCATCAGCTGGTCATGGCTTTCTTCTACAGCTCACTGAGGTCAATCTGTCTTGTTTACTTACAGCAGCCAAATATTCACACACACACATATATATATATATATGTATACGTATTTACAAACTGTACATATTTACATGACCTCATCAAATACTGAATTGTAGAAATAAGAATACCACTCACAAAGGCGTTCATTTCGTGCCCCAGTGTTATCTTCTTGTGCAAACTAGAACTTCCCAGACTCCCTAGGAAGCTAAAGACAGTCCACATTGCGGAGGCCGCCATCCACTGTTAAAGACCCAAACCTAAAACACAAAATGAGAAGATACTCTTAGCAGATGCACTCATGTGCTCTCCAGGGTTCCCGTGTCTTTGGGACTGGATACAGGACCCTCATGTGTGCTGCGGTAGACCTCCATCAATGAGCCGTACCACAGTTCTTGACATCCCAACACTAGAAGAGTTACAGAATAGATTTCAGAAGAATGGCTCATCCTCCTCATCCTCCTTACACCCTCCGCCATCATCAGGCATATAGCTAGAGGTCAGAGGCCTGCTTTGTGGAGCCCGTTTTCTCCTTGTCCCTCTAATGTGGGGTTTGAGGACTGAGGTCAGGTCACCAGGTTTGCACAGCAAGAGCCTTCATCTGCTGCACTGCCTTGCTGATCAAGGAATTGCTACTTTTATTTTTATTTTTTATTTTTTTGTTTTTTCAAGACAGGGTTTCTCTGTGTAGCTCTGGCTGTCCTAGAACTCACTCTGTAGACCAGGCTGGCCTCGAACTCAGAAATCCGCCTGCCTTTGCCTCCCAAGTGCTGGGATTAAAGGCGTGTGCCACCACTGCCCGGCTGTTTTTAAAGAATTTAAACAACTGTGATTTTGTTCTATTTCTTACTGAAAAGTGGTATTATTATATGAAACAACGTAATTGTTTCCAAGCTTAAAAATAACAAAACCAAAACCAAAAAACTCTTCTTGGGGATGGAGATCTGGCTCAGCAGTAACAAGCACTGGCTGCACTTGTAGAGGACCCAGAGTGGCTCACCAGCAGCACCGACAGGGTGGTTCACCAGCACTGACACGGTGGCTCACCAGCACTGACACGGTGGCTCATAACCATCTGTAACTCCAGTTCCAAGGAATCCAATCTCTTTTCTGGCCTCTACACACGGTATTCATGTGGAGGCCAGAGGCCAAGCGTGGGCTTTAGGCCTCTCTTCCCACCATGTGGGTTGTCAGGTTTGTAGCAAGCGCCATCTCCCTGACCTGGGAACATTTTTAGGAGAAAATGGGAAGGAATGAAAAAACTGTCTGAAGTAATTAAAAGGCGCTGTAAGAACTGGGGCTTGTTTTGCTTTAGTGAAATGGAGAAAGACCTGTATGACAAGAGCTTCACACCTCTGAAGGAAGACATTGAAGAGGCTCTCAGGAGATGGAAAGATCTCCTATGCTCATGGATAGGTAGGCTTAACAGAGCAAAAATGGCCATCTTACCAAAAGCAATTTTACAGATTCAACACAATCTCCATCAAAATCCCAACAGAATACTTCACAGATACGGAAAGAGCAATTCTCAACTTCATATGGAAAGACAAAAAACCCAGAATAGCCTCAACACTCCTGAGCACTAAAAGAACTTCTGGAGGTATCATCATCCCGACCTCAAGCTGTGCTACAGAGCAGCAATAGCAATAAAAACTGCATGGTCTTGGCATAGATACAGGCAGGTTGATCAATGGAACAGAATCAAAGACCCAGAAATAAACCCACACACTTATGCACATCTGATTTTTGACAAAGAAGCCAAACCCATATAACAGAAAAAAGAAAGCACCTTCAATAAGTGTTGCTGATCCAACTGATCCTGCATGTAGAGCAACACAAACAGATCTGTGTCTATCTCCCTGCACAAAACTCAAGTTTGTCCAAGTGGATCAAAGACCTCAACATAAAACCAGATAAACTAAATCTAACACAACAGAAAGTAAGTAGTAACCTTGAACTCACTGTACAAGAGACAACTTTCTGAACAGAACACCCATAGCTCAGGCACCAAGATCAACAATTAATATAAATGGGACCTCATGAAATTGAAAAGCTTCTGTAAGTTAAAGGACACTGTTATCAGGACAAAATGACAGCCTACAGATTGGGAGAAGATCTTCACCAACCTTACATCTGGATAGCAACTCACCCACAAAACCTCTGACCCAAAATGTGTCCTGCAGAGCTGGGGACTGATCTGGCCACATGCTACCTCCCCAGCCGGCTGCAGCGCTCACCTTTCTAAAATATGATTGTTCTCCGCCAGCTCCTTAACCACGCCTTCCATCTCTTCCTTTAACTTCTTCATACTAGACGTACAAAGCAAAGATAAACAAGCAACTTGGTCAACATCTTATATTATGTTCACACTGTTTCATTTTATAATCCAATTGCCTATGAACCAACAGTAAGCACAGCAGACATCAAGAATCCTGAAAGGTAAGAACAAGATTTCAGACTGGAAGGAGAGCATGTGGCACCAATCTAATGTCCAGGAAGCCTCTTACCCAAGAGTCATCTCCACTAAGGTGTTAGAACTGGGGTAGATCGGGGCCATGGCGTGCTTGACTCCACTGGAAGCTGCAAGCATTTTCTGAGGCAGAGTTTCCTGTAACTACAATGTAAAGCAAACGTGTCACCAGAGAAGGCATACACTACCAATCAAGGACAATTTACTGCTTCAGGAAGGCCATGGGATTGCCCAGCACCCACTCCACAGGGAAGGGGGGAAACCCTGTGCTCTCTGTGCTTAACCACTGATCTACAGCCCCAGCCTAGCTCTAAATTCCTGTTTCAAAACTGTCAATGGAAAATACTGAAATCAACACTCTTTTAAAACAATTTTCTTTACAAACTATAAAAAGATGAATTATCAGGTGTTTTTAATCGTCCAATGGGTGATGGCCGGTGAGACGTCACAGCAGTGTGGACGTCTGCTGCCAAGCCTGCCAACCTGAGTGCCATCCTGGAGCTCATGTGGCAGAGGAGCTAATCAGCTCCCAAAAGTCATCTCCTGGCATGCACGTGCACACACAGGTCACTAAATGTAGTGTTACTGTCGAGAAAGTGTACAGGGGCACATGTGAGGGCCCGCGTGTCCACAGCCACTCAGAAGCACGCCACAGCAGCCTCCCCATGCAAAGCCGTTCCTGTGCCCCTGAGGGCTGTACCTTGTTAGTATAGCCTTGATACTTGGACACTTCCTCTTCGATATCAAAACACTGATTAGTCAGTGATAACAGCTGTTTCCTAAGATGAAGCATCTTTCTGAAAACCAGTGAGAGTCTATTAACAAGCAGCCTTCTGGAAACTCACTTAAATCCACAATCGTCTGCACTGCCAGACACCACCCATCACCCACAGCTCCGTACCTCATCCACTCTTCCGACTTATCTTTAAACGCTTCATACTTTCTCACACACTCCTCTGTAAAGTGTGTCATTGCCTTTGTTGCATGGTAATACAGTTTCTGTCTGCAAATCAGAAATAACCAGAGGATTTAATGTGACCTCACCACTTCTACCTCCAATTAAAGACATTCCAGATATACAAAATTCATGGATTTTACAATTATTGTGGATTTGGAATATTCAGAAACCAGAGTTGGAGCTAAGGGACCATCCTTAGCTCCATGGGCACTGAACTGAGCAACAAGAGCAGTATGCTCCTAACCACTGAGCCATCTCTCCAGCCCCAAATACTTATTGGTTGAGTTCCTCTCGATGCCCCCTGGAAGCACAGCAGAGATAGAGACATCGAGAGAGCAGACCAAGGTCTTCCTCCTGTCTTAGTAACCCAAGGGACCAGATGTGTGGACCTGGACAGTGTGTCCCCACAGTAAAAGCCTCCTAGAGGCAGGGCTACGTCGTATTGTTACTGCAATTAATCTCAACTTAAGAAGAAGCAAAGATATCAAAAAAAGATCAGCAAGAAGATTCTTAATCTGCACACTTACTTATCAAATTTGTGGATCTGTTCTTCATTATAAGCTAGTCCTGAAAATGGGAAAAAGCATACTTTGGTTAATGTAGACTTGAACATCACATGTAATATTTTCTCCTTTGAGATTACTGCTTTAAAAAGTCTAAGAGTTTGAAAGTGGCTATAACAGGTCTGGACCCACTAGCTATGTATGGCCTGCTGACACTTTAATTGGTCAGTATAAAGTTATGATTTAAAAATAAAAATTAATTGTCAACATTCAAGTCAGGATATTTTTAATAAAGCTTATATCTATAGTTTTTTGTTTTTTGTTTTTTTTTTTAACTAATCCTAGCACTCGGGAGGCAGAGGCAGGTGGATCTCTGTGAGTTCAAGATTAGCCTGGTCTACAGAACAAGCTCCAGGACAACCAGGGCTACACAAAGAAACCCTGTCTCAAAAAACCAAAACCAACCAACCAAACAAACAAACCCAGAAGGGCAGCCTGGGCAACGCAGGGGTAACAGGACCGCTGACTTCAGTGTCCTTGTGCTATTGGCCTGGCCTCCAGAAGATCTAGGGTTCATGACTGTAATTTTAGACATGAAAAGGTTGGTTTGACAATAACTTAGCTGCACATAAAAGCACAGCACAGTAGATGCAGTGGATGAGCACAGAGCAAGTGTTACTTACTGCGTTCTGCTTTGTCTTTTTTGAACTGATAGTAAATCTCTGTGATGCAATTCAACAGGACTTGTAGTTTTTCTACACTATTTAAGGAAAAAAACCCATGTAAATTATTGGAATTGAGGCAACAAAGAACAACTAATAGGCACACATTACTCACAGGCTGAAACCTACTTCCTGTCTCTCGGATGCGTGCCTTCCTGATGTGCCCAGGTGTCAGCCAGCAATCCCCCCGGAGACAACCTGCTGTTGATGTCCTGAAGACTGCTTTCTATTGTTCCCTGAGAACCGGAAAGCTAAATACAACAATGGATTAGGTCAGAGTGCCCAGGCAGAACAATGCATTAGATTCATTACCAATCAGAGACAATTATCCTAGGATTGTTCTAATGTCTCTGCTGGGCCCCATCATGGATTTCTACAGGAGGCCATTCCCTGTCAGGTACCACTCTGTGCTGTTACAGGACACACATAAAAACCTTTTTATTACTGCTTTTTGTTTGTGGTGGGGCTAGTGATGTGCTATTTTAAAATTAGAAATTAGAATTTCTATGCTTTGCATTAACTCAAGCAAGCCCTTGTTTCTGACTTTTAAATTATTAGATCTAAAACATTTTTCCCAATGTTTTAAATATCACTTAAAGTGTATAAAAGTTTCATGGGAAGCAACTTATAACCTGTGATGCACTCTGACATTCTCTATCCTACTGAGATGCTCCCAGCCGCGAGGCACTAACCGCCATAACCTGTTACTCACCCGTGACTCATTCTTTGGAAAGCCACTCTTGTAGATCTAAAGCTCCAGAAAGAACAACTAGAGATCAGTCGACATAGAAGGAGGGGTGCAGGCTGCTCCTGAGTTCCCTGTACTTGTGTGCAGCATGAGCAGGGTAGAGGACAGCCTTGGTGTCCCTCCCTGCTGCCCTCTCCACTTTGAGAAAGGTGGCTGGAACTCACCACATGGGCTAAGCAGCTGGCAGTGCCAGGGAGCTCCTCCTCTAGTCTGGGTTTACAACTGTGCACCACACCACATGCTTCTGGGAGCCTGAGCTCAGGCCCCACCAACCCATCCGTCCAACCCTAGGCCTCATTTCCTTAATTTAAAAAACCTTTTAATTACATTTTCTTTCTTTATGTAGATGCGTGTAGGTGTACACATGCATATGTGTGGTGGTCTGACACTTTACAGAGTTAGTATTCTTTTGTCAGGAGGATTCTGGGAATCCACTCAGGCAACAAGTACCTTTATTCACCAAGCTGCCTTGTGGGCCCTCCTTAACAATTTAATTTAATTTTATGAATTCTTAAATGTTACAAAGAACTAATAAAGGCCTCATGATGGCTGGAGAGATGGCTCAGTGGATAAAGAGCATATTCTACTCTTCCAGAGAACCTGAGTTCAATTCCCAGCACCCACATCAGGTGCTCACAACTGCCTGTAACTCCAGCTCCAGGGGATTCAAGGCATGGACATCTGTGCACACAAGTGCATAGCAACACACACATACACAATTTAAAAATAATGTAAGTCTTTTAAAAGGCCCTTATACAGCCCATCTGGAGTCTCTGGGTAAACAGAGGAAGCCCGGGAGTAATAATCAGCTTTCACCGTACATAACTGTGTGCACTTCTGCTCTCGTGAGTAATCCATTCAGACACCTCCTATGTTATGTTCAGCAAACTGTGTCCTTACTGCCTTTTTTAGTTATAGAAACAATTCACTGCCTGAGAATTCCAAACCCTTTTCTTTTTTAAGACATCTGTCACTTCGGGATTTGCAGTTATTTCTAAGCAAGTGTAGTGAGCACCTGCACTTGACTGCATGGTAAAGGACCACACTATGGACATCCACAACAGCGCTGAGGACGAAAGATAAAGCCAACAAACAATGCAGAAAACGTGGGTGGGAGGCAGGAGCAAAAAGATGCACATGAGGGTTGAAAATACAGAAAGCATTTGGAACTGTATGGCCAAAATGGAGGGTGTGTGTGTGTGTGTAACTAAGAATATATATATAGAGTAAGATATAATTACACGTTACAGATAGCTAACAATATATATATTATAAAATAAGATATAGTCCTATATAGTCTTTAAGAAGTGACGTATAGACTCTAAGAAGGCGACTCTTTTCTCCAGGGAGCTTTAGAGACTCTGCTCAGGTTCTGCTGGTTCTCAGCAGCAGAGCAGACCACGGCCCGTGGCCGCCATGGCCCCAGTACTCACTCTCAGCAGCTTGGTGTGTATGTCTGAAATCTCACCCAGCTCAGCGGCTTCCAGGTTGACCTTCATCAACTTCTCATATCTGTTTGAAAAATACATCACCAGGAAACAGATGGATGAGTGCAGCAAATGTAGGTTTTTACCTGCATTTATGAAGTTTATGAAGTGAATTTTATTATCATGATCATTTAATAAAAAATGTATTCAAGGTCTATATGCTAAGAGAGTCTAAGAGAGCTTTGCTGCCTTCCTGAAGAAGGGATTTCCTACATTGCTCCCCCCCGTCTGTGGTTCTGGCTGCAGGTGTTGTCTGAAGTCACATGTCAGTTACTTTTCACAGCAGAGGGCAGGCTGCCCCCGTCTATGGATCCACACTGTATATGCACCCACTCCAGAGTCACTAGTAGTGACCTTCGTCATGGGATGGCCTGCCAAGGAGCAGGAGGGTTTAGATAGCACACTGAGGCACTGTCTGAACTGGTACCAGGGGGCTGGGGATGTGCAGGGACCAGCCCAGCTGGACCGCCATTGTGCATGGGCAGATTAGGATACAATACACAGGGCAGGGTAAGGTCCAATCACACTACTGCCAGGAGAATGGTGAAAACACCAGCTTTCGGAATGCACGTACATTATTATAAATGTAAGTATCAGTTATACATATTGACTACATTTTTACTGTATTTCCCTGCAGAATAAATAGTGTATTCTGAAAGGCCATTTAAATTATCATTGTTACAAAATACATTCTTAGAGACAAGAAAATAAGAATAAATTAAAAGTCATTGCTAAAATTCTGTCACTTGTTTTTTTACTTATTAACGTTGTGTGTGCATGCGTGGGGCCTGGGCTGTGCAGGCCACAGTGTACATGTGGAGGTCAGAGTGGCCTGGCACTGATGTTCTCCTTCTGACGTCGTCACCATGCTGTGCGCCCTTACCCACTCACACATCCTACTGGCCCCAAAAGATGTTGTTCCTAAAATTCCAAAAATACTACCAGAACGCTGCTCCAGAAGCTGCTTCTTACAGTCTCTTCTGTGCTCAGCCCTGTCTTCCAAAGCGGACAAGAGGCAGTCTCACCTCCACAGCCTTGTCACACAGAGAAGGTGGGAAATGTCAACTAGATGCCAGACTAACTCCTTAGGAGAAACCTGCTATTCTCCCTTGTGAGCTGAAGCAGCCACTAGGCCAGGGCTGCCCCATGAACACGCTCTGCACTCGTGCCCTGGTGTGTTAAAGGTAATTAGAACAGAGACTCGGGTGAGCATTTACACATTCCCACAGAGCACTGCACACTCACACTTCCACAGTCTTCTCAATGTTTCTGATGCAGAAATCCAGTGTGATCACAACTTCCGTCTTCTTGTGGACAGTCTCGCTGTAATCATCTTTAACTAGCTCGCTGGAAAACAACGAAGGGCCCTTAGTCCACGTGTTGCATAAGGGCTAACACTAATTATAATGAAATTCTATTTTAAATGCAGCTCATACATTTTAAATGCCAAGTCACATTTTTTAAGATATCATTAAAAGCATTCTTTGTGCCAGGCAGTACTCTAGCCAGCTTGCTACCCTCTTAACAAAAGAAAAAAAAAGTATAACTCTTCCATATCTGGGGCATTTATACTTCACAAACTACCACTAGTAATTAGGTTACAGTTTAGAAACCCAAGGCATTAAAGTTACAGTAAGGATCCGACACTGACAATGGGCGTGTGGCATTTACGTATTAAGTAAATTTTGCTGCATATGGTGCATGTGGCCTCTGAAAGAGGACAACACGGTGAGCCCTGAATCAAACGGCTTCAACGACAATAGCAGTCAGCAAACAAGGCCCAGAGTCTTTTTTTTTTTTTAATGGCCTATGAATTACCTTTCGAGAGATTAAACATAAAAGACAAAGAGGACATCACATCTGGATAGTGAAGCCTAACACATTGAGGGACCCTTTAAAAGAAAACCTGACACAGTGGCTACATGAAAAGCTTTTTAAACTTAAACTATAATAAATAAAAAGGAAAAACCCACTGAGCCACTGAGCAGTGACAGAAAAAGAGAAAAGCAAATGCCGTTTGTATTGGTATATTGAATTCTTCTAGACATACACCAAGCACCAGCCTCAGCACTGAGCTACCCCTGAGCACAGAGCTTTCTGCAACAGCCTGTGACCACATGAAAGTTGTTACTAGCACAGGCTGCGTGCTTTGTTTGACACAACGCTAGCTGCAGGAAAGAAACCTAAGGTATTAAGAGCCAGCTGACGTAGCAAAATGCCTGTAGTCCTAGCATCTGGGAGGTAGAGGCAGGAAGATCATGAATTTGAGACCAGTCTGGGCTACATGGCAAGCCAGTGGCTCAAAACCAAGAGGCAGGAATAGAAATGATCCAAGAGTACACACCCATCTGTGCAAGAATGAATGGGTTAAGCCTGTGTGGACTGTCACGAGCAATGGCATGAGCTGAGCCCAAGAAAGCAAGCCCTTGCCCTGGTGGCTCTTGGCATCAAGGTCACACTGCATGTCTGCAGGATGCACAGTCAATAAACAATGTGCACAGCCACATACCGCTCTTGAAGGAAAGATGTGTGTGTGTGTGTGTGTGTGTGAGGCGAAAGAACAGAGGAGAGAGGGGAAGGGAGGAGGGAAAGGAGGAGGGCACGGAGGCCAGGAGCCAACTTCCAGTGTCTTTCCTGCGCTACCACCACCCTTACCTTTTCAGGAGGTCTTCCTCTGAGACTGGGTCTTGCCAATTAGGCTGGCCGGCCGGAAAGGCTGCGTGGCCCACCTGTCCCTGCCGTCTCAGGGGTGGGATTCTAAGTCTATGCCATTGTGCCTCCACTTCCTTTGTTAAAAAAAATGTACAGGTTCCGAGGATGGAACTCAAAGTTTCATCCTTTCGAGCACTTTACTATCTAAGCTGTATTGTATTTCCTAAGGTAATTTTCAGGAGGAGAATATTTCATTAGGTCAATCTTCTGTTTTAGAGTAACTATATTAAATGATTAGCAACAAATTTTTAGGCTGCTGGTCAAGATGAGTAGATACTTGTAGTATGCCTCCAGGTACACGGGTGTCTAAAGGCAGATCTGTGCAGAGAAGGTGTATTAGTGATGTGTAAGGTTGCGGGCGTGGCAGTGAAATCACTGGCACAGGACTTGTGACAGAATGGTCTGATCTCAGCAGGGCTGCTGCCATCAACCTGTGCCACACTGTACATTTTAAATGAGCGAATTATATAGTTATGAATTGCAGCCCAATAGTTCCGTTAAAAAGGAGTGTGCATGCATGGGTAGGAAATGGAGGAAGGCTGTGGGCCTGATCCCCAGGAAACTGACTATCTCAATTATGTCAATGAAGAAGTCTTCCAAGACAGTAAATGAGCACCTGCCAAGGCCTAAGAGGACTGCACACTTCACAGCGCTGTGCAGGTTTACGATTCAGACAGTCTGTCCTGTATGTCTCTAGGTAACTATAGAAAGTCAACAAAAATAATGCTGTCTGTTTTGAAAAGTGAGAGGCGACCACGTCAAGCCGGGACCGGCCTGCAGCAGCGGCAGAGGGATGCGGGGCTGGCCCTGGTGTATAGGCGGCAGAGGGATGCGGGGCGGGCCCTGGTGTATAGGCGGCAGAGGGATGCGGGGCGGGCCCTGGTGTGTAGGCGGCAGAGGGATGCGGGGCGGGCCCTGGTGTGTAGGCGGCAGAGGGATGCGGGGCGGGCCCTGGTGTATAGGCGGCAGAGGGATGCGGGACGGGCCCTGGTGTGTAGTGAGTCGGGGGTACGAACACTGACGGGACCTCGGTTTGTTACTTACATCAGCCATCGCACCCCCTTCCGCATTAGTTCTTGATAGAGCAGCAGGGTACCGGCAGTTCTACAGGCGTAGCACACGACCCCCGTCACTGCCTAGTGAGAGACAAAGTTAGGACTTACTGCTAACAGCGGACAAGGTAAGAGAAACTTACAACATTGCAGGCTTTTCTAATTATCAGGAAAATAAACTACCAATGTCTGACAGCTAGACAGATGTAGCTATAATAAACATTTCAGTTATTAACATTATATGAATATGTTTCAGTGGAGAGCATTTCCTCTTACTGAGTTCAATAAAGGGAACTACTTGTAAAACAACTTGGAAGGAGTAATACTTTAAAACAATGTTTTCCTTAGTCACACACAGAGACACAGCAGTCATTACTTCGCCTACTGATAAGTCATTAAAACACCAACCTTGGCCATGCTGGCGTCCCCATCCAGATCATAACGTGGATGTATTTTAGGTAGGGAAACTGAAATATGAAGTGGAAGACTTAGAATTAGAAATAAGAATGTTTGGATAAATGATTGTATTCTTTACACAGCATGGAGACTGTCTAAATTACACCTGTGTGAGGCAGTTCCCTCCGGTTCTCTCCACAGCTTTAGAGAAGGCTGGGCCAGAACACTTGATGAGGCCCGAGCTCAGACCCAGCACCCATGTGAAAAGCTGCAGGTGCAGCGGCTGTGTGTGTGTGTGTGTGTGTGTGTGTGAGATCCTCGCACTGATGGGGAGGAGGCTGGCGGAGCTCCACAGTCTGCTGGCTAGCCTGCCTAGCTGAAAAATGACAAGTTACGTGAGAGACCTTGTCTCAGGGGATAACAGAGAGGACAGAGCTAAGTCCTCCTCTGGCCTTCTGTCATTCAGTATGCACCTACAAACATGCGTGCGCACAGACACACAGACACACCCCCACCCACCCCCATATCAGCTTGAGACAATAATGCTCATTCCCTAGGCAGTCATTTAAGGGTTCATGTGCACACAAGCTATAGGACAGTGTAGAAGCCAGAGACAACTTTATGGAGCAGGCCCTCTCTCTCCACACTCACGGGGTTCTAGGATCCAGGCACCAGGCTTCCCTGACAAGTGCCTTTACCCACTGAGCTGTCTCTCCAGCCTCAATTTCGTATTAAATATATTTAACACAATGAAATCCATACTTGTCTTTCAATCCAACTTCAATATTGAAGTCTCAAATGGTTGCAACACTCTGGCTAAACAAATTTTAAATAATTTCAGAGACTTAGATCTACTTTTTTCTTAACTCTGAAGAATGGTAGAGTGTCCTCTGCATACAGGTTAGAACAAATAATGGCTGGAAGTTATGACAGCAATGTTATTTTGGGAGTTATCAAAACACTGAACAAAGTTACAGTAAAACACAACAAACCATCACTCCACAAAACAAAATACTGAAGTAAAATTAGAGAAAATTATAAGTCTTTTCAATCTTCTAATCTTTATAAACTAATCTATAAAATTTCAACATTTATAGAGTTTTACATTAAAATCAATGTCAGCTTTATAGAAAGCATCAGTTTTACAACGACAGATGTTTGCTTTTCAATGATCCTTTAAAATATGACAAAAAGACAGCTTACTTTTTTCATATCTCAATCCTATGGAATTGAGTTGTTCCCGGCTTGTGACAAAGATAGGGTTTTCCTCTGTGGTTTTGGGGAAATGCTGGGCTAGTCTTCCAAGTTCGAGAACTAAGCGCCGTCCTTCGTAGATAAGTTCTTGATTTGAAGAAATAATCTTGGTTTGTTTATAGACCAGTTCATGGAACACAGCAGCGCTGAGGGAAGCCCATGAAGGAACGACAGGGTGCAGGGCAGTTAGCTGAACAACAGTCTGACAAACCGCCTTGTCAATAAGGACACCAGCATGTGCCAGCGTGGGAATTCATACACCCCAAGCCCATCTCTATGTTGAAGACCAAGTGGCTTAAACAGAGAGAGAGTCAAGAACAGGGCTTGGGGTGTACACAACTACTACACTTTTGTTAAATACACTAAGAAATTAGAGCATTCTCAAAATGAACTTCTAGAAGAAAAGGTAAATTCCCCTTCAACAGATGCACAGAAGCAAAGCAAGCCAGTGCTGTGCTGCAGCTCCACCTCAAGCGGCTTTTTCATTGGCCCAGGCTTGGATGGCTGAGCCAAGCTCAAGTGGATGCCCAGCGTGCAACAATGGCATCAGCTGATCGGCTATAAAGACCCAAAATGTGACAAAAATAATTTAATGTTATGTTAGTGTTGTTGGACTTATATTTTGTTTACTTGTACTAGATCTAATTATTAGATTACTAATATCTAAATATTTTATCTAAACTATATTCTTTTCCTTTTCTGTTCAGTTTTTGGTGCTTATGGTTGAAGACAGGGTCTCCTGCATGCTAGGAAGACCCTCTCCACAGAGCTAGCTACACCTCAAACCCCCTTTTATGGATTTCAAAACAAAACAAAACAACATTTTTTAAAATGTATTTTTCTTGAACATGTATGGGAGTTTTGCCTACATGTATGTCAGATACACTGGCAGAGGCCAGATGCCATCAAGTCCTCTGGATTAAGAGTTATAGACAGCGGTGAGCTGCCTGTGGGTGCTGAGAACCACACCTGGGCCCTCCTTAGTGCTCCGGATCTCTGAGCCAACTCTCCAGCCTCCTGTCCGTGAATTTTATGACACATCAAAACTGTTATTTAAATTCTGTCAAACAGACTAAGGTGCAAAGAGTGAATCTGATTCTTTTTTTCTTTTTTCTTTTAGGGTGCTCTTTTTTGAGGCTGAGTCTCACCATATAATGCACTGGCCGGCCTCTCTATGTAGAGCAGGCTGGCTTTGAACTTATGATGACTCTCCTGCCCCGATCTTCCAAGTACCAGGATTACTAACTGCACCATGCAGTTGTAAGAACTAACGCCCACAGGTGCCTAGCCCCTCCTCCCAATTTCCCTCAGTGACAGCACCTTGCCACACAGCAAACTGTCACCACTAAATACACTTACTTGAGACAGTCCTCTAACCCTTTCCCTAGTTTTACACGCATGACCCTTAGTCATGGGCAGTCGTATTACATGAGAGTTAAGAAAAGCCCATGGTGTGTTTTCATTTATGCAAGACAAATGTTGAATATTTCTCCACTATCCATAAAGTGTTGTAGGTAACTACACAAACAAGACTAAACTAGGTTTAGAGCTCCACTGTACTTAAGACTTAGGCCACGCCCTCAATACATGGCGCTGGAAAGAATCAGCTCTGTCAAACTTGCAACTTCAGTCAAAGTAACTCACCTATGCACTTAAGAAAATTAATCCTTTTCATTTTCAATAAGGATCAGGACTTTACTAAGTACTTAAACTTAGTTTTACTAACGAGACATGGGTGCTATTTATGAAGGTAAGGCATTTTTTTCTATTTGTTTTCCTGGCTTAGGAGATGTTTATTCCATTATGCAAGCACAGACTATTACATTCCACAATCACGGACAGGACAAGAACGCAGAAACACTTACGTGTTATAGCTATGAATATAAATCTTAAGCGCTGTCATGTGCTGTAGCGAGAAAACATGGATTACCATTCGGTGAAGTACATCACTAGTCTCTGCAAAGAACTGGTCAAACCCCCAGCACTTCTCCTGATCAGCTTCAAGTATGTTTGCAAGAACTGGGGTAAGCAGTGCCTGAAGACCCCTGAAATAGTATTTTAAAAAATTATTTGAAGAGAGAATATCATAGCACAAAGCCACATCTACAAAGAAAACACCGTCAAAGGACTTGTGGGGTGGGGTGAGTACAAGCGGCTCACACAGGCTCATAGATTTGAAGGTTGGTCACCATGGACAGGCACTCTCTGAGAGGGTTAGAAGGTGTTGCTTTGTGTTCTCTTTCTCTCCCTGTCACGACTGTACGTAAGTCCCCAACACTAAATGCTTTCTTTTGTAAGTGTTGCCTTGGTCATGGTGTCTCTTCACAGCAATAAAACACTGACTAAGACAAATTATTATTTTTATAGGCTGCATATCCTTTATCTAAAATGTATGGAACCAGAAATGTTTGAGCTTTAGATTTTTTCAAAGATTTTGGGGTATATATACATATGAGATTATTATGTACATATGAGAGGGTTGGATCCAGGTCCAAATACATAATTTGTTTTACATATTTATAATATACATGGCTTGAAGGATTTCAGTCTTTTTAGTGAGCCCACATTCTGGTTGCACAGGTGGAGATGTGTGGAATTTCCCATTTATGGTATCATGACTCTCCAGCTCCTGTGGTTGGTTATCCAGCCTTACTCAGCACAGGACGGAGGATGGCTGGCTCGCTCTGCTCTCTCCCAGGTCACTACATTCTGATTAGTTTCCACTGCTCACCTGATATAAATTTTACTACTTAACACACACAACAATTACAAACAACACCCTCCGAATCTAGTCATTTTGATGAAAGATCTCTATGCTAATAGCGGTGGTGGATGACGTTTGCTTCCCTCTAGAACTAAGCCGTGTGTCTGTAGCTCACTCACTGTGAGATCACTGACTCAGGAATAGTAATTAACTAGCACAAGACCCCTGCCTGGGCCCGTTACATTCTAGCAGGTTCCCAAGGGTCCCTAAAGCAACATAACACAAATCACCGCAACTGTAAAGTTCTGCTCTCCAACATAGACACTTCTTTTGGCAAATCTAGTTGTATGACTTTACTTCAGAAAATATTTTCTAAAAAAAAGTAAAAAATAAAACTTAGGGTAGTGTTATCATTACTTTTTTTTCCATTGGGGGAGGAGAGGAAGGGGATTGAGACAGGGTCTCATTCTGTACTTTAGGATATCCTGAAACCCACTAGGTAGCCCAGGCTGGCCTTAAGCCCATGGTGATCTTCCTGCCTCTGCCTCCCAAATGCTGGGGTTATAGGCATGAATTACCACCTGGCCTTTTAGTTTGTTTTTTGAGTCAGTCTCTTTGCAGCTCTGGCTATCCTAGAACTGTGTACCCCAGGCTAGCCTTGAACTTGTGGTGCTCCTTCTGCTTCCTGAGTGCTGAGATTATAGGTATGTTACCACCATGCCCAGCTACTTTTAATTTGATATTAATCAATTCTTTCTTTGTGATAATCTGACAATATAACTCTTACGAGTTCTGGTCTCGAACTCACAGAGATCCTCCTGCTTCTGCCTCCCATGGGATTAACAGTTTGAGCCACTGTGCTGGGCCTAGAAATGCTTATTTTGTATTCTTTGAATAAAATGAATGTTTTTCCTTTTTTTAAGTAAGGAGAATATTAAACTTGGTAATGCTTATTTTTTTTCTAAGTCCAATTTTTAAAAACTTACTCCTACTTATACCACTACTTGTGGTTCATCAGGATGGAAGTCAGTGTAAAAGTCATCAGTATGATTCCTACATTGGAAAGAATTTCAAAACACGTGAGAAGCAATCTGAAGAACACATGCCCTATGTCCTCAGGAAATTAGGCCTAAAGCTCAGAATGTTTACATCATACCAAATGCAAATTATCACATGGTTCAACTCAATCAAAATAAAACTAAACTAGAAAGCCAGCTGTGATGGTCCATGCCTGTCACTCCAGCATGTGGGGAGGGCAGAGGCAAGAGAATTATCAGTCTGGGTTACATACTGAGTACGAGGCTAGCCTGGGCTACACAGCAAGACCCTGACTCAAAAAACAAAACTGACAGAAACAACAAACAAAGCCAGCCCTGGAAATATACTTAGATATTTGCATGTATTTATGATTTTTAGGATACAAAAAGTTACAAGTTAGGTACAGCACACTTACTGAGAAAGGCTACAAGAGAGAGGCATGTCTCCACTCCAGTCAATTGGTCCGTTTTCTGCTTTCTGTACTCCAGATATTGCACCAGAGGGCTTCCCAGTGATTATTTTATACCTTAGGAGAAACAACAGCAGCATGAGATAAGGCAGGTCATTACTGCACGGCCTATCCACACACTGCAAGCTCCCTCACTCGCACCTGCAATCATCCACCAGAGTCCTTTGGGACCGAAGGCATGGCATCCATGAGACAATCAGTACTCTGACTGACTGAGGTGGGACAGTAGTGTGCGAACGTTGTCTATCTGCCAGTTAGTTTTCATTTGGGAGCCCGCTATGCCTGGTGGTCACAACAACATTATTTTTTCGTGTGAAAAAGTGGGGCAAACATAAAGAAGCTGTCACTGAGTCTACCCAGACTAGCAGAAGCTCCGCATCCGGTCAAGCAGACTATAAGGTTACTGCAAAATGAGCCACCAAATTTTTTTTTTTTTAAGAAGTGGGAGATAAAACCATACAAGGCACAGTATCAGAAAAATCCTCCACAGAGACAGAAAGTCCACACACGTAGGAAAGATGCTCCACAACGACAGTCCTCCCTGGAGAGTGGGATGCAGACAGAGCGGAAGCCAGGCTGGCCAGGGCCTCAGGCCTCGGGCCTCACACCGAGTCTTGACGTAAGAATTCCTGTGCCTGCATGGACGCAGTCGGCACCAGTCGGCAGTGTCCTACATCGGCCAAGGCCAGGGCTTCTGTCTGATCATTTTTAGTTCATCAGGGGAACAAATGTGCTCTGAGCAAATCAATGTGTTTTTTTTAAAACCAGAGCCGACCAGTAACCCAACTGATGCAGACTGCTGCTTCCTCCATGGAGGTGGCTGTCGCTCTGCCTCAAGAGATGTTTTAAAATAAAGAAATTGCTGTGGAAAATAAGGTGGGCTCATCCTTGCCGGATCCGGTTACAGAGGAGTAAATGGAGATGTGGGGTAACGCACAGACAGAAGTGAGGAGAACTAAAGACAGCATTGCTGTGCCGTGCAGTCTTCGGAAGTTTAACTTCTATAGGCTTCTCGCGTAAACTTAATCATGTGCAAATGTGACAGCCATCGATAATGACACCGCACCGCGAACATCTACCTTCAGTCCTCGCTCAGAAGTGAGTGTCTGTGCAAATAAAGACATCCCAGTGATGTGTGCACAGAGCCGTCAGTCATCAGCTGGCTGTGAGTCATGTTTCCTTTCTTACAAGCAACACACGCACACCCTCATCCATTTTTAGAGCAGAGCAGTGTAAGTTGTCACTGATTTAAAATGTTTCTATGAAAACAGAAGTGTGTGCCTGTCGGGTGCAGCTTATATTTAGTGAGGAAACAAGGGGGTGCTGGGCCTTGGCTGAGGAGGAGGTTTGATAAAGAGGGCACGGTTGGACACTTAGTGCTGTCCTCTCCATGTACAGGCACTGTCTCACTAGCACGCATGCGTAGGCTCAAGCTCTAGGAAAAGCCAGTGTAGCATGTGCACTTGTTACCTCTGCTTCCTCAAATAACGCTAAAGGGAAATACGTGTCATCGGTTTTCTGAGATGAGAGAAAAGGCTCAATCTTACAGTTGTGATTACTGTAAATCACATGCACTGGGGAAGCTGGGTACGGTGGTTATGCATATAATTCCCACACTCAGAAAGCTGGGGCAGAATTGCTCTGTCAGTTTCTTTTAAAATAAAATGAAGCACAGTGTGCTGGCTGGTTTTGGTCACCTTGACACAAACCTAGACATATCTGGGAGGAGGAAATCTTAGTAGACAAATGCATCCCGGAAGATGACTACAGGGAAATTTGTAAGGCACTTTCTTAATTAATAATTAATAAGGGAGGGTCTAGCCCACTGGGGTGGTGTCAACCCTAGGCAGGTGGTCCTGAAGAGTTAAGAAAGCAGGCTGAGCAGGCCAGGAGGAGGAAGCCAGTACGCAGCACTCCCCCATGGCCTCCACATCAGCCCCTGCGTCCCTGGTCCTGCCCTGACTTCCCTGAATGGTGATCATTTCTCAACAGCGTGGCAGCATATGAATGTGTACAATGCTATGGGGCTGGAGAGGTGGCTCGGCAGATAAGAACACTGTCTCATCTTGCACAAGGCTTGGTTCAGGTCCCAGCACCAACACAACAGTTCACAAGCATCTGTAACTTCAGTTTCAGGCAATCTTTGACTTCTTCAGGCACCAGGTGCACAGACATACATGCAGGAAAACACTTATACACATAAATTATACACACAGAATAAACATTTTAAAATGTATACTACACTACACTACTGAAATGCTTTATCTTTGGATGGAACCCGCAACAGGGAAAAAAATTACGTCCAATGCCTTGGTCCTGTTCTCTACAGAAATTATTGTCGTTTTGTGTGTTTCGGCAGCATGGGGAACAGCAGCAAGCACAACAAGTGGGATGAAGAGTGAACTGTGCTGAGGCAGAGCTCAGAAGACAGGGTATAAATGGGGAACCCAAACCGGGTGCTATTTATACTCTGTAGACATTTAAACACGACTGGGAAATCCAGGCCAATATTCTTAGTAGCTGCATTTTTAGTAAACTCCAGGTAGCATAAAGTATTAGAAAAAGCCAATTTTCATCAATTTCGCTTCTTCAAACATTGGAGAAACAAGATAGCATATACACTAGAAATCACGTCTAACTTCAGACACAGAAGTGCTTACATTACTTCTTTGTTCCTCCGAGGTCCCTCGAAGGGTCTAAATGGCAGCGACCCCGTAGCTGCGTGGTAGAACGTCACTCCAACACTCCACAGGTCAACAGTAGCTCCGTACTTCTTCTGATGGTCCTTTCTTAGCACTGCCCTCTCATACATGTCAGGATGCTAAAGAGAAAAGCATGAGCTGATGACTTACGTAATGTAAAAAATTAGTATTCAACAATGCTACAAGTCCTATTATGTTTTCCTAATAATTTCACTTTTCCATTCTCAAAAGACTAATTTGGGCTGTGAGATGGCTCAGCAGGTAAAAGCGCCTGTAAGCAAGTCTGGTGACCCCTAGGTTCAATTTCTGGGACCTACATAGTGAAAGGAGAGCGGTGACTGCCACAGCCGTCCTGACTCCTACAAGGGTGCCCGCCACCGGATGAGCATCTCCCCGTACATATGTGTAATAAGAATGTAAACTCATTAACTCTAGATATACCCTGCTCTCCTTTGCAGCAATGACCCAATTTGCTGCATACTATCAAAGCAGACTCTCCCTCCTCACTGCACTGAGCCCAAACTGGGGCCTTTCCTGGCCAGATGCTTCTTAAATCTTCAGGTGCCCCTTCTTCTACAGATAGATCCACTGCACTGGGGCTGAGGAGATGGCTCAGTGTTTATGACCACTGGCTGCTCTTCCAAAGGACCCAGGTTCAATTCCCAGCACTTGCATGGCTGTTCACAAATGTCTGAAATTCAAGTTCCAGGGGTCTGACAGTTTTACACAGACATGCAGGCAGACAAAACATCAATGCACATAAAATAAAAATAAAACAAATCTACTGATTTAGTATATAACTGTAAATCAAGAATTATTACTGCTGGCTTTCTTATAGATTTGTTTTGAGACAGGGTTTCACTATTTAGCCCTGGCTGATCCAGAATGTTCTATGTAGACCTGGTTAGCCTTGAACTCGTACCCATTCTCTTGCTTCTGTCTCTTAAGTGCTGGGATCAAGGCTGTGAGTCAACACAACTGGGACAATCTCTGAGACTGCCCAATAGAAAATGACAGTATAGTTAGAAATCAATGCCTAATTTCCTTATTACAGACCGTATCCATCGGAACAGAAAACAGAACCTGTCATAAACGATGTAATACTTTCTAGGCTTGTGAGCACTAACTCCATGTATAACATGCCTACCTGGTTAGTAAGATGAAAGCACCAACAGCGTGACTTACCAGATACTCTTCTGTGCCATACAGAGACACAAACTGCTCATCGTCCTCCAACTCTCTAGCGGCACCGAAATCTGTGAGTTTGTACACAGACTGTCCGTCTTCCCCTATGACGCGCATGATATTTCCTGGCTTGATATCACGGTGCACTATGCCGTTCTCTCGGAGATGATTCATCCCGCCCACTTCAGCAATACATACAAAACAGAGGAGACCATAATGTAGGCCTCCATTTGCATACGCGTCTCAAACTCACGGACAGGATCCGTTCATACTCACTCAAGCGTAAGTCTTTGTACAAGCTGGCTGGAAGTGCTTTCATTCTAAGAAACAGATCCCCCTCTGTACAAATACCCACTCTCACACTCCGCAGGCACAAGTGTATAACAATCTTACACTTCAACCACAAGGATTTTTAGTAAGAATTATGGCCCATGGAAGTGTGCTGTCTTTGATAATTATTGGGCGAATGGAACACAGTCCCGTGGCTGGGGCCTCCTGAACTACTTTTGGTGACACAGACAGATCCCACAGGTGTTCATCTTTCACCACGGTTTTACACTTTTTTGTTGTTGTTTTTGAGACAACAGCCCTGGCTGTCTTGGAATTCACTCTGTAGACCAGGCTGACCTTGAACTCACAAAGATCCACTTGCCTCTGCCTCTCAAGTGCTGAGTTTAAAGCTGAGTGCTACCATGCCCAGCTCGTTTTACATTTATTTTACTTTGGGAAAAAAATGTTACAAGAAACAAACTGGCTTCAACATAGAAAATAGTAACTAATGAGTAGCAAAAGGGGCGCTCAGTGTGATCCATAAACATGTGTCTCCTGCGGCAGTCCTGGTCAGGCTCTGTCCTTCTCTCCAGGGTAAAGGCACTGGCACTGCTGCAGCTGAGCCATGGGGCTGAGGGGCAGGGTATCAGCTGAGATCATAGGCAGGTACCGCCATCTTTACCTCCTCAGACATTTGACTCATTTCTTTCCAAGAAGGCATTATTTCACTTGTCTTTTAAAAATAGGCTAACTAAGCCGGGCAGTGGTGGTGCACACCTTTAATCCCAGCATTTGGGAGGCAGAGACAGGTGGATTTCTGAGTTCGAGGCCAGTTTGGCCTACAAAGCAAGTTCCAGGACAGCCAGAGCTACACGGAGAAACCCTGTCTCGAAAAAAACAAAAAAGAAAAAACAAAAAAACCCAAAAATAGGCTTACTGAAACACACACACATCCTGCCATTCATTTTAAGAAGTGTGCCATTTAATAATTTTTAATAGAGTTGTACAACTGTCACTATTAACAGTACAACAGTGTTCTCATGCTCCAAATAAAAGTTGTTTGCACCTGGTCTAGCTGAACAGCCATGAGCAGGCGCTGTCACACTCTGCAGTGACTCGCCTGCTGTTTGTCTCTGGACTGACCGCCTCACGAGGGTGGGAAGGTGTGATACTCTGATCTTTTGTCTCCTGCTTCTTTCATTTTCTATCCTTCTAAGATTCACCATTATTTTAGCACGTGTCAAGATTTCATTTTCTACTTTTCAACTAAGGAATGTATTTATTTTTTGTATGTAGTATGTGTGGTTAGTTCTTGCCAATTTGACACAAACCAGAGTCACGTGGGAAGAGGGAACCTCAGTGGGTAAGGTCTCCATCAGGCTGACCTTTAGCCATGCCTGTGGTATCTTAATTACTGAGTGACGGGAACGGCCTAGTCCACTGTGGGCAGCGCCACCCTGGGAGCTATAGGAGAAGTAACTGAAAACGAGCCTGAGAGAGATCAGGAGTGTTCCTCCACAGTCTGCCCCGGGCCCTGCTGTGGCTTCCCTCAATGAGGCCTGTGATCAGGAAATGTCAGCCTAACAACCCTTCCCGCCCCAGTGCTTTTGGTCATGGCGTTTAATCCAGCAACAAAAATTAGACTAGACTACTCTGCCTCTGTGGGAACATGGACTTGCCTTACCTTACGTGGCTGCGTTTCTTCCATGAATGAGTAATATTCCATCATATCTTAATTTATTTGTCAGTTGATATTTGGGCTGTCCTGATTTTATTTTTTTGGCTATTATGAATAATGCTTTAATGGACACTGATATGTAAAATTTTATGTGGACGTGTTTTTAATTTTTTGGGTATGCCTGTCAGAATTGCCACAGCATACAGTTATTTTGTATTTAGTCTTCTTCTAGAACTGTTAAACTATTTTCTAAAGGGCTGTATACTGTACAATCCTACAGCGACGCATGGTGGAGCCACTTCCCCACCCTTGCCTACGCTTGCTCTTGCTATTTTGCTCTGCCATCTTCATGGTCGGAAATGGCTTTTTTATTAGAACTGCCTTAGCAATCAGTGCTCATGAGTGCTGTCTAATATGCTTGTTGGACATCTGACTATCTTTTTTTTTTTTTGGACAAATGTCTGGTCAAATCCTTTGACAAATCCTAAAACTGTCTTTTGGACAGGGCATCTAGACAACATATATTATGTGTAATCTGCAAACAATTTCTGTTCTATGGGCTCTCTTTTCAGTTATTTCAAATAAGTTGTGATTTTAAATTTTTATTTTTTTTATGTTATGTGTATTTTGCCTGCACGAATATCTGTACTCTAAATGCCTAGTGCCTGTGGAGGTCAGAAAAGACCACTGGCTTCCCAGAACTGAAGCATGGATGGTTGAGAGCTACCCTGTGGGTGCTGGGAATTCAAAGTGGATTCTCTGGAAGAGCAGCTGGTGCTTTCAACTGCTTAGCCCTGTCTCTAGCCCTGAAGTAAGTTTTAAATGCTGATAAAGTCCAATTTATCCAATTTTCTTTTAGGCACTTGTACTTTTAGTATGGTTTCTAAGAAAACATTGAATAAAAGCTTTTTGTTTTAAATGTAGGAAATTATTTTTTCATTCTGTATCTTTAAATAATATATGTATGAAACTGTATAAGCAAACAGATATAGAAAGCCATATAAACATACCCACATCTCGTAAAACAATTAAGAACTCTGATTCTGGAAGTCCATAGGCATTGGACGGCTCCTCTAAAACAGTGTATAAACTCCCACAGGGACAGAATTCCATAATGAGGACTTTATGTCTTGTTGTTGTCTAGAAAAAAGAAAAAGGTCACTAATTGAGAATCAATAGGAAACCCGACAAGACTAAAGCTCACCCCAGGCAGTACTGGCCTACCTGACCTCATTCAAGTGCAAGACACACTACAAGACAAAGTTTCTATGAACCTTTTCACTGGGACTGAGAAAATGCTACATTTTTGTAATAATGGCTTCCAGACTTCTGTAAGATAAAGTTGAGGGGCTGGGGAGGTAGTTCAGCAGTTATGAGCACTGGCTGCTCTTCCAGAGCACCACACAGGGTGGCTCACACAACCCTAGCTCTGGGAGCTCCACCACTGTCTTGTTCTCTCCCCAGGCACTAGAACACATGTGAGCATACACATACAAATAAAACATAAATCTTCATACGTAGATAGTCTATCACTTATAAACTAAGTTCAGTTTATGTGGAAGGCAAGCCAGTGAAAACTAGCTAAATCTCAACCATAAGATCATGGCGGCAGTGTTAACTGTTTTTCTTCAAATCATTTAGCTTTTTCCTGCCTAACAGCATATTTAGGACAAATCTCCTTCTTACAATAAATACTTTTTTTTTTTTTACTTCAAGAAATGGAGTCCTAGCCTTAAAAGCAATGAGTGAGCTGGAGAGGTGGCTCAGAGGTTAAGAACATGTGCTGCTCTCTCACCCGAGGCAGACAGCTCACAGCTGCCCACAGTGTCCACTCCAGAGGGTCCAATGCCCTCTCAGCAGCAACATACACATGTACGCACATGACTCAAAATAAAAACCAAACTTGGAGGAAAATAAAAAAAGAAACCAAACGAGATGGCAGAACAGTTGAAAGGTCTGGTTTGTTCATTTCCATCTCAGCTAATCAAAGTGCTTCATCAGTGTAAGAGCTTTATAAGGGAGAAGGAACCTCATCAAACTGCATAATGTGGAGTAATCATATGATATATGCCAATGTCAGAAATCTGCAATTCCTAATGTGAAAATCTAGTATTAATTTTTGACTTTTGGTCCTAAAAAAAAGTTTAACCCAGCCCCAAAATACTCCCATAATGTATTTTATTTTCTTTGTTCAGTAGTCATAAAAGAGAAATGATATAAAACAAAGGAAACTCTATTTTCTTTAATACGTGCTGATGACTGAAACATTGGGAAATACATACAATGCCATCATCACAGAATAATGCTCCAAGTTCCATCTCATTCTTTTTCTTCCGAGACAAAGCAAACCACAGCACTGTAGTCAGGACCATACTACAGGTATTGCTTTTACAATTCTGATTTTTTTTTTTGTCAATTTTATATATATTAGTGTTTTGCCTGCATATATATTTGTGCATCACGTGTGTGCCTGATGTCTACACAAGTCAGAAGAGGGTACAGGAAATGGAGTTAGGGACAGTTGTGAGCTGCCAGGTGGGTGCTGGGAATCCAACCTGGTCCTCTACAAGAACAGCCTTGTGAATCTTTTCTCCAGCCCCACCAAGGCTCAGGCGGGCCTTTAGGTTAATAACGCTCTCTGCATCAATGCTGAGTAACAGGTTCATGCCTGGCCTGGCTCCTAGTCTCCCTGTTAGTGGCTGGACCTCTAGCTGTTCTGATTTGTATCTTTGTGCTACCCTACAATAAAAAGTACAGCATTTTCCTGAGTTCTACAGCTCCCTATACATTCCAGCATACCATCAAATCGAGACTATTCTGGGAACTCCTGATACTTCTGGTCTGTAGGAAGAGTCACTTTGGAGACACCTGTACTTGGGCTCCGTGTCTAAGCTGAGGGCAATTTTGTAGACTTGCTTTCTGCATGTTGACTAATTCCTTATCAGCTAGTGTCTTCCGAAGACGTGGCAATTTGGAAGGAAGGATAGTCTCTGGCTACCCTTGGTTGGTGTTTTCCTCTCTACACCCTGCAGTCTAGGCTGCTCTGGCCTTTGCAGCAATTTTGACTCAGTGTCCTGAGGTCGAGGATTACAGACATGCACCGCCACGCCTGGCTGCAAGGCTTGGCTACATGGGGGTAACTACCGCCACACACTTAACTTACTCAGCTTTTCAAGCCGTCACTACTGTGATATGGGGGTACCAATTCACATTTTACTACATGAAACTATAACTTACACTTCATCAACCCTAAGAATAATCATCAAGACGAGGTCACCAGGATAAGGAGTGTACAATAATACCTTAAGAGAAGATCTTTACTGAACAGCCATGTCTAACAGCACGGTTTCTATTTCATTATTTCTAGAATATTTTCCTAATGGTACACTTAATTTTAGCCATTTTCCCTAAAATTAATACTTTATAATTAAGATTTTAATCTCTAAATTACTATGAGTTTTATTCATTTACAAAGGTTTCTATCACTGTCTTTGTTTAGTTGTAAACTATTTTAGTCTTTATTTACGTGTCTGTGTGTTTGGGCACCCACGTAGCGGCCAGCAGTGTCTGGGATCTCCTGAGCTGGGCTTACAGTTGTTTTCAGGGGCCTGGTGTAGGACCTGAACCCAGTACTCTAGGGGAACAAGTTCTCTTCAGTTCTGAACCATTCTCTAGCTCCTGTTCTGTCTTTAAGTATGTGAATTTTAGTTTTTCTTTTCCTTTTTTGCATAAATAATACAAGTAACTGATTTTTGTTTGTTTTTTTAAGAAGGTATTTCCATCCTCTTAACAGAGACTCTTCAAGGGAAACAAAAACAAAACCCAGCTTGTCTGTACGGTGCTGGCCTGTGGACCACAGTCTCATTACCAGGTGCTACTATAGAAACCATCTCCTCTTGGCACTGTGTTTTTTGAGACAGGGTTTCTCTGTGTAGCCCTGGCTATCCTGGAACTCAGAGAGCCGCCTGCCTCTGTCTCACAAATGCTGGGATTAAAGGTGCCTGGTAACTAAATTTTACACCTCTCCTTTTTATATCTTTTTTCTGCTTTCATCTTATGACACTTTGTTTCTATTCTCTATCCTTAGAGAGTGCTGTGGATAGACACTGGCTACAGGAGCCACAAATCCTATGTGTTGGTAATTCCTTTGCTAGGTCCTGTCTTCTGAGTAGAACATAGCACAACACGACAGCAAGCCTCAGTACTTACCTCTTCTTCAATAGCAAATAGTTTGACAATGTTTTTGTGATTGAGTTTTTTTAACACTTCAAATTCTCTCATTTGAACATCCACTGGGCGAAGGAAGCTTATGTTATTAAATACTTTGACAGCATAGAGATCACCAGTTTTCTAAAAGACAACGAGAAGGAGGAGTTAGTGACCGCACACTGGCAACCTGTATCCTCTCAGCACACACACACCCTCGGACCAAGTGTGCCTCTCATGCATAAATAATTTTTATGTATTTATCCATCGGCCAAGCTCCTGGACCTACCAAAGGTAAAGTATGGATTCCTCAAAGGTCACAATCTCTTACACTACAAGCAGGACTTACAAATGCAAAGACTAGTGGCAAAAACAGTCACACAGGTCACAGAAGGTCACAGCTCTAACGTCAAAGGGGACCCTCTTCTGGAGAAGAAACCGAAACTCCAAGGATTTCTCAGAGTCAAAAACTCACAAATACGAACAGAGAGTTGGAAAATTATACTGCACCTACAAACATTTTTATCAATGTTATTAACGTGATGCAACTCAATTTTTGGCATTTTTTCCGCTAGCTGTGCTAACGTGTCTGTAAGGAGGCCTCTGGGAACCGTGGTCAGAGTGGACTTCCTCGTTAGATCATGCCACACTGTAGGTCACAGTGGGCTGAGCAGGTGATTCCATGCAGTAGCACAACACACAACTCCGGCCTTTTAGCACAACAAGCTCTACCTCGCTCTCAGCCCTTCCAGGCTCACCCACTTCCTTCCAGTCCCTGGGACCAGCAAGCTTCCCCCTCAAGGTTTGCGTTCAGCCCATTCCCTTGTACTGTGCTTCACCTTTCATGGAGTCAGTCAGCCTCCCCTCTCTCCGCAGAAGCACTTGCTCTTAGAACTATCAGCTGTTGTTAAGAGCCCCACCGCTCAAGATCAGTATTTGAAGACGCCTGTCCTTAAGTGACCCCCACTGCCCGTCATACCAAATACAAAGAGATTTCCTTACAACTGTCTCAAACTCAGTCTAACATACATTTTTTTCCCCTTAAAAAATTTTTGTTACATTTATTTATTTTACTATGTGGGTGTGTATGGGTGTGGGCACACGGATAGAGGTCAGATGGTATGTCATGGTCACTTTTCTCTTTCCACTGTATGTGACTTGATTAAATTTAGGTTGTTACACTTGGTAACACTTGCCCTGCTAAGCAATCTCATCCCTCAAACAGGAGGTCTCTGACAGAGGAGCTAGCAATGGAAACAAAACATTGTTGTGGGGTACCCAGGGTAATCAGGGTCTGCATTCTGTGAGGTAACACCTGCAGTCATCCGCCATTCTTTGTCACAAGTCAAAGTTACATGAATTATATGTAAAGATCTGCACGGTCAGCAAACCTTCCTACAGGTCACACCTCTTAACCTTTACCACGGTTGCACACCCACGTACCTCATCAACAGTAGCTCGTGGCAACTTTAGAAGGACTCAGGTAAGGAGCACAGCCAGATGGCTCAGAGGATAGAGAAGCACCTGCCATGCACGCTTGATGGCCTGACTTCGATCCCCAGAACCAACAGGAGAGAGCTGACTCTTGAAAGTTGCCCCTGACCCCAGCATGTGTGGCATGGCAGCGTGTGTGCACACACACATCACACATTAAAAAATAAAACACCCTTAAAGATTAAGTAAGTAACATATTTTGAATGGCAGTATATTTGTAGACATGGTGTTCTAAGTCATGTTGAATATCATGATCAAATCAAAATTTTCTTAAACAACTAAAAGAAAGCAAGATTTTTAAAAAAGATTTATTTTTTACTTTATTTTTAAATTATTATATGTATTTTATGTATACAGGTATCTTGCTTGCAGGTATTTCTGTGCATTATGTGTTTAATGGTGTTCTTGAAGGGCAGAAGAAAGCATAAGATCTTCTGTAACTGGGTAAGGCCATTGTGAGCCACCATGTGGGTGGGCATTGGTGATCAAACCCTGGTCCTCTGTGAGAGCAGCCAGTGCTCTTAAGCACTGAAGTGGCTCTCCAGCCCAATGGGTCCTGTCTGTCTGAGTAACCACTGATTGCAGGTGTTTGCGGAGGGCAGAAGATCAGATCTCCCTGGAGCTAAACTTACAAGCTGTTGTGAGCCACTTGACACGGGTGCTGGGAACTAGAGTCAGGTCCTCTGCACCAGCAGTCTGTGCTCTGAACTACTGAGCCATCGCTCCACCCCGCGCCCCACATCCTGCCTTTTAGTGCAGTCGACGATACTTGAAGTCGACACTGCCATCACTAACACCTTCCCATTTATTCTTCCATTCAATGAACATCTCCAAAGATCCACTCTGTCTGTCTTGGGCACTTAGATGAAGGATACTGAATGGCTCAGCAGAGAGAAGGACCCAGGAACACAAACTACCCAGTAATGCCATCACTTTAAACCAATGTCAGCCAAGTTATCACTACTGTCATTTTGTTTCCAACTTACATCCTTCCTAATGCCACCTTGATACAAAATCAGATCTGTCACAGGTGGGGATTGCTTATTAGTTATATGTAACAACTCCAGGCCCCACAGTGCCCGACACACACTAAGTAACCATTATGGTAATTTGGAACAAAGGAAGACAGAAGGTCAGATGTGTTTCAACACTAAATTCTGTTGTTCTCATCTTGGCACAAAACAAACAAACAGAAAGCAATCTCTAGCAAAGAAATACCCAAGAATAGTGGAAGTCCATGAAATAAGGCTCCAGAGCCTGACGGCAGTTTCGGAAGGAAGAGGACACTGCTAGCAGCCGCATGTGACATTTATGATTCATTCTTTATGAGCCACAGCTACTTATAATCACATTCTCTCCCCCGAGGAGAGAGGCCCTCGCCCATGCATGCTTGTCTCAGTGACAATCTCAAAGCTCTGGGAAACCAGAAGCTCGCCTCCCCTCCACCCTGCCAGTAACACGTTCAGTGATCCTGTGTCTGAAAATAAGAATTACAGGGCTCCAAACAAAACTCACCCTAGAGCACATTCACAGTGCTGGGAAAAGTCAGTATTTTACCTGGAAAAGGGACCCCTACTCCAGCCCTTCCCAGCTCTCTTCACATTTCATTCCTTCGTTTTAAATGACTCGTCATGACACCTTTTTAAGACAGGGTTCTTCTGTGTGGTCCTCCCAGTTCACTTTAGAGACCTGTCTGCCCCTGCCTCCTGAGCGCTGGGGCTGAAGGTGTGTGCCATCACCGCCTGGCTATTCTAGTCATCTTTGCTTTCATCCTCCACTACAGAATTCACCAGAATCCTGTGGGTACTTGACGCGCCGCCAGGAGCAGCCCTTGAATCCCACCCACAGTTCTACCAGCTGCAGACTGCCTCATAGTAGGGCCCTTCCGACTCCGATCTACCGTGGAAGGTGCTAGTCGCCCTCCGCTGCGTGTCACATCAGGAAGGCAGTAGGGAGGTAGGAAACACTTTTCAATCTTTTCCAGGTTTTTTCCATTCTGAAAACCAGAAACTAGCACCACTAGGTAGATGTGTTCGCCGCCCCAATACAAGCTAAATCTTAATCACAAAAATCATAAAATCCCTTTCCTTTAGACTTCAATGTGCTTGTCAGAAGACAGGAGCAGGCTGAGAGCATGACAGACAGACAGCACTGTACCTACCTTATGCCTTCCTCGGAAGACATTGGCAGTGGCCCCCTGGCCTAAGATATCAGACAAAAGCCACAGGTGGTTGGAAGTGCTCTGCATCTCGGCTTGGTCAGGCGCTTCTCCTCACGATAAGGGGGAAGAAGAGATCTGCATGTACGCTGTGAAAGAAATAACACAGCCGAGAACGAATGTCAGCCAGGGTTAGCTTTTAGTAGGACCACCAGTATCTACTGCTAGGCTGAAGTGCATCGACAGTCCAGGGTGAACAGTTTGCTCCCAAAATATTAGAAGATGAACGCTAACTGGGCACTGCAGAAAAACAGTAATAGTAGTTGGAGATAGTATTTTACCATATCTCCCTGCCTGGCTTTCAACTCTCCATATGACCCACACTAGTCTTCTGTCTTAGCCCCCGGAATGATGAATTACAGATATATCTGGCTTTTTTTTTTTTAATTAAAAAGAATTGGATCTGAGTTTATGAGTCTGTGTACGTGATGCTGGAGGGTGAGTCGGGTCCCCGGGAGCTGGAGTTACTTTGTGACCCACTTGCTGTGGGTGCTGGGAGTTCAAGCCTACCCTCTGTGAGAGCACACGTGCTCCTAGCCACTGCCACCCCCATGTTTGGCTTCTTTCTTCATATATTTAATTTAGTTTACATCTCAGAGCTGTAAGAAACATCCTTTATCATCTAATACTGTCCCTGCCAATTAAGATAATATTGACTATCTCCTCCAATTGCTTTCAAAAATTAATTACTGATTTATAAAACAGTATTTTTTTGACCCACAGTCTCTTCATAGCCCAAGTTGGCCTTGTACCTGCAATCTTCCTGCCTTTGCCTCTCACATGCTGGGAGACAAATTAAAGAAATTAGGGAAGTACAGAAAACAATCAGCACTACATCATGGCCTCAGAAAGCAAAATCTCACCCATGGAGAAACGGTAATTGAAAAGTACAGAAGTCACGATTCCTGAAAAGCCAGTAACTCTTCTGATTCTGTTTAAGTATAGTTTTCCTGAGCCAGTAAAATGGCTCAGTGAGCAAAAGGGCTTGTTGCCAAACCTGACAACCTAAGTTCAGTCCCCAGAACCCATGTGGACTCTGTGCAGCGGCATGCATTAGCACACACACACTAAATAAAATGTAAAAAAACATTAAAAAACAGTCATTTACATAACTTCTAAATGGACAGGGTATACACACGCCAAGTATACATTACCAAATCCTAAGATGCACCAACTGCAGTCTCGGCTTTTAGCACAAGAAGGCCATGCAACTGAATAGATGGCACAAACACCAGACACATCACTCCTTTCAGTCTGTTGTGAGGTCAGATCACAACAAGCCTTTTTTTTTTTTTTTTTTGGTTTTTCGAGACAGGGTTTCTCTGTGTAGCCCTGGCTGTCCTGGAACTCACTCTGTAGACCTGGCTGGCCTCGAACTCAGAAATCCACCTGCCTCTGCCTCCCCAGTGCTGGGATTAAAGGCGTGTGTCACCACTGCCCGGCCACAACAAGCTTACAGTCCATTTCCAGTGAGTTAGAACTCTGATCTTCCAAGGGTAATTAGGATCATGGAAATGTCCAAGAGTCCAAGTTTTATCAATCTCTTACACACTAGTTATACTTAGAATTTTATCACCTATGTAATTTAGATAAGGAATTTGTACATCTGTCAATTTGAAGTAAGAAATTAAAGGACGGACTTTTCGCAAACAATTACCACTTACTATGTTTCATTCAAGGGCTAATAAACTCAAATATGTAATGGAAAACCTTCTCTAACTGATGCTGCATTGCTGTTAAATATCTGTAAAGAGCAATATCATCATTACTCATATGTATCTAGTGGGTGATTGGAAACACACTTATCAGCTAAGATACATAAGATAAACTCTCTATACCAATATAAAAAGATGGGTCCACAACAGTAATGATTTGAAACTTTTTTCCAAGAACCCCCTCAGGACGAAAACATGACTCAGCACACTTACTGGATGCTTGCTATGTAAATCTCGCCAAATTCTGACAAGTGTATTATCTGGCATTCAACAAGTAAGTTATTGGTGATTCTGTAGGCAGTCTACTTCCTTTAATTGTTTAAAACGAAAGTTACCAAGCATAAAACAGGTTTGGTGACATGGTGTACGGACAAAAGTTCCAGGATTTCCAAACTCTATCTCTATGTCACTCATTTATTCAATAGATAGCAGAGGTCCCAAAGTAGGAAAGGTCGGGTTTTGATTATGAATTTGACAGTCCTCGGGGATAATCTGTCTTGGGACGACTGACAGAAAACACCTGGGAAATGGATCAGGGAAATAAATCCAGCAGGTCAGAGAGGAACGAGAAGACATGGGGATTTGCATTTCGCAGTGTACAAGAAAAACGTCTCGTGCCGGTATCCTCGGCTGAGTCAACCCTTGGGAACGCCAGTCCGTTTAAAAACTGCCAGTGGTGGCAACTGGCCCAAGGGTGGGAGCGGCGAGTCAACTCCGGGCAGGGCAGCCTATCTGCCGCGGCGGCCGCCAGGGCCCATCCCGGGCGAGCGCGAGGCTGCCGGGCTCCCGGGGCCACGGCCCCGCGCTGACTCAGCACGCCGCCTCCCAGACCCTCGGGCGCGCCCTCGTCCACCCGCCCACCCCCTCCGTCTCCATCCGCCACCACCGGCCTTCTCCCGCCCCTCTTACCCAGGGAGCGTCCGCCGCGTACAGCCCGCGGCTCCGGGGCCTTCTCGCGCCCCAGGCTACTTCCGGCTTCGCCAGCCCGGGCCACGGAGCACGTGACCGAAGGCGGGGCGCGCCTGCGCGTGCGTACTCCGCGGCGGCCGAGCTCGCCCGGCTGCAGTCTCCCGTGCGGACCGGAGGAGGAGCTAGGGAAGTGTGCTCCGCGGTCCGAGTGCGGCAAGGTGACGACGGCCACAGGTGGGCAGTGGGCTGGCCGCCGATTGCTTTCGCAGGAGATGGGGGCGGATTTGTGTTTTAACGTCGCTTGGCTGCAGCGTGAAGCAAGTGTCCTTTCGTGACATCCGTGTTCTTAAGTCGTTCTTTCAGTTTCTGTGTTTGAAAATGGTAATACTGGAGACTTTAAGCATTGAACTTGACAGCTTAAGAGCTAAACTACTATGATCAGGTCATGCACAAGCAGGTATTCTTTACAAAGGAGTTGCTTCCAGGGAAGCACCAAAGCCCCCCCTTTTCACCTAAGGCAGACTCCAGCAGACCGAGGGCAAGCAGATCTACTCCAAGGACGGGAGCCGCGAGTGGTTAAGGGCAGAGGCTTTGCCTGAAACAGACAAAGGGCTGAAGCTGCGTCTCTGCCCACTCCTGACTTGTTTTCATCAAACTTACAATGGAGATTTTAAAAAGCCCAATCCAACGAGTTCTTATAAAGTTATTTTATTAGAATTTTAAACAGTTTAGGCAATGAAACCGTTCTAACAGCAAATGCACTTCCTGCTTACAATAAAATCTATTTTAGTTCAGATAATGACATGACAAGTCCATCCAAGTTTCTTCCAACAGAAAAACCCACAGCTTAAAAGTTATGGAGGAAATAGGACTAAGCCAAAGGACTTCACATGTTTGCCACAGAAGTGATAAACAGTAAAATACCACATAATACTTTCTAAAAAAAGTCAAGCCACTTGTGAAACTATTAGCAAATAAGGAGACTGAAACCGGTTAGGCCCAGAACTCAGACACCATAAAAACCCTCTGCCTTTTGCCTGTTTTCTCACCCGTAACAAATGAGATTCCCTCGAGATAATTATTTGGGTGCTTACTTTTAATGACGGAATGGTTTCTTGATCATGACCATCTTGGGTAATCTCAAGGAATGAAGATGAGATTAGACATGATTACATTAACATGAAATTCCTTATTTATACACTGATTTCCATGGCCTGATTTCTCAGGTCTAACCACATGTGAACCCACTGTAGGGCTTCAAGAGAGCCGTGTATGGACTCGATAGTACAGTAATACAAGCTAATACTGAGACCTGTGTTTTAATTCATTGGATTTTTAACAAGAGATGAGGTAGCTACCATTGTTCCCTCTCATTTCTACAGGGAAACCAAGGCAGGAAGAAGTTATTTAACTTGCTCAAGGTCCTAAAATCAGTTACTGGTGTTAAGTGGTGTTTGAACCTACTTGATCTGGTTCCAGAGTCCACATTATACAAGCTCTTAACTACTGTGCTCCACTATGCACCAGGATACCTGTACAATCTCACTGTGGCCTGCAGATGCTATTACATCTCCCACAGTGCACAGGAACATAGCAAAGAAACACCCAGTTTTGTCTTGTTTTTGAAACCAAGTCTCACTCTAGCCCAGACTGGCCTTGGCCCCCTCTGAATGCTTTGATTACAAGCAGAAGCCACCAAACCTGGCCCACTTACCTATTTTTTAAAAAAATCATTATTTATATAAGTACTATATATATATATTTCACTATTTTCATCATTAAATAGATGAAATAGATTCTTAGCTGTCAATTTACTTCACTGCTTTTATTTTATAATGTAAGGAAAATGCTATCTCTTGTGGAGTTAAAAATCAGAAAAAGATTCATGTGCACAATTTACAATAATATTTTGGGGGGGGGAGCTCAAGTAGGCAAAGTGCTCGATGAACAAGAAAGGGGCCTGAATTTGGATCCCATATCAACACCTGCAACCCAAGACTGGAACCTGGCCTACACTGAATAGAAAACCCTGTTTCAAATAATAGGGTTCTTATTCTTCCCTCCCCCACATATGTGCACATAAACACACTTTAAAAAAATTTTAGGGAATTTATGTCCCTGGACAACACACAGCCAAAGGAAAAGACAAATCTCTCCTGAAACCTTGTGTCCCCTCCCTGTTCTGTGGTAGTAGGGATGAAACTTGGGTCCCCAAGCAAGCCCTCTACCACTACGTGATTAATATACCCTCTGCAACAGATGCCAGGCTTCTACTGACTACATTGATAGATACTTTTGTGTAGCCCAGGCTGATCCCAAACTCACTATGTAGCTGAGGATGACCTGGAACTTCTGAACGAGCTTTCCCTTCCTGTCCCTCTGCTTTTATGCAGTGCCTGGATAGAGGTGGGCCCTCACTGGGTGCCTACAATACAGACTTTCCCAAGGCCCCGCCGACACCACCACTGCCCTTGCAGCTTTCTGCTGTGGCACGAGGCAGCACACTTAGTGGTTAAGTAGTAACTGAGGCGGGCTGTTCTACAGAGTGAGACCCAGTCTCAAGGCAAAAACAAACAAACAAAATCCAAGTGTACTGTGCTGAGGACAGCTACTATCCTAGAAAACACTGGGCTCTATAGCCCTATCACAGATTGACAGAGCCGGTCCCTAGTGCATTTAAAAAAGACTTAACAGACCTATGTTGTGAGTGACCTCTGGGGCACAGTCTGTGAAGTCAGGCACCCACATTCACATTGCAAATTGTCAGGTGGGGAATCAGAGAGTGACTAAGGTGGCAAAAGGAGGCTCTTTGTAATAATTCCGGAAAAGACTTGGTGTATTTCACTATGTAAAATTTATTTTTTATAAAAAATGTGTAACACCAGCACCTGCTTTTAAACCGACTTAATTAGGAAGCCATTCTCTTATAGAATACACACTGGCATTGAAACAGTTTAAAGAAATGTACTGGCTATCTACAAAAGATTACCTTTTGATTGTTACCCCATAGCTTATGTGTCTGCACACATAAAACCCAACATTTCCAATTTTACATTCAATTTGTTAGAGTCAGTTTTCCACTGCTGTATTTTATAAAGAACTTTAAAGTTTCATATAAGGAAAAAAAATTAGAGAACTAGGATAAATCTATGTCTTATAACAACATTTTTACATAAACAATTTAAACTGGCATGCAGGCAACTGCTCTTGTTGTCACACACCTTTTTCTAGGGAAAAATTACACCCATTTTACAGAAAATCCCACATACACCGCAATATGCTGGAAACAGTGTTAAAGGACCAGTGTGAACGGTACACACAGACTGCTTCTTTATAAATTATGAACTGGAATTCCTGATCACGACGGGGGCTGGGCGGTCCAGTCCTTAGGGCTTTGCTCTCTGGAAGAACACCTGGAGAACAAGTGTCGAAACAGCACACATGTCAGATGGGATAGTTTTTATCAAGGCTTTTGAATGCTAGTCACCCCTTGGTAACAAACAGTATTCCTATGAGCAATAGCAGTCAGAGGATAGCTTTTGGAAGATTTATATTTACTGGTAAAATTAGCAATGCAAAATTAAATTAAAAAGAAAAAAAGTCAAAGATAAAGACTGAAATCTTCAGCCTCAAAAGAGCTGCTGTTTATGTGGTGATTAGAAGGTATTCACAGTTCAATAGTTGAGACCATCAAAGAGCGGGCTAGCCATCAGGCCAGGCGCTGGCCAGCACTGCAAGCCACCCACAGTGATGTGAACTGAGCACGAACTAGAAATAAGTACATGGCAGGCAGTGAGCTCTGACAGGGATGCTTACCCCAAATGCATGCTGCTAAGACCTAGGGAGCTGGCATCACCTGACAGTCTAAGTGCAGAAAAGCTGGACATGGTGACTCACACTCAGATTCCAAAGCCGGGAAGAAGCTGAAGCAACACTGAATTCCAAGCTAGCCTGGACTACATAACAGAGATCCTGTCTCAAAAGAAAGCCTAAAAGGCGGCCATCCGTCTTAGTTGGCTTCAACTGCTGACACAGCCTAGGGTCACCAGAGGAGTCTCGACTGACGGACTGACTTCCCTGTCGACTGAGGACTGGTCTGTGGGACAATGTCTTGACTTTTAATTGCTAGAGGAGAAGGAGCAGCCAGCTGTGGGCAACATCACTCCCTGGGTAGGTGATTCTGGGCTATGTAGGAAAACCAGCCACACTTTAGCCTGTACTGAGCCAGCAAGCAGTGCTCCTCCATGGTTTTTGCTTCAAGTTCCTGCCCTGACTGCCCACAAGATGGGCTGTGACCTGGAGGCTGCGTGAGCTCTTCTCCCCTAAGCTGCCTCTGGCCATGCTATTTGTGCCATCACCGGGATGAACCCAGGACAGAACACTCAAGGGTGAGTGGAGACAGCGTGCAGAACTCCCAGTGGAGGGGGGCTGAAGACCAGCAAGAACAGCACAGATGATTCTTACAAGAGTAGTAAAGCTGCAGTCTGGCATAAGAATATGGACTGAAAGCCCAGATGAGGAGCATGAACTCGTCTCTGGAAACAGTGTTCCCAGGAAGGCCCTGAAGAACAGTGAGCGAGGGGACATTTGAGCCATCAGCCTGGCAGGAACAAGGGAAGGAACACTGAGGGAGGTTAACGGAAGCCGCCCAAAGGATCGGGGAGGCATCAGCAGTGACCAGCCAGCTCTGAATGGGGAATCTGAAGAAAATGCTAAGGGGAAAGATGGCTCAGCAGTTATGGGTGATGGCTGCTCTTCTCGAGGTCTGGTGTTCAATTCCCAGCAACCACATGGTGGCTCATCTGTAATGGGATCTGATGCCCTCTCTGGCACGCAGATGTAATTGCAGATAGAATACTTATATACATAATATAAAAAATTCTTTAAAAAAAAAATAAAGAAAAAGAAAACTAAAGTGGGAAAAGGAGGCTCTTTGTAATAATTCTGGAAAAGACTTGGCGTATTTTACTATGTAAAATTTATTTTTTATAAAAAATGTGTAACACCTGCACCTGCTTTTAAACTGACTTAATTAGGAAGCCATTCTCTTATAGAATACACATTGGTATTGAAACAGTTTGAAGAAATGTACTGGCTATCTACAAAAGATTACCTTTTGATTGTTACCCCATAGCTTATGTGTCTGCACACATAAAACCCAACATTTCGCCGGGCAGTGGTGGTGCACGCCTTTAATCCCAGCACTTGGGAGGCAGAGGCAGGTGGATTTCTGAGTTCGAGGCCAGCCTGGTCTACAGAGTGAGTTCCAGGACAGCCAGGGCTACACAGAGAAACCCTGTCTTGAAAAACTGAAAAAACAAAACAAAACAAAAAAAAAAACAACAAAAAAAAAACCCCAACATTTCCAATTTTGCATTCAATTTGTTAGAGTCAGTTTTCCACTGCTATATTTTATAAAGAACTTTAAAGTTTCATATAAGGAAAAAAATTAAGGTACTAATACCAGGAAACCGTATCACTGAAAGCTGAGCCTCTGTCAGTGCAATGTACACGCAGACACACTGGAGCATAAGACTGCAGTACCCAGTATCTACTGCTACCCCCCCCCCAGTACCTACTGCTACCTAGTACCTACTGCTCCCCCAGTACCTACTGCTCCCCCAGTACCTACAGCTATCCCCCAGTACCTACTGCTACCCCAGTACCTACTGCTACCCCAGTACCTACAGCTCCCCCAGTACCTACAGCTATCCCCCAGTACCTACAGCTATCCCCCAGTACCTACAGCTATCCCCCAGTACCTACTGCTCCCCCAGTAACTACAGCTCCCCCAGTACCTACAGCTCCCCCAGTACCTACTGCTCCCCCCCAAGCAAGGCTGTAGCGCTTTCCATGGATGCTTTCCTTGTTTCTGTGGATGTTTCTCCCAATTTTAAGAAAAAAAAATTCTTCCTTCATGCTGGTAACTAACAAGGGACAATGTATAACCGAAAGGAAGACGAACACTATCTAACTTCTATTTAGTGTAGCTGTGGGTGTTCTGCCATGCTAGGAACTGAACTCAGGAACTGGACATGCTAGGCAAGGGTTCTACCATTGGCCCACCTCCGGCTCTTGATTTAAGAATTCTACTAACAGGCCGGGCAGTGGTGGCGCACGCCTTTAATCCCAGCACTCGGGAGGCAGAGGCAGGCGGATTTCTGAGTTCGAGGCCAGCCTGCCTGGTCTACAGAGTGAGTTCCAGGACAGCCAGGGCTACACAGAGAAACCCTGTCTCGAAAAAACCAAAAACAAAAAAAACCCAAAAAAAAACAACTGCAGGGATTACTGGATGCAGCTCCATCTGAGGTGTTCTGTTTTATCTTATTTATAAAATTGAGTGGGTTTTTTTTTTAGAGTGGAAAACCAGCCCTGTTGGCCAAATCCCAGGGATCTCCTTTGCTTGCTATTCAAATACAAAAGTTTCATAACAAAATGTAAGCGTCTACTTTATACCCGGCTTTTGTGCTTTCAGATCCGCTGAGTTTAACACGAACAGCTGTCCTCTGACCTCCCTGGTTCTTCCAGCCTCCAGTGCCCACGTACTGACATCACACAACTATCCAACAAGGAAAGCCCAAACACTCTCCTCATAACAGTATAATCAGGAATTAGACAATTAGTGCAAATATCTAATTTAAAGATCTTTTCCAAGAGCTTACTTCATGGGGATTCATAAAAACTTCTACAGTTACATCTTCTTAACAAAGAAATCCCAGAGTAAGTGAGTTAGTCAAACTTTGTGCTCAACAGCTACAAAAGAGAAGACTATTTCCAAAATACCTACCTTTAGGTAATTTTTAAAAACTTTAGCATCAGGCTGCTGAAGTGCTTGACAGAACTCCTGGGTGACAAGGAAGGGAAGACAGAAAACTCCATTTAATCCAAGCCCATGGCATTCTTTTTCCGTTATGGTTAATAAACACAACTTACATCACGCCCACTTTACACACTTAGGTCAGTACATGTGCAGCAGGTCTTTACAGCATCTGTCTCCCTGCACAAATGAGTATCTGTCTAGCTGAACAGGGAGCTGCAGGTCCTAGTGAGACCCTGTCTCAAAAGAAGGGTGGCAGCTCCTGAGAAATGATGCCCAAGGTGGCCCTCTAGGGTCTACAAGGATCACACACACACACACATGTGGACACACACATGAGGAAACCCTGCTGTACAGAACAAGTACAGATAAGCTTTGTGGACATCATGCTAAATCAACCAACCAGTCACAGAAAGACCAAAAAAAAAAGGACAGAGTCTACTTCTGTGAGGTCTCTAAAACAGTCAAAGCTATAGAATCAGTGTAACATAGTATTTGCCGGGACCTGGGAAAGAGAACTTAGTAACAGGAAGAAAATCTAAATTATGTAAAAAGACCTATCTAATGATGTATCAACAGAATACTGTTCCTTAATTAATACTGTACAGAAGACCTGAAATTGCGGTGAAACTGAGCGAACCTCCAAAGCACCGCTGAAGGATGAAGCGCACGTGGAGTCTCCGTGCGCAGGTTTTCAGGCCGGGAGGCCGCTCCGTCGCCCCGTCGCCCCGTTGGCCCCTCTCTACAAGAGCGCCCGACTCTAGCTGCCTTTCAGTCTGATGCTATCCTAGCTGCAGGACGACTGCACGGTCAGTGTGGGAAGCTGGGACAAAGCACGGGCTGCTTAAGGTCAGCGTGTGCGGTAACTTCTAACCTCCCCTCTCACACCACCCCGAGCCAAGCGCTGGGGTTTGCTGCTGTGTGTTGCTTCCCCGTTCCTACTTCCTTCCTCTTCTCTTTTTGTCAAGGCTTGCACATGGTAGACAGGCAAGCATGCTATCACTCAACTGCACGCCCAACGGACAGATTCTTCATATACGGCCAGCACTGTTGGTGGTCTACACAATTTCTTCTTTCTTTTTTGTTTACTTTTCAACAGACTTTCACACTGTAGCCCAGCCGGGTCAGAACTCACTGTATGATCTAAGGTAGGCTCAGGTTCATGACAGTCCTCCTGCCCATGTCTCCTAAGTGGTGGGATTGCATGCATGGGTGGTCACCTGAATGTCTTCTTTTCAAATGCATAAAATGCAGTGAGATTAGAAAAGAAAGCAACTATAACGAAGTTTGATTTTTAAAAGAATTAGTTTGTTTTTTTGAGGCCGGAAGGCGGCACTGGGTCATGTCTGGATCCCCTGGAGTCATAGGTGGTTGTGAGAGCAAGTGTGGGTGCTGACAAGTGAACCTGGGTTCTAAGCAAGGGCAGCCAGTGCTCTTAACCACTGAGCATCATGACTCTGATTTTTAAAATATTTAGTTTGGTAGCAAAATCCAATTTCTCATAATTTTAAGACAGTGACACACAAGTAACATTTCCAAGTAGCTCCATCTTCTATGACATGAAAATGTATGTAATATCAGGTTGGGGCATTCCTCAGACCCTCAGAACCCAGCAAACATGCCAAGTGTGGTACCAGGCAGGCCACTGTGATGTCCATGCCCTGGGGGGCTTGCTGGGAGTCAGACAGGCTTAGCCGCGGGCCAACGAGAGCCTGTCTCAAAGGTGGCCAGCGTCCCTAAGGATGGCACTGGAAGCTGTCCCCCGCCATGTGTGTACACATGCACATGTAAACACATGAACACAGAGAAGGAAAACGTGTGTCATCACAGACAATGCTACTATTATTGTGACCTATCCCTTACTGAATAGGAAAAATTAAATTTGTGTTGCAAGTTAGTAAGACTAAAACACAAAATTGTCACCTTTCAGCTTCACGGAGTATTTCTACATCTAGACTCTACGCCTTTCAGCAAGGCAGACTGTATGCTATCTGTCTTTCTTGAATTAAAATTTAGATTTGACGTATACACTCACATTAATATAATAAAATTATGAGCAAGAAAATCTTTAGGAGAGCTCATACCTGAATTATTTCTGGAGCAACTTGTAGGGAGGGCAGGTACTCCTGCTGAAGATACTGAACACACTCGGGGCCCTGCAGATAGAAAGAGAACAGAGCTGTCGTCTTTCTGGGCGTTAGTGATGCTGGGGAAGGGATGGGAGCAGACATCTAGGCTGTAAAGGCAGTACAGTATGAGACATAAACGCTGGAGCCACACGGCCTCGGTCGGAAGCCGGGCTCTGCCAAATTAGTCGGACTAAGTCCTCTAAGCCCCAGTTCTCATCCGAACAATTAGATTACTGGAAGATTTGATGAAGTATGTAAGTATCTGTATATATTATATACAGACAATGTACTATGCAATACATAATACAGAACAAATATACATTTCTTGGAGTTAACACTAAGCATTCAGTACTTGTTAACATTAGTGCTAAGTACTGCTAAAGCCTGCTGCTAATGCCACTACCTCCCGAGCAGTGAAGGCCAGACCAGGGTGGTCCTATCACCTGCCACTGAGCACAGCAGCTTGTGGGGATGTGGAAGGAAGCCTCTGAGTAGCCCAGGCTAAGGACCGACTTTCCTTCTCCAGCAAAGCAGGGGGCAGAGGACAGGAGCCTGGAGCGCAGGGCAGGGGGAGAAGGGGCCAGGCGGATGGAGTCAGAATACAGTTTTCAAGGCACTGGATTCCTGGCTCCCCAGAATTTAAAACCTGTGAAGTCAGCTGTGGTTTATTCCTGTTTCTGGGAGAAGGGTGCTAATCTCAGGGGGGCAAGAGAGAAGGCCATAAATAACCCTAAGCCGTGCAGGTTTCCAGTGACCACAAAGGAACTCAGGACACTTTGAAAAACACTTCCTTTTTAGCAATATTATTTCTGAGAGAACAGCTATAAAAAATTTGAACAAACCCAATACTTTAAAAAAGGAAAAGAACAGCAGTAAATGTGATGTTTGAATTTGGTCACTTGTGTGTGAACAGCCTGCGGAGGCACTGGGTGTCTTCACACACTGCTGTGCGTGCGCCTTATTGTTCAGACAGAGTTTCTCCGTAAGTCTGGAGTTGGCCAACTTGGCTTGGCTGGCCAGTCAGTAAACCCCAGGTCCACCTGTCTGGACCTATCTCTCCCCACAGCACTAAGCCTTTCCTGGGTGCTGAGGACCTAACATAGGTCATTATGTAGTACGCAGCCGATGGGCTGAGCCATCTTCTCTGCCCTGCATTTGATAACTTCTAAGGGCATCAGGAAGTTGGTGGTTCCAACCTGAAAGTAAATACCCCAACAAACTCAGTGGTCCATGCCTAGCATTTGGGGGGCTGAGGCTTGTGGACTACTCTGCGTGTGAAGTCGGCCTGGCTGTCTCAACACAAATCAAAAAGCCACCTCTCACTCTTCGGCGTTCCTCTCCCACCTTTAACCATCTGCATTCCAGTCTACCATCACGGTACTCCTCCATCCCAGGACTCCTTTACCTCCTTTCTGCCTTGACTCATGACCTTCCACTTAGACGGGCCTAGGTCTCAGCCTTACGACCCCTCAGAGAAAACGTGTCGTCTGTGGGAAGGAGCCCTGCATGGTTCTGAGGGGTCGGGACTTTTCCCTTCCGTGAGTCTACCCATCCCGCTTTTCCAACGGCCTGCTCACCATTCTTACACAGCTGTGTGACTGCTGCTCGGAAGAGAGCACACTCGTGCAAACACACGGGCACATGCATGAGAGAGGGGGAGGGGTTGGTTTATTCTGGGAAAGTAAACTTGTACTCAAATATTCAAAATCAGGAAACAGAAACAATGAAAAATCTGTGACTGAATTAGGGTTTTTACTGATTTAGAATGAAGACAGTACTTCAGAGCACCATTTTTTAATGCTTGAATGCTCTTTCTACATGTACACCTGTGTGCCAGAAGAGGGCATCGGATCCCATTACAGATGGTCGCGAGCCACCGTGTGCTTGCTGGGAATTGAACTCAGGACCTGTGGAAGAGCAGTCAGTGCTCTTAACCGCTGAGCCATCTCTCCAGGCACAGAGCACCATTCTTAACTGCCTGTCTTCTCTCTTCCTAAACTCAAGCATCCACTTCGTCAGTCTCCTCTGCCCTTAGCTTTCACAACAGTCTAACTGTTGGGTCTATTTTTAGGTGTCATCGTGTTTGTGAGCATCTACATGAGTGTGCGCACCCAGTGAAGCTAGAGACACTGCTGGCCTTCCCACTTGAGCGGGAAGTTCTGATGGACTGAGTGTGAGGACCCCAAGTTAGTACTTCACACTCATTCCCAGCAGCGTTCTGAACGCTTGCCCTGCCGGCTACCACACAACTTGGCCCACTGACTTTCCGAATATTTGTTCACATGTAACAGCGGAGACCTTCTGACCACCTGTCCCCATGCAGAGATGCCTAAGCAGAAGAGTTAAGTCTCTGACCCCCCAGCAGATGTCACACCTGCTGCTCTCACACACACTTGGCTTTGCCCAGAATGCCAGTCCAACCAATGCACACTCATCTTAAGACAAAAGCCACCCGAACTATCTCATCTATTCATTGAAACACTTCAGGGATAAAGGAAATGGTGTTGAAATGAAAACCTTCAACTCTCTGTCACAACAAGACTGAGCTCAGAGAAGCGAAGGCGCTCAGCAGAGACCCCGCCCCTTACGAGGACAGGGAACGGGCTGCTTTGCTGTGAGCTGCAGTCTGAGGGAATGCTAGTCAGTGCTGGGCCAGAGAAGTTGAAATCAGAGCTTTTGTTAAAAGAAAAATGGTACTTATTTTAAATGTTGGCAACTAATTCAAGTTATCTGACAATACCTAAAGTCATTATGATTTATATATATGATTTACTACTGACCAAGAACTTAGTATTTGGAAATAATCAAAATCTCTATTCATTGACACCTGCAACCCAAGCGTGTGAGAGGCTGAGGCAGGAGGACTGCTATGAGTTCATGCCAGGCTGGGCTACTGTGTGAAGTCTTGTCTGAACAAGCTAATAAGTCAATTAGTAAATAAAAAATAAACCAACTAGTCAAAGGCTAGAGCAATACCTCCCTTGGCAAAGCACTTGCTGCAAACACAAGGACATGGGTTCCACCCCAGCATCCACCTTAAACTCACAATGGTTCCCTGGCCAGCCAGCCTAATAGTGAGCTCCAGGTCCCAGCGACAAACCTGGTCTCAGAAAACAACGAGGACACCAACACCCGAGGGTGACCCCTGACCTGCACAAGTACATATGCACATCCTTGGTGGCAGCTTCTCACCTGTGTGTGCACACGTGCGCGCGCACGCGCGCGCGCACACACACACACACACAGAGAAGAGACAAGGCAAAGAAACGTCGCTATGCATTAGTAGAACTTGGAAATTATCTTCTTGTGACCCACAGTGTGAAAGACAGCCAGTCAGTGCCATGTTCATTCAGCCCTTCCCAACCACCCACAGAATCAGTGCTGACGTCACCTTGGGTGGGTGCACTCAGGTGAGGGAGTCAGGGCTGCGGCCTTACCCGTTTGAGATGGATTGTTTTCAAAGTCACAGCACACTCAGAAAGCGCCTGTAAAAACAAGTTCAAATGTTAATACGGGCAGGTCTTCGTTACAAAAATGCCCTTCCGCCTTCAAGCTACTGCACGGAAAATATTGATGGCTGAGTGTGTGTAGGGCATGAACAGTGGCAAAATTACAAGGGTGCACAGAAAAAAGTAAAGACAATCCCTGGGGCTGGAGAGAGGGCTCAGTGGTTAGGAGCACCAGCTGCTCTTCCAGGGGACCAGGGTTTGACTCCTAGCACCCACATGGTGGCTCCCAGCCGTGGGAGACTACAGTCCAGGGGGTCTGATGCCCTTTTCTGTCCTCAGAGGGCACCAGGCTTGCAGATGGCACATAAGCGTACATGGAAGTTAAACTCCCACAGACATAAAACAAAAAATGGAATACAGGCTGCAGTCCTAATGCGTTATACGGGCTTTATTGACTATTGAGAAGCGAGAAAACAATTCTCTCCCACACAGTACTCCGAGATCTGGGACCTGTCACACGGGAAGAAGCCTGCCTTTTAATGCCCTCAATGGCAGGGGGCGCTGCTGAGCAGAGTGGCAGGAGCAGGGTGTGATGGTGAGGACACACTCCATCGCTCTGGAGGTATGCAGGCAAGAGGACTGCCTACAGTCTGAGGGCAGCCCAGTGTGCACAGTGAGATTCCAGCCATTGATGTCCACAGAGCGAAACCAAAGTGAGGAGAGACAAAGAGAGGGAAACTGAAGGAAGAGGGAAGGGGGGAGGGGAAGAATGAGAAAGACAGAGTCAATGGGAGAGAGAGGAGGAGGGATGAGGAGGAGGGGAGAAGGCACCTGCCTAACATGGACCATCCTCAGTTCCATCCAGAACAGAGAAATAACTTGATGAAAGTGGCAACCCAGGAAACAAAACCCACTGTCATGACAGAAGCTTCTATGAGGGCTACACGTGGCAAACAAAGACTCTGAGGCAGCTCACCAACACTGTCTGTGCATCTGCCAGGTCGAAGGTCTGCTTTAAAGGTGCCAGGAAACACGCTGGGACAATGTGCTTGTAAACAAAGTCAGCAAACCCCACTGGTCCGTCTTTGCCTCCTGCCAAGAGAGTCCAAGGTTTAAAAAAAACGCCAGCCAGTCCACGTCAGGGAAATGAGCTCCCAGGTCCTGCTTCTATGTGGATCAGAATGGGTTGGGGAATGAAGGCTTAAAGCAATCATCAGGCTGGACATGTTGCCTACTGCAGGAACATTGCCTGGAACACTTTACAAAGCCTTGGGTTCTGGTCCTAGCACTGGGGGTAGGGGTGAGGGTGGTGGTGGGGGGTGCGGGGGAGGGGCATAAAACCCCAGAACAAAAAAAGCTTCGTCTCACCCCAGAGCTCCACCAGCTTCGAGAGGATGATAAAACATGTTTTCTGTGCAATTGGGTCGGGATATTCAACGGCTCCTTGGATAACAGTAACCAGCACCCGTTCTACGTTTTCTGCACCTGAAGAGAAAAACCACACGTTAATTTCAAAAGGAAAACACAACCTGAAGCAACCATTTCAAAATAGTTAAGTCAAAACAGACCTAGAGCGTTATAAAATCTGTCACTTATTCCATTCACCGAGCACGTAATTTCTAAACAATGAAGAACCAAGATTCCTGCAATGGCTTGCTCCTCTAAATTTTGTTTTTTGGTTTTTTTTTTTTAGACCTTGCTATGCAGACAAGGCAAGTCACAGATGTCTGGGTGTCTTTGCCTCCTAAATACTTAATTTAAAGGCACCATGTGATAGTTTGAACAAGAATGGCCCCCATAGGCTCATATATTTGAATGCTTGGTCCCCAGACCCAGTGCTTGGGAAGGATTAGAAGCATGGCTTTGCTGGAGGCGTGGCCTTGTTAGAGAAGGCGTGGCCTTGTTAGAGGAGGCGTGGCCTTGCTGGAGGAGGTGGTTGGGCTTTGGAGCTCCAGAAGCCCACAGTTTCCAGTTAGCCTGCTCTCTCTGCCTCATGTCTATGCTCCAGCACTATGCCTTACTGCTGCCATGATGGTCCTGGGGTCACCCTCAGACACTGTAAGCACCAAGATCTTTATTCTGTAAGTTGTCTTGGTCATTACAGCAACAGAAAACTAGCTCAAGACACTCATTGGGCCCAGTTTACCCCTTTTCCTTTTTAAAGAAAAGGCCTCAAGAACTCTCCCTGAATGCTATGCAGTCAGGACGGCTGTGCATTTGACTGACCTGCCTCAACCTCCCAGGTAACCTTCCAGGTAACGGGGATTACAAGCCTGCACCACTGTGGCTGGCCAGGAAGACTCCACTGTCAGGCCAGTCCTTGCACTGTTCACTGTGCTACTTACAGCAATTAAAGAATATAGGAAAAGATAAACTAACTTACGGTGCTGGATGTGCTCCACTTCCACTCACCATTGCTCACAGTGTACACTGTGACAGAGATGTAAGACAGCATGCACGGCGTGCACCCTAGCTTGATCCACACACATCGTGCACGGCGTGCACCCTACCTTGATCCACACACATCGTGCATGGCGTGCACCCTACCTTGATCCACACACATCACGCAGGGCGTGCACCCTACCTTGATTTGCAATCACTTCGCTCATCCCACTGCCAGTGACTGTCTGCAGGAAGGCAAAGTAACTCCTCCTCAGCATCTGCTTCTCCAACGCCGCCGACTGGTCATTGTCTTCTGCTGGTCGCAGCAGCACTTCAAAGATGGCGTGAAGCAGGGGCATGAACATCTGCTGTAAGAATGGGGACACCTGCATCTGGAGAGAAGAACATCTGCTACTATACCTCAGACGTGATGGAGAAATGTAACGTGACTCTAGGTAGAAAACGTCACACAAACGTATAAAAACATGCACATTCCACACAGACTGAAGACAACCATCAGCAGCGGTGGGCGGGGAGATCTTCCGGAGGGCCTGGCTCAGTCCCCAGAACCCAAATGGAAGCTCATAACCATCTTGGAACTTTTCTTCCAAGGAACTGGACGCCTTCTCTGGCTTCTCCGGGCACTGCACACACATGGTGCACAGGCATTCATTCAGACAAAACATCACACTCGAAAAAGTAATCTTAAGCCGGGCAGTGGTGGCGCACGCCTTTAATCCCAGCACTTGGGAGGCAGAGGCAGGCGGATTTCTGAGTTCGAGGCCAGCCTGGTCTACAGAGTGAGTTCCAGGACAGCCAGGGCTATACAGAGAAACCCTGTCTCGAAAAAAAAAAACCAAAAAAAAAAAAAAAAAAAGAAAAAAAGAAAAAGTAATCTTAACAAACTCAACTTGTATCTTATAATTCTGGTTGTTTCAGTAGGCAAATGCACCTACTGTTCAAGCCTGGTGATCTGAGTCTAACCCCCAGAACCCACGTCAGGAAGGAGAGAACTGAGTCTACAAAGCTGAACTCTGACCTCCATGTTTTGGCATGTAACATGCACGTATGCAAATACATGCTCTGATAAATGAAAGAAGAAAAATGATTCGAGAAGAAATAACAAATGATCATAATCAAAGCTGACCATGGGATATTTTCAAATTTAAATTCCTAAGTGAATTTTGTACAATCAAACTAACATGTGACTTCCGTCAGTTAAATTCCTTATCCTATCTGGGTCCCAGCTTCCTCATCTATAAGACAGAGTTCTTACCACTTGAGGTTATTTTCAGGAATAAAAAGCAACATCAAAAACCATTCAGGGCAGATTTGAACTGAGAAAGCATTATGCATTTGACAGCCATTCTCCCGAGCCAGCTCATACTTGTTGTAAGTTCCTGTCTCTAAAAGTGATTTTTTCCCAATCTAAAAATGTGTCTAGTCTTTCCTGCAGCAGACAGCATATTATTGGGAATGTTAAAAAAAAATCCCTAGGATCCACGTAACCAAGTAATTCATCATTCAGAAAGTAAAGGAAGGGCTGAGGGGTGGCTGCACCTGTAACGAGCTCTCTGAGCTTGAACCCTGACCCTGTAATGACAGGTGGGTATGGTGGGGTGCACCAACACTGGGAAGATGGAGGACGATCACCGGGGCTTACTGGCCAGCCAGTCTCAGCCCCATCAGTAGACTTTAGTTCAGCGACAGACCACTTAACAAAAATAAATGTGGACAGTGACGGAGGCCACTGTGTGGCCGGCATGTGTGAGAGTAGGCACACACCCCTATGCCCCACCCTACCCGACAGCACACAGTAGAAAGGGACAAAACCTGAAAGCTCTCTGGGACGCGCACGTGAATTTCACGTCTGCAGAGAACGGTTAATTAAGTCAAGAGTCCTGGTACTCTCGGTCTATTCAGCACCCTGCAGTGCGGTACCTTGAACTTGGCCGTGATCTGGTTGATGAGTGGAATGAACTCCTGGAGGTCTTTCGCTTCGCAGTCTTTGAGCATGTGCTCTGAGGCAGAGGGGATGAATGGAAGAACCTCTTCCTCGAGGCAGATGATCATTCGGTGAAGGAAGGTTCGAACCCCGCTTCGGAGGACGTCCTTCTGCAAAGGGCAGCTGAGGGCTGGCAGGAACGTCTGTAAGCAGTCCAGATAGACCTGGGAGCAGCCACACTGTTTCACAGTCTGCTTGTTGCTGAAGGCCTTGCTCGTTCGACTACATGACCAAAAAACCAGGCAACTGAGTTTAGTGTTCTTCTTTAAAAGTTCAGAGTATTAAAAAAAAAAAAGCCTAACAGATGGAAAAGGGGCAACATCAGGAAGCCACTGGGAAGTCCTGACGACTTCCTACATCATGTCCGTCCTTGGCCAACAGTAGTGTGAAAATGAGTGCTTCCAGATATCATTACAGAACAAAATGTTAAATAAACTAAGCAAACACGATGCAGTTAAACATAAGCTGTGTCTGTGTCTATCCATATGCTTTCTTAAAATCCTCATAAAGTCTGCAAGAAAAAAATGCATTTACTGTGACTAAGCCACTAGGCAATCTGTGTGTGCTACTCATGAAATTTAAAAAACAATCCAATCACATTCGCAGCCAAGTTCCTCGTATCCCCCAAGTGAGGCCTGGCTCTTCTGCTGAACTCTGTAATGCAGAACAACCCCCCCAGGGTAACTTACTGCAATCACTTCAATTTCCATGCTGTTAATAAGAAAATGTAGGGAGAGAAGTAAAGGACAGCTTGGGTCTTTGAGACACAAAGTAACACTACAGAGTGTCAGGATGCCTCTTGAAGGTGTCAACAGTAAAGCACAATGTCGCAGTATGCTACTGGTACACAGACACTTTGGCTAACCTCTGAAACACAAGCTGACTTGGGAGTCAAAATCCAGAGTGCTAGACAGTCTTCATGACGAACATGCAGCTGGCCAAGACTCTGCCCTCTTCGATGGCTGCATCTTAACTCACTGGAGCAACACAGGGTTATATAACCCTCCAAGTAACTGATTCCGTTTTGAAAACAATTGAGTGTGTCTATGCTAGAAAGACCTACACAAGAGGTTCTGCCTACACGGGTGCATATCATTACCTACTCAGATGCACACATTACCTGTGTGGACACATACCTTTACCTAGACAGACGCACAGCTTTGCCACCATGGTTGCACCCGGGCTCACCTGGCGAATCCAACCGCGTGGTTGAGACTGTCTGCAAGCGATGCTTGTCTCTCTTCATCCTGTGCCATCATCAGCTTTTCCAACAGAACCTTAAACCTCTCCATTAGCGGGGTCAAGAGGTCCTTCATTAAGGCCTGCTTATTTTCTGCAGGGTACTCACTGTTAACAATCAGTGCCCCGGCTGTTTCGTAAATGAAGAGCTGATCGTCGCTACTCAGCAAGGACTGGTAACCATTCTCCTACAAGAAAATTTGGCTCTCATTTAACTTAAGCATGGGACACAGGAAATACAACCTACCACATTGGCTCTTATATCAAGTACTCATAGAAAAACGAAATTTCTGCCACAGTCCCAGACTGAAGAGGAAACTTAAACCAGAAGCAGAGGTTAAAGTCTCATAGTTCTAACTATTGTGCTGGGCTAAGGGTATTACTTCCTGGTACCCTGTGTCCTCATGCCTGAGGCGCTGGGATAAACCCTAGCCCTGTACATGAGTAAGCGGGCACATCAATTAACTAAACTTTAGTCCTGACCAACTCTGCAGATGATCCTGAGATAACTGTTACTATCTGATACAATATGACTCTTTGGATGCATAAGTTGCAAGAGTCAGCAAACTCCTGAGAAAAGCTTGTAAGAACTGGGCACCAAGAGTAAAGAATTCCATTAAATGAATGTTACTATCTTGCTTTCAACACAACAGTGTAGAGCTCTGGAGAGGCGACTCAGCTCTTGCAGAGGACTGGGCCTCCACTCCCAGGCAAGTAGCACATGCACCAACTGTAACCACAGTCCTGGGAACACTAGCACCCTCTCCCGGCCCCTGGAGGTACTACACACATGTGGTCCATAGCTACACAGGCAGGCAGGCAAAACACACATGCATATGACTACAAATCAAATGACACATGTAAATCAAAATGGACTTATAAACCATCTCAACCTAAATCCTTTCAGACACTGGAAGGATTAACACTCTAACACTAAGTCTGAAGACAAAAAACTTTGATTTAAGTAGCACTGAGAATGACACATAATCCCAACATGAGAGTAATTTAGAAGTAAATTTCTTCCTTCTTCATTAAATGTCAGCTACATTTAACAATACAGAGAAATCAATGTACTGCCAATTTCCTTCCATTACTACTGTGCTTGTTATCAAGACAAGCTGCAAACAGATCCCAGGAAACTGCACACACTGCCCCTCTCTCACTATGAGAAACAAAGCCGGCATCCGCAGGGATACCTGGGGAGATACTCACCGGTGGAGAAAGGGCTAATAAATCTTGTATTCTATTCAAAATATCCTCAATGTAAGGATTCATTTGTTTACTGAATAAAATCAAAAGGAAAACAAGTAAGTAAGATGCTCACAAGCTGCTGAAATATCACCTTCCCATTTAAACCAAGGAAAGCAAAGCTTACTCCTATGCTAGCTACTCTGATCACTAAAATTAACTCATAAGCAATTTAAAGTCTGTGTGCTCTGCAGATGTACTGCCAAGGCCACGTGCACGACTGTAAGCCTAGTCTGTACCAAGCGAAAAGGTACTTAGGAAGGACCCTGCATCCGACAGACTGTGTTAAAACAACTTTCAAGCTGCACATCACCATGTGAGCCTGTAATCCCAGTGCTTGGAGAGAGGCAGAGGCAGAGCCATCAGGAGCCTGTCATCTCCAGGACCAAGAAAACCAACAAAAAATAAATATGCCCCGTGGCCTAGGGTGGATGGCTCGGCATGCAACTACGCTGACTGCAAACCTGCTGGCCTGAGTTTGTTACCCTGCCCCCACAGGGGGAGGCTGTCTCCTCTGCTTCACGAGTTTGCCATAGCACACATGTACTCCTCGCCCCATAGACATCCAAACCACATCTACCCACAGCAGCCTCCGTGCATACACACGCAGCACTGAAAGGCATTACTTACTTGAGAGATTTGACAAATCTAGAGAACAGGTAGGCGGTTCTGCTCCGGACTTTAGCACTGGAATGCCACAGACCTCTGTGATCTAAGAAAGCCATCTAAGGAAAGAGATACTCGTTAGCTCTGCTCTCATTCAGGACTCCATTGTCATACTGCCTTTTATATTTTAGACAAGGTTTCTCTGTGCAGTCCTGGCTGCCATGGAACTTGCTCTGTAGACCAGGCTAGCCTCGAGCTCACAGAGATCTCCCTGCCTCTGTCTCCCCAGTGCTGGGATTAAAGGTGTGTGCCCCACAACCACCTGGCACCATACTGCATTTCTGCTCACATCAAATTGTACATCTCAGGCAGGGGCCGGGAACACAGAAGCATGTTCTATTACACACAGGTAGGCCCGTCAGGACCGGTTTTACATACACTACCTCTCGGGTTTACATACCCTTTTAATTTTGAGAAAAGTTACAGACAAGGGCAGAACTCAATCCGGACATGCAAGCCAGAGTGCAGCAGCGCACACTTACTAGCACACATGGGATGTGCTGAGGTTCAACTGTGAAAAACTTCTCATAGCGAACAACGGTTTCAAAGAACTCCAGAGTCACAGATGTGTGCTGGTAGGAACTGACTCCTGATGTCACCAGCTAGAGAGGAAATGAAGAAACCTATTTTTGTTTACTGCCAAAATTCCAGAAGTTCCTCTGTAAAAACATGCCAAACTCTAACCACTAAGCAACTCTGTGAGCTTACAGCATAGCACAGAGGACAAATACGTTTCCGGGGAAGGATCCCCAGTGTACCTACCGTCCGCATCATGTCCTGCAAAGCACTTGCTTTTGACACGTCACCTGAGAAGTGAGCGCCATGGGACACCGGGAGAGCTTCCGCCAGCATGTACAGCAGCCGCACGGCTACCTCAACCTCCATGAAGCGCGTGGTCTGCCAGTTCCTACCAAGGCACAATACCATGCATCTGTGAGATCTCCACGGGAACCTCCCGTAGGACTCCTGACACACAGGACAGTGACCCACCAGAGTGCTCTCAATGGCACTGCCACACGCTCTGTAACGACCCTCATTAACCACCTTCCTGTAACCAGCCCTAATGAAACCCAGGGTTACCAGCAACCGTGGGAGGGGACAAGAGACAGTAAAGGCATGAGGGTGAGGGTGGCTGAAATACATTAAGTGCATGTATGGGATGCAAATATCACAATGAAACCCATTATTACATATAATTAACATGCTAATAAAAACCACTTTAAAAAGTCTTGAATGATTAAAAAGTTATGCCATTAGCTGTTAATTTTGCCAAGCAAGGTAACTTAGGCCACAGAGGTAGAGACAGGAAATATTACGAAGCAAAGCGAGCTATTTGCAGACACGTGAGGGGCAGTGAACACTACAGGACTCAGCTGTGGCAAACCGCCGTGGGAAAGGAGAGAGGAGCTTTACTCAAGCGAGGAGACTTACTGCAGCGTGGTACTAAAGACCCTGCGGACAGAAGCCAGCACTAGCTCTGGTGACACCTGGGCAAGTCTGTCCAACAGTAACTTCAGCTGTTTTCTGTATTCTACAAACATGGCTTCATCTTCACCCTGTGACACAAGTTAAAAGCCCTGTCTTAAAGTTTTAAGGCGCCAGCAATCAAGATGAATCAGCCATTAGGAGCACTTAGGGTGGGAGGAGGGAGCCAACACCAAAAGCAGTCCTCGGTCTCCACAGCAGCACCCTGGCCCACACTCACAACTGCACACACAATAATGATGCGCGTGCACACACACACATATCTCACACACACACACACACACACACACACACACACACACACACACGTCAATACACATCCACATACATCTCAATACACATACCTCTATATATTTAATTTTAATATCTTAAAATTACACAAGTGATCAGTTATCTCATACCTTCTATCTTTGAATAATTTTTAAAAAGTCACAAATGCTCAGCAGCACTTCCCTTCCTGCTCATTAATTAGTAATTCCAAAGATAACCGTAACCACCAACGCCTGGGCCATAAGGCCTCCAGAGGAGGGCAGGGCTGAGCGTGAACAGCTGGTATGGGTCCACATTAGGTTCAAGACTCGCTGTGCTCTCCGCTCACCCCCCACCCTCCCCAAGTGCTGGCAGCATCAGGAGGACTGGGGCTGATGTGTCGCTCACTGTCACTGTCACCCTTTGAGATTCATTCCAAGTACAGTGTCTTAGCTCACAGCTAACCAACACGTGCCTGGGGTTTCCAGAAAGCAGTGAACAGCCCCTAAGATAAGTGGGAAGCTGATGCTCACAACTCTGGACAAAACTCGCAGCTGAACAAGTCCATGCAGGGAAGCCCCATTCTCACCCTCCCTACTGGCTGGTGACTTGAGGCCTGGTGACTGGGCCTCCATCCAGCACTCTGATTAAACGTAAACAGAGATAAGATCATCAATAAACTGTCGACTATAAACTCAATGTTGCAAAGTATTGCTTTTCTTTCACTCACTGCTATGGACGTAATCTAGGACCTGCGTGCAATAAGCAAGGCTCACCACTGACTGCATCCCAAACCACATAATTTTTTAAAAATAGGACTCTTTGTTGTTTTGAGAAAGGCTCTCACTATACAGCCCGGTATGTAGCCCAGGCTGGCTTCACATTTATGACAATTATTTTTTTTCTAGGGCTGCCAACTGCTGGGATCTCAGGCGTATGTCACCATTCCCAGCTTTAAAAACGTGTGTGCGTGCGCGTGTGTGTGTGTGTGCGCGCGCGCGTGCGCATGCGCGTGCACGTGTGTGCGCACGCCCACACACTTACTCATACATGCACGTGCTTCAGGTACTGCCCTAAGGAGCGACCCATCTTTTGTGTGTATGAGGCTCTCTCATAAGGCCTGGGGCTCAGTGCCTAGGCCAGGCAATGTACTCCAGGGACCCACCCGCCTGCCTCCCCTGCTCCGGGACTACAAGCATGCACTGCCAAATTCAGCCTTCCACAGGCAGCAAGCACTTTACCAGATGCCCTCCCAAACCCTTAAAGAGCGAAGGATTCAGAGGCCTCCATAAGTGCTGCCCCAAACTAATAGCAATATAAATAACTAATCAGTATAAACAAGGTTGATTAAAACACACTATTTTTCTGTTTTAAAGGGCTCTAAAGCTAAAATATAAAATATTAATTTGCTGCAAACAAACAATAAAACTGGTTTTTCTTTGGTGCAAAACTCTTTACCTCATTTTCAAAGTTATATTCTTCATCATAAGTCAATTTTTTCATAACGGCCAACATGATTGCCTAAAAGTAGTGATAAAATAACATCTGTTAATTGTTCTTTTTAATCTGGAAGTTGTGCTTACATTTCAAGGTAGGTTTCAGACAAAGAACTGATCATCAGCTTTAGATGAGCATTTACTGACCCATTGCAAGGGCTCAGGGAATCTCACAGGAGCAGAGGTGGAAGCGTGGCATAGGGTGGAGTCCACCTTGGAGGGAGGCTACTAGAGACTCAGGAAACAAACAACTCACCAGAAGTCCCTAAAACTCACCAGCTTCACTAAGCCCCTCCCTCCCCAGGGCCATTCACCCACGAAGGACTGCAGGGAACAGACTCTCCAACACATGGAGCAGAGAACTCCATGACTGTGGCTTTTCAGTGACACGGCTGCCTCTGAGCAATCCCTCACCCACAGGCAGGTGAGGAACCCCAACTGATTTGGGAAAACAAATCTGCTGGTTTAAAAGAAGCCACTTACCTCTACATTAGCTTTTTGCTGATCCGAGAGCACTGAAAGCTTAAAATAAAAAGCAAACAACCATTTACTTGGTTTTCTGATGCTGTTATTTGCTTATCAAAGTATGTTTCTAATCAATTCTTCTAAAGCACACACAATGGAGCTTCTGGTACAGTTAAGGGACAGAACATTTTCCCAGCACACACAAGTCCCTGGGTCCAATATGAAAATAAAATACACATATTTCTGCTGAGTAGTTTGATAGCAAATCTATACTTAACAGATTCCTAAATTTAAGTGTAATAATTTTGTCTAATAAATAACTTGATATATAGGCAATAACAGATTAACTTGATTAAGTTATTTATTTCATATTTAGAAAGAATTATGCTGTAAGGCAGTGAAGGACATTTTTGTTGTTTTGAGACAGGGTCTCACTATTTAGTCACGGTGAGCCTGAAACTCATGCTATAGACCAGACTGTCCTTGAACTCAAGAGATCTACCTCTGTCACACCAACAGCTGAGATTAGGCATGCACAATCACGCTCAGCTTTTTAAAACAAAGCAAACGAAGCTTAGAAACCTAAGATATAACACTGTGGGAAGACTGGTTTCTCCAATGCTAAAATCCCTTGAACTCTGCATGTAAGCAGTTATATTTCTAAGAATTAGGAAAGCATAGGGTGGAGAGGCAGGGAATGTCGAGCATGGTCCAGGTTCTGGGTTCAGAACCTAACCAGTCAGCCCACAGAAGGCGTGATGGTGCAGAGTGCCGATTTCTGAGAATGGCCGACCACTGTTAAGTCAGCCCCTATGGCTAACTGCACAGGAATGGCCCACCAACACTCTGAAAGGACTGCAGTGGGAAGGGGGGAGTGGTCCCTTCCTCAAGGAGCTGTTACAGCTGCTAAGGAACAGGGAGATATTTTCTTCAGTGATGCAGCCTCTGGTCCTCTGGTAAGAGGCTCGTGCTCCTGTATACAACCCCTCGCCTACACTCCTGTAAACAACTGTAATGAAATTCACAAAACACCCAAAGGACATCAAGGCAAGACTAAGAAGGAGACAAAGGTACTGGTAGGACAAGAGGAGACAAGAATGGGTAATGGGGGAGAAATGGGATTGAAATGTATTACATACATGCATAAAAGTCATAATGAAAACACTTAATAACTAATCTTAATGCGGAAACCCTTCACCACGTGTTTCGTGCTATTACTGAAAATAACTGTCAGAGGGAGTAATTTAACACGTTTCCACTGTGCTCAGGTTTAAAACAACAGAAACAAAAATAACCCCAGCCTGTATTTATGATTTAGCAACGTGTATCTTTTGAGGCACGGACTCATGTTGCTCAAGCTAGTCTTGAACTTGCTGTAGAGCAGTTGATGACCCTAAGCCCAGTCCCCATTCCAAGTGCTGGGTCTCCAAGGCATGGCTCACCATGTCCAGTCCAAAGTTTGGAACTTAATCACCGTTTGTCTAAGTTTAATTTTTTAAGTAATAACTAAAAAATACAAAAGAAATACAGTAAGTAATATAATATATATGTCTATCTATCTATCTGTGTATGTGTGTCTTTTCTTTTTACTTTTTTCTGTATTTTCACTTTATATCAGTTTTTTCCATATCAAATGGACAACACTGACTTACCTGTTTCAGGATATGGAGATAATCGTAACAAAACCCAATGATGTTGGAGGAAATGTCATCGTCCTCATGAACTAGCAGCTGTAACATAAGTGGCACTTTTGTCTCAATAGCTTCGAGTGCCTCCTGCGCATTCTTGACAGCCCCATTCTTAATTAATTTAGTCCAGCTAACTATTAACGACTGTCCCATTCCATTTACCAGCTTAGAAAATCTGGCCACGAAGTCCAAATCTTCCTCCTATAAGCAAGAAGCAAAGACCTGGATTACAACCGCCTGCTGGGGTAAGGAAGAGAACCTCTGACCTTTGGCCAATTACAGGGTTCAATCTAAAAAGACAAATGACGTAATCCATGACTGACACGCAGGGGTTAGTGTAGGCGGGCTATGTGCCACAGTCAACAGTCAGCTTCCTCCTTCTACCAAGGGCCTCAGGGATGGAACTCAGGCCACAGCATCTCAAGGTAAGAGCTTTTATCTGCTGAACACTCCCCCGGTTCCCAGGACTCAATGTTAGGACATCAATGCTGCCGCACTGTATGTGAAAGGACTCACAACAGCCCTCTCTGAAACTGTTTCACCTTAACTTCCCTATAAAGACACAGGGCTGCTACATAGTGGCAGGCGTCAATCTCTGCCAGTGTTCCAGCCAGGCCTAGGTTATTTCTTTAATTACCCTTCAACCATTCTCCCATACACAGGGGCTCTACCTTTGCCATTTTGTATTTTCTTTTCTTAAACAACCCCAGATCCTAAGTAACACAGTAGAAGGTAACAAAGCTACCTTTGGTCCATGAAGGAACCTACTAATGCCGTTATTACTGACATTATCACCAATAAAAAGATGTCTCAGGATCAATCAAGGCCACTACCAAGCCCGACAGCCTGAGTTCCAGCCTGGGCCCCACCTGGTGGAAGGAGAGAAGTGACTCCAGGAAGCTGTTCTCTGACCTCCCCATTGGCACTCACTCGCACACATGCATGCACACAGACACACACTACATAAATTATATAAAAAACCCCCGGAGACGTCTGAGGAATCTTTTTCCTCAGCACTGCAAACTTGCAAAATGCATGTGCCATTCTGACTATCAAGCGTCGTTAACAGTTTTCAAAGCTTCCGTTTACAACATCCACTGACCTGGTCAATGCTGAAAAACCCAGCAGTCTGTAAAACTTGACACAAGGATTCTACTAGCTTCATCTTATCCACAGGGTCCATCCCTTTATTTACAATTTCAAACAAACAGTCACATGCTTCTTCCCGTAGAACTTCTACTGACATGTGACCTAGCAGCATATTTATAAACCTGGGGATGGGGAATCAAAGTTTTAACCTCTTCAGTTCATGAGTTGTAGGCACCGACTCTGCACGTTTACAGTTTACGGGTCGCAGGCATACGCACCTATCGTTGGCTATGAGGGATAAGTCTATCCAGGAGACGTAAGCCCCGACTACCTCAAGGCACTGGCACAGCACTTCCGAATTAGTATACTGGTAATTGTGTAAGATCTGGTACCACGATTCCACCAGGTTTGGAATGCACTGTTCCCTCATGGTGTCCTTTATCAGAGTATTCCTGCGAGCCTCCTGGGAACAAAGCAGCAAAGACAGGGAAGGTTTCCAAGCAGCACTTGGTGTCCGAGTGCGGCGGCGCACAGTGACTTCCTCCACAGGAAACGTCCAGGCCGGCTAATAGTTCCTACCATGGCTTCCTAGTTATCTGCTCTAAAATTACATCCTGTGATTCTCTGTGTTTCCTTTTTCCGTTCTATTCCACGGTACCAGACTTTATTCATTAAATACAAACCATAAATAAGCACTGCTTAGAAATTTTAAGCATGTGAAATTTTTTCTAAATATTACACAAACATGGTAAGCTATTTAGAAATGGCAATGACTTAAATGCACAATGTCCTTTAAATTTATGAATATTTTAGTTATTATCATCAAACTATTACACATTAAAGCCGTCTCCAGTTCTGTTTTTGTTTCTTTCTAAGTCAGGTTCTCAATATATGACTCAGGATGACTGCAAGCTTGGACACCCCCACCCCCACCGCAGTTTCCCAAGTGCTTGCTAAGAAGTATCCAATTAAAACTCTCACACTCTGTACTAATCATTTTTATACCGAAGTGAAAGAGATCAAACCCTGAGCCTCCGGCACACTTGGCAAGTGCTGTGCTGCTGAGCTGGTTCACCAGAATTTTCTCTTGCTTACCACGCCTAAGGCTGGACTAAGGTGTACCTCAGTTGTAAAGAGTCCTTGGCAGTGATGATACAGTATATCCAACTACTAGTGCTACTTTACTCAACAACAAACTGATTTTTAGAAGAAGGCAAAGGAGATGTTAAGCTGCAGGAAGAAAAGGGGACTGTGACTGGCTCAGACTCCTGAGGAGGAGGAGCTGGCGTCCGCGACATAAGCCATTGCTTCTCCCCTGTTCAGAAGCATTAAGTATGGACCACATTTCACAGGAGCCATGAGACAACAAACTTGGGTACTTTACTGGAGACTAAGGGCTTAGTTTTTAAAACCTAAGGAATGCTCTAATTTCAATCTATGGGATGGGAGGGGTTAAATTTCACTGTCAGCAAATTCAAGGTACTCGGTCTCGGTACCTCGGTACCTCTGTAATCTAAGAACGTGACAAGGAAGAGACTCCCTGTCCTTTCTGTCATGTTTGCTTCCCCTACAAAACTTATACTATGAACCCAAGTTACTTGCCTCTGATGTATGAACCACATCCCGGTCCACCAACTCTGAATCAATGGCCATGAGGATTCGCAGGTACAGATCCACTCCCCTCGGGTTTAGGTCCACAACTGAGAGAATGTCAAAAAAAAACTTGGGCCATTTAGTGAGATACTCTGTAACAAAAAGCAAGGCGAAGACTTGGGCTGCTTTGTTTCGTATGAAGGTCTTCTCTGGCTGGGGATTCAGCATCTGACAAACAGAAACATTCATGAAAACACATTCAAACTATTCAGAAGCACATTGGTTTTTTTCTACTTATCACTAGTGGCAAATATGAAACCAAACTTCAACACTGCCCAGATTGGTGGCAGCGCAGCTGTGCAAACTTACCCACGTGTGCAAGTGAGGTCACATGATGAGACAAGAATAATGGCTGCCCCTTAGAATTTTTATTTTCCTACAGTATTGGGGATAAATCTGAATGCTACTCAAGCATTCTACCAGAGACACACAGTCAGGCCTTTTTGTTTGAGGGGGGGGATGTTTGCTTATTTTGTTTTGAGTCAGGGTCTTACTATGGAGCCTAGGCTGCCCTCACTCAGAGATCCACCCACCTTTCTGCCTTTGCCTCTATGTGAGACTCAGGGTGTGAGCCACCAGGCCCATCTCAGGCCTTCAGGTTCTTTTTTTTTTTTTTAAGACAAGGTCTACTAGGCAGCTCAAGTTGACCTTTAACTTGTTACAAACTACAGGCTGGCTACAAAATAACAATCTTCCTGCCTCTGCCTTCTAAATACTGAGATATAGGCATGAACCCATAACTCTTAGTCATTAAGTTTCATGAACAGAATTTTAACAATTCACATAATTTCTTCTAAGAAAAAAAATTCAATCGCTTTTCCTTCTTTGGTTAGATTGTAAAGGAAGAGGCTCTGGTTAAATACAAAGCTTTGTATGTTAAACGTAGCCAGTTCACCAGGAGGAGAGTGAGAATAAACAACTCTATTGCTCTTGTAGAAGGGCCTCTGTAAACAGGCTATGTCGGCACAGGTCAGCTCCAAGGACCAGACAAAAAAGCAGTTACTGTCATGGAGTTTAATAATATCAGTAAACTATAGGCGTTAGAGAGACGGCTCAGCAGTGAAGTGCAGGCACTGCTCATGCAGAGAACCTGAGGTCAGTTCCTAGAACCATCTAGAACTCCAGCTGCAGGGAGTCTAACGCCCTCTACTGGATTCCGTGGGTACCTGTAATCAGGTGTACATACCTACACAACAAACGCATATGCACATAATAAAAAGAAAAAGAAAGCTTAAATTTTTTTTTTAAATAATGAATTACTTTTTAAAACCAAAGTTCCAGCTAGGTGTGATGGCAGGCACAGTTTGATCCTGTAGTGGGAGGTGGGGGCAGGAGTCCCGGGTTGCCAGGGCTACACAGAGATACTGGGTCCAAAACAAAGCTTTCACAGCAAGTTACAGAAAGTCCAACAGTTTTGGTTATTACCACAATCTTAAGTTATTACTGTTTCTGCCCATGATCTTCAAGACTAGCGCTTTAGACATAAAAGATGAAGCCTCGGACTGCTTGAGGCACAGAGGAGTAACTATCTTACCTGAGCCTGAAGCCATGAGAGAAGTGTCTCCCTGATGAGCTGCTGCTGAGCAGTGCTTAGTTCTGAGTACCTGAGTAAAGACACAACAGTCACTACTGTGTCAACTGTGGTCTGAGGTTTGCAAAGTAAATCTCACCTATGAGAAGCGGAGTGTTTTATAGCACTCGGGGTTTCCTAGAACACAATGCAGACACCCTTTGTCACAGGACTGAAGAATGCACAGATCAGAGTATCAGATAGGCCATAGTCATTGATCTCAGATTATTGGCTCAGTTCACCATCAAACAGAAACGACAGCTGTGTGATTCTTCAGACAAACTATGTGTTGAGGTCTGTGGTCTACACTAAGCCTGTAGACCCACTGACTTAGTTTGGGATAAATCACAAAAACGCTCGCAGCCCAGAGATAACGTCTAGGTTGTTAGTTTGCCACCTGTATTTTGGTTTCCTCAAGGTTGGAAAAGCAAATTAAAACATTCCTATCCCAAAAAACCTCGGAGATTAAAGACAGTGAAATGGCCTTACTTGTATTTAACTTGATGCTCTAATACTTGGAAGCAGAAGAACTTTATGTGATCATCACTGAAAAAGCAAAAGAAAATTAAATAATCACAAAATGGATTGGGGAAAACAAAGGCAAAATACCAGTAACAACTGTGACACTTTTCAGAAGAGGCCTCTTGGCTGGCTTTCCACCGACCGACTCCATTTCACTTATTTTTATTACAGTCTTCTTTGTTCTATGGCAGTGCTGGGTACCTAGGGCCTCCTGAACTCCAGGCAAAGGCCCCACCAACGGGCGACAGGCCCAAACCCTCTGTTTACAGGGTTAAGAAAGCTCAGAATACAATTTCCGACATGTGGAAGTCCCATTACATATTACAAGCAACACAACCACACGCTCTGATACACACAGTACTTTGTAAAGAGAGGCCATCGCCTCAGACTCTAACGTAGAGAGTCTGGGTTCCCGGACGTGGTTCTGTGCTTGACTTTAGAATGGTTAGTGATGCAGGTGACAAGAGACTGAGCACATCAAAGACACCGTTTTTGACCTACTTGAAACCTAAGTGTCCTTAGTCAGTGTTCTTACAGCAAACACAGAATAAACAGGGTAGGAAGATTCTTAGTTTACCCTAAAAGTTTATTCAAGAAACAAAACTATAAATAAAACCACCTTTTAAGATGGGAGGAAAAAAAAAACCCAACTCGTGTCCATTATCCATTTCTTTAGTGTTAGGTAGTGTTAGACTCTAACAAAACTCCTTCAGGGCCCAAGAATCTGCTCAGTCAAGATGGATGGTACATGAGACAGGCTTTGTGTGGGGACACTGTTTCCTATGACAGTAGTCACAGTAGGAATGGAGATACTTCTAATGTCCGGGAAAACGAGTCTCTGTGCAGAGTCAAGCGACAGACTGTGACCAAACAGAACTGTGGGCACAGTACCCCGGCAACTGCAGCCAGAAGGCCGTGAGCAGAGCCGCGCTGCTGTCCCCAGCAGCAGGCTGCTTGCAACCTGCTGACTCACTAGCTTTCCTCTGCCAGTTTTTCTTCTTTAGTAAGAAGCTAACTTAACTAACAATGAAACGAGTACACAAGTTTCTATTTCTGTGAAACTGTGCTTGTTTTTGAAAGACTAAACAGAAGGACACGTTGCAGGGGAAAGCTTTTTACATGTGACAGGGCCCCAGTGATGGGGACAGAAGAGCTGGAGAGAAGTATTTTGAGATCTGCTCTCACCCCCACTGAGGTTCATGCTGGAAAGCCTACAGGGTGGGTTATGGGTGTAATAACTACTAATGACAAGACCTTGGTCCCAACACCAAAGAGCAGTGACGGAATACTGATACACTGTAAGTGAAAGCTGTAAATTAAGATACAAGTCATTGGCCTGGCATGGTGGCCACGCCTTTGATCCCAGCACTGGGGAGGCAGAGGCAGGTGGATCTCTGTGAATTTGAGGCCAGCCTGGTCTACAAAGCCAGCCCAGACAGCCAGGGCTTATTACACAGAGAAACACTGTCTCAAACAAACAAACAAACAAACAAACAAACAAACAAAAAGATACATATCATCCTTGCTCACTTTTACTAACTCCCAATAATAAGACAAAGACACGGTTAGTGTAGCCTACACCAGTGAGGACTGGCTCTTAGGCAAGTAACACGCATAATCAATTCTGAATTAGTTTAAAAAGTGGTTTGCTAGTTTTTTCTTTTAATGCTACGAACAGTTTTCTAAAAAAACAAGTCACAGAATCTTTAAAAAAAATAAAAAATAAAAATAACAAAAAACTTCCCAAAGAAAAAATTAAAATGCCTCACAGAAATGTTCATCTTCCAGACAATACGGAGACTCCATCTTAATTACCTGTATGTCTTCTGTGCCAGAGCTTCTGCACACACCTGCCAGGCATCTGGGGAAATCTTTAACTGCTCAAAGTAAGCCAGGGCCTGAAAGATGGCAAAACAAAGTAACATGTTTGATATTGAACTCTGATGCCCCCTCACACTAAACAAAGGGTGGAGGGAACCAAGAATCAACAACAATTTGGGATTAATACAACAACTAAAACATCCAATCCAGGCAAAGTCCAGATCACCCCTAAAAGTAGCTCAGTGACCAATTATCAGACGCTTAAGCTAGTTTCCTTACAGTAAAGGAGACGGAGAAACAACGACCAGCGGCCGTCACTGGGTTATGTCGACGACAGAGAAGGAATGGCTCAGTGGTTTGTCAAGTTACACAGGAACACACAACCATAGAAGGGTCTGGAATGCGGTGCCATGCACACACATGCCCCCCGCCATAAGTAGATGCAACACAAAGTAACAGAAACTTTCAACCCAGTGAGTAATCTGTGACACATGGAGGGGAAGGAGCCCTCACCTTCTAGGCTAGCAAACACTGTGTGGACAAGGAAGGAGACACAAAGGCACAGGAGCCCCTGACCCTTCCAAACATCTCTTCCATTTGGCTGTTTCTGAGTCATGTCCTTTATAGCAGACTGGCAATATTACGTTACTGCCCTCCTGAGCCCTGAGCCACTGTAACAGATTATCCAGCCTGCGGAAGGAGGTAGTCCTTGACTTAGCAGGCTGGCATCAGAAGTACGGATGGTCTGATGTCAGTTTCTACAAGCCCAGAATTCTCACTGGGAACATCTCAGAAGCTAGGACAGAGGACAGATTAAGTCCCTGAGGCACCACATGGTCAGGTGTGGCGGGGCTTGTCTGTTCTCTAAGTACTGAATGGGGGGTGCGTGAGGGGGGTGGAGGGTGGGAGGGAGAGAGGGAGAGGGGAAGGGAGGGAAAGAGGGTGAGAAAGAATAACCAGAAGTCTTTGCCGTGCTTGTCTCTGGATTCTGAATCCATGTTCAGAAAGAAATCTTGTGGCAACGAAGAACAAGATGCAGCCTTCACCTCCAGGTTCTTCTGCCTTGCTCCTGCATCACATGACAGCAGTCAGCTTGGCATTCTCAGCATTGTTGCTGACTGATGCCCATGCAGAAACGGACTGACATACGGACACTCGAACCAGCCCACCCAATGGTAACTTCTCACTATTCCTGCGCTGCAGCATCAGGACCACCAAAACCTTCATCCACTGTCTCAACATTCTTTCCTCTTCATCCTTGTCGATCCTGCTGCTCATGTTGGTGTGTCATGAAATCTGATAAAATCAGACGCCTAAAATATTCCCATCACAGGACCCATACTTATAAAAAAAAATTATTTTATTAAAATCACAATACATCAGTGATCTTTTCTGGAAAAGAACACCAAGGTGCATTTTTAAAAAATCCGTTGGGCAGAGCTGGTAAGATGGCTCAGCAGGGAAAAGGGACCTGAGTTCAAGCACTGGAACCCAAGTAAGATGGAAAAGAAAGAACAGACTCCATCCAAGCAGCAAGGCCCGCCCCCCCACCCCCTCCACCCCCCCACCCCCGCACACACAAGTAATTAACTTTGTTCATTTTTAAAACGTTGAATACTGGAACGTAAAAATTAACAGGACTAAAAAAAAATGCATTAAGAAAATAGGGGTAAGAACTGGGCCCAGTGAGTCAAGCCTACAGCCAACTCAAGGAAAGACCAAAGAGGTTTGCCCAAGGCTGGAGGCCAGCCTGAGCTACAGAGTCAGCTTCTGTCTCAAACAAACAACATCACCAGGCAGGAAGTTTATGGTGGGTGTGGTGGGGCGTGCCTGTAATGCCAGAACCTGGGAGGATGAGGCAGGAGAATCAGAACAGCCATGCCATCCTCAATTGCAGTGGCTGATTCGAGGCTAGCTTAGGTGCTACGTGAGACTGTCTCAAAAACAAAGCGAATATAACGGAGCTAGGGATACGGTTCAGGGTGTAAACTCTGATTCCTAGAGCCCACCTGGCAGGGGAAGGAGAAACACTTCTACAGTTTGTCCTCTGACCACAGGTACACATACAGGCTTGTCATGCTCGGCCCAGGGAGTGGCACTATTAGGAGGTGTGTTCTTGTTGGAGTGGGTGTGGCCTTGTTGGAGTGGGTGTGGCTTTAAGACCCTCATCCTAACTGCCTGGAAGTCAGTCTTCTCCTAGCAGCTTTCAGCTGAAGATGCAGAACTCTCAGCTCCTCCTGCACCATGCCTGCCTGGATGCTGTCATGCTCCTGCCTTGATGATAATGGACTGAACCTGTAAGCCAGCCCCAATTAAATGTTGTCTTTACAAGAAGAGTTCTTGGTCATGGTGTCTGTGCACAGCAATGAAAACCCTAAGACAAGGCTCACATGAGCCAGGCAGTGGTGGCACACACCTTTCATCCCAGCACTTAGGAGGCAGAGGCAGGTGGATTTCTGAGTTTGAAGCCAGCCTGGTCTACAGAGTGAGTTCTAGGACAGCCAGGGCTACACAGAGAAACCCTGTCTCAGAAAACCAAAAAAAATAAAAAAATAAAAAAAAATAAAAAAATACATGGACAAAACCATGCCCCGCCCCCACCCCACCAACACTAACGAAGGCAGAGGAGAGGGCAGGAGACTGCTCACCAGGTACAAAGGGCGTCATGAGTGACGTGAGAGTGATCCCAGAACCCACACCAAAGGGGGAGGAGAGTCCCTTCCCCACAAAGTCGCCCTCTGACCTCCACACACATGCCATGGGCACAGTCATTCTTAAAAGAATTTCCTAAAGGAAGAAAGGCCAGTTATGGTAGAATCCCAGCAGTCTTGAAGCTGAATCGGGGACTGCTGGGAGCTCAAGGTGAGGCTGAGCTGCATGGGGAGCTCCAGGCCATAGTCCAGGTAACACAGCAAGACTATGCCTCGAACAAACTGAACCGAGTTTGCAAGGTAGGCTGGAAAAAAATCTCTGGGACCCCACAGAGTTGACGTGGAACAAAACAAAAACAAAAAAACAAACTAGGACAAAAAAACGAGCATAAAGCTCTGTGGTAAGAGTCCTTGGTTCAATTCCCAGTACTATAAAAAATGAAAACCCCAAATCATCTGACACATATAAAACTTTTAATTATAATCAGCATGCAACACCAAAGCAGACTGAGGGTAAGACTGTAATGTGTCAGCTACTTTGAAAACAGGTGGTTTAAATCTCCATGAAAATAAAACCATTTACAGACAAAAAGCCTGCACTTCTAGGGGTCTTTCGGTTTTTTTGTTTGGTTGGGTTTTTTTGCGACAGAGTCTCTGTGTACTGTTGGCTGTCCCGTTGTAGACCAGGCTGGCAGAGATCCGCCTGCCTCTGCCTCCCAAACGCCGGGATTAAAGGTGTGTGCCACCACTACCTGGTTTCAACTGCTAGGTTTTTGATGTTCTGACTAGATGCTGACACCTAGACTCCTATTATTTGCTGTATTTGCTGTGTTCCTTCTTATCAGCAGAGGTATGTATAGTATTAGAAACTGCTTGGGGAAATTTTGTTTTTTTAAAGCACCGTAAAAGTCAAACAAATATGGCCTTAATACTTAGTGAGATTGTTAACTCTGACTCATTTATAACTCTCCTTGCTACAAGAATACCCCTCCTTCCTTTGATCCTAAAGTTCAGAACACTCATGTCTTTAAAAATTAATTAAAGGCTTGTTCTTCTAGAGTCTTCTTTTATCATTCAGCTATAGTAGTTATTAGACTTATACACTACATTGGGTTTAATTGTTTACATTTATCCAAATATACCAGCATCTCTTAATGGATTTCTTGTCACAAAATCGTTTTATATAACTTAAGGTGTAGCATATCAAAACTGCTTATTTCCAGTCTGCAAAGACTAAATAACAAGGAGACTGGCTGTCACCAACTTCAGAGTTAAGCAACTTACAAGTCCAAGGTAAACAACCACAAAGTAAAACAAGCACTGCCTACTACAAAGTTCTCTGTCTCTGTAACTGTGTTACAACGTCGCAACAATTAATTAGCCACGTCCCATGTTGCACAAAGACCTGCCTTCACAGGTCAGATTTCAGGGCGCTGGCTCAGCCAATTTAACAAAAACCAATCAGAACACTTATGTTTCAATATTCAAAACATGCCTCAAATCGGTCTGGTCCTATTAATGTTTACTCAAATCATACCTCTATCATCAGATGTGTTTGCTGTCTAAATCCTCTAATGCATGTTTGTGGTTTCCTGCTTTTAAAAATAATTACGTTGACTGACTTACCCTTTGTCTGAAGTCTGAATCGGCATTTGGATTTAACCCTAAAAGAGCCTGTTCATCCATTTCTGCCACTATTCCTGGAGTTTCCCGATCACAACAGACGTGGCTTCTAATCCCACAGAAGAATCCACAATCATCTGCACACAGAAAACAAAAGATGATTATCTAGAATATAGGAAGTGGCTGAAAATACACAGCTCCTAAAGAGTCAAAGCCCACCTTAAGCTAACAGAGCCTAGATCTCACAAGAACATGAGTGGGCTGGGCAGTGGTGGCGCACGCCTTTAATCCCAGCACTTGGGAGGCAGAGGCAGGCGGATTTCTGAGTTTGAGGCCAGCCTGGTCTACAGAGTGAGTTCCAGGACAGCCAGGGCTACACAGAGAAACCCTGCCTCGAAAAACCAAAAAAAAAAAAAAGAACATGAGTGGACTCTACGGCACACAGCAGTGGAATTTTGCAGACTCTAAACAAGTACACTGTTAAAGCTCTCAAGTGGTATTGTTCGGTAAAGCTCACCAGCCAAGTACAAAAAGTAATTCTTCTAGAAATATGCATGAAGTGCTGCAGGGGGCTGAGGGGACAGTAGATCCCCAGAGCTTTCTGGTCAGCTCCTCCAGCCAAATTGGTAAGCTCCAGGTTCAGTAAGACCCTGTCTCAAATAATAAGGAACGGCGGGCAGTTTTGACAAATATGAGAGGTAGGAGAGTGAACAGCATGTATTCTATGTATGAAATTGTCAAAAAATAAGTTATATAGTGAAAATCAACAGAGGAAAATAATAAATAAGAGGCCCAGCCTAGCACATGCTCAACAACAACAAAAAATCCTAAGCAAACTTGTTACAGTTATCCATAGAGAAGGAATCCCTCACACACCTTCGCCCTCTACACATTCGGAAAAACATTTGACCAAAATAAAATGAGATGGTAAATCACCCATCTGTGACTAAAACACAAGGTTAAAAGGTAACAACTTCCTAATAAAGACTGGTAAAAGACGCTGAGAATTCTGACCTCCAGAGCCTTGCAGGCTTAAACATTGTTACAATATGGTAAACATTTTATACCACCTGCAAAGGTGGATGTGGTGGGGGTGGGGGCGAGAAATACACGTAAAATAGGAAGCCTTCGTTTTTCCTCAGCCATTAAGTCAAGAAGAATCAAACAATGTGGAAAATTCCTCCACACCGACTTAAGCCTGTTTGAGATCGACTGTATCTTTCCAGCCTTTTAACATGAAGTTGACAAGTCGCTTTAATACAACGTAACTTCCCCCAGTAACAACTAATTAAGCCTTCCAAAAAGTACTCGTTTTTCAGGTTACAGGGAAACATTAAGCTTCTCCACTGCTGCAAGACTGTAAAGAAGCAAAGAGGGAAAAGGGCTGTCCCTGCTGGCAAATTACTACGCAGAAATAACACTTTCTCTCATATTTGTCCCGGGGTGGGGAGCGAATCAACTTTGAGATCCCTACAGCTCAAACTGGTGGGACGCACACCAAAACTATCACAGATGGGGCTGGGGGTCAGCCTCCTAGGCCGGCCTCGCCCCCTATCCTTCGTCCGGATCCCTCCCTGGGCGAAGCCTCGTGGCCACCCGGGTGATGAAACACCCGGCAACCGGCAGCCACGCACTAGGGACGCGGCCGCCACCGATCGTCCCCAACCCCAAGTCCCGCTCGCCCGGCCACGTAGGGTCCCCGGCCCGCCGCCCTCCGCCTCCAGTCACCATCACTCCAATATCTCTTCCTCGCCTGCACTCTTGAGGGTCGGCCAGCCGCAAGGAGCGGCGCCGTACACAGGGAGCACGGAGAGCGGCCCTCGTCCTTGTCGCTGTAGTCCTCCACTACAGCCGCAGCGCTAGAGCCGGAGCCGGCCCGGGCCGCGCTCCTCTCGGCGCTCGGCGTTCCCCGGGCGCCTTCTCCTGCGTGGCGCGGAGCGGGGCGGGCAGGTTGGCAAGCCGGCGGGCGGAGTCGGCGGCCCTGGAAGGAAAACTGCGCAGGGGCCCGCTAACGCCGCCGCTGAGTCAGCGCGAGGCACGCCCCCCGCGTCGTGCTGCGCGGACCCGCGCCAGCAGCAGCCTCATGGAAGAAGAGTGCAGACGGCCGCCCGCGGGCTGGGCCCAGGGGACTACAATTCCCAGCGTGCAATGCGCACGGGACGCTTCCTAGCGGAGGACCGCACACGTGCTCCCTGGAGCTCGCAGGGGGCGTGGCCGACGGACCTGTGGTGCATGCTGGGAGAGCGCATCCCGCCCTCCTAGCTACAGGTTACTTTGGTCCTCTAAGCTTTTTAAAGATTGGCCACGTTGCGCCCTGCTTTGAACGACTGCGTTAGTTAGTTACTCTCCGCGTCCTCTAGAAGGGCCTGGTCAGGTGGCAGATGGCTTATAGTGCCGAGATCCTAAGATTGGAAAAGTGGATGTGGTTCAAACCACGTGTTGAGTCAGTTGCAGAATTCCTTTCCAGTGGTTGCACGTGTCAAGAGTTCAGAAGCTTAAGGATCTGACAGTTTTTAAAAATACACTGTATTTTTATTTACTTGTCTTGCTTTTGAGGCAAGATCACACTCCATAACCCAGGCTGGTTCACTCTTTTTTCAAGTTTGCCAGGTTAGCCTAAACCTCACAAATCCTGGAATCACAGGCATGAGCCACCACGCCCAGTTTAAATATTACTAAGTTTATCTACAAAAAGAGAATGAAAGATAGAAAAAAAAAGAAAGCTGAAAATATTCCGGGTGATGGTGGCGATTACCATTAATCCCAACACTGAGGAGGCAGAGGCTGGTGGATCTCTTGAGTTAGAGGCCAGCTAGATCTACAGAGTGCCAGAACTACAGAGAGAAACACAGTCTCAAAAAATGGAAGGAAGAAAAGAGGGAAAACATTCGTAGACAGTCCCGTGCTTATGTTCGCTTTGTTTATTTGATCCCTAGTTATTGTTTCTTTGTGAGAGTGATCCCTAGTTATTGTTTCTTTGTGGGAGCAAAGCTCCATCAGCTTCATCTCAATCCTAAGCCTGCTCCTCTTTTATTGTTGGCATTATGTATGTTACATCCCCGTTTTATGTAGAGTGGGACAGTACTAGCCTCAGAGGGTAAGGTTTGGCTAATTTTATTTAGAGGCGGGGGCTCACTGTGTAGCTCTGGTTAGCCTGAAACTTGCTGACCTTACCTGTTCTCTTTCCTCAAATTCCAGAGTGCTGGGGTTCCAGGTTGCCACCAGGTCTGACTATTTTACAAATTAACTTTAATACACGTGTTAGCCATATCTTGGGTGACACTGTTTCTGGGAATACATGAACAAACATCTATTTGCTGCAGATAGGTATCCAGATACGGTACTGATGACAGACTAAAGTGAGGATACCACAAAAGTCAAGCTTGGTGAACCAATGGCTTTTAGTGGGGTTACTTACAGGAGCAGAAATGACGTAAAGACAGCGGCCTCACCGATGCCTACCTCAGTATAAGTGACAGATCACCTAGCGTATACTATAAAATCGGAAGTCAGCAGGTGGGAGAGGTCCCAGGCGGTTCAGCTTGTCTAAGGGTGTATAATGTGGGGAGGGGATGGTTTTGTTAGTCAGGTTAGTTTCTGGGAAAACATTGAATTGTTTACTTCCTGAGTTTAAAGCGTTTATTCCCAGGTTGGAGTGTTTCAATTCCCCTTTAACACCTTGTGTAGTAAAGAGCATCAGCCCAACACAGAAGGAAAACAACAATACAGTGCATCCAACAAGTAGATTTCATTGTTTCTTAGAGACAGTATTCTACAATGTAGCTCTGGCTGTTCTGGAACTCACTATATACCCCAGGCTAGTCTTGAACTCACACTACCTCTGTTTCCCTCTCAAGTACTGAGATTAAAGGAGTGTGCCACTGCACCTAACTCAACATTTAGACTTCCTATCTTATTCAGTACATGCTGAATACAGGTTGAATGCAGTCAGAGCCTTGCCTCTAGCTCCCACTAAGAATAAGCCAGACCTGTTTTACAAGCCTGTGATCCAAGCTGCTTGGGAAGCTGAGGCAGGAGGATCTCAACTTCAAGGCCAGCCAGGGCAAAATAGCTATACCCTATCTTTAAAAGTATCTGAAGAGGTCTAGGGATATAGTTCAATGATCAAGCATGTTTGCCTCACATCCCCGACCCTAGCTTCAATGCCTTGGACCACAAAAAGAGCTAACCAAACTTGAGGGCGGAGAGAGGGAGGAACGGAAGATGTAGAATAAAAATTAATGTTACCACTTAGCAGCTACACTTACTTACTTATGTTACTAAAACTCCTTCCCAGGGGAATCTTAAAGTCTACCCCTCTTCCTAAGGTCCTAAGAACAAGCCCACCTAGACTCCATCAAAGTTCAGTGCGAGGAACCCCGGAGTTTATTGGGCTTCCTTACAGAGCATGAGTAAGGGGTTACTTACTGAGTGTGGGTGCTCCTCTCCCTTAAAAAAAAGCTGCTCTGGAAAGTCTTTACCCGCTGGGCACTGGTGGTACACGCCTTTAATCCCAGCACTTGGGAGGCAGAGGCAGGTGGATTTCTGAGTTCGAGGCCAGCCTGGTCTACAGAGTAAGTTCCAGGACAGCCAGGGCTACACAGAGAAACCCCATCTCGAAAAAAAAAAAAAAAAAAGAAAGAAAGTCTTTACCCATCAGGGATGATGGTTCTATTGTTTTATAACAAAATCGATTTTGCCAACGAAGACTTGGGGGCCTCCTAGCTCAGAGAGGCAGAGAAAGCACCCAGCTGACCTTCCTTCTTAGCCAATGTCCCACCAGGAATCCCCTCCCTCACACTGTCTCAAAAAATCCTCCTTCAAACTGAATGTCCCTCCCTTCTACTTCCTGTGTGTCTCTCTATCCACCCTCCTGACTCCCTCTTACTCTCTATGGTTTTTTTCCTTAATAATCCTATGTTCACTTCCTATCAGCTGGCTGCTTGCTCCACCTCTTGACCAGTGGTTCACTTTATTTAATCCTGTTTACAATATTCAAGCAGAAAGCTCCTGGATTAAAAGTGTGGGTTAAGGGCTGGGCGGTGGTGGCTCACGCCTTTAATCCCAGTGCTCGGGAGGCAGAGGCAAGTGGATTTCTGAGTTCGAGGCCAGCCTGGTCTACAGAGGGAGTTCCAGGACAGCCAAGGCTATACAGAGAAACCCTGTCTCGAAAAAACCAAAAAAAAAAAAAAAAAAAAAAGTGTGGGCTAAGGCTGAGCCACACCACAACTAAAACCATGCATTTCCAGTAAATAACACAATCTCAGAGTGTCATCAAATATCCTGCAACAGGCTTCTCTCAGCCACACAGATGAAACACCTCTCATCCCTCAGCCTTGCCCCACCTACACATACTAGCCCCTCCCCTAGGCCAGTTTGGACAGAGGTATGTACAATAGGTGGTGAGGGTTGGCTGAACACTCCAAGGAGAATCTCCTGGCTTTACCCTCTATGATCTTTTGCAAGCCAAGTGGGCATAGTTGAACTCCCCAAGATGGCCATTGTTTGCCTAAGAGGACATTCCTGTACAACAGCTGACCATGTTCAAGACACAGCATTTTGTGCATAGCCTTTAATCTTGTCTAAACACCTTTAACTGTTTGAAATGTCAGGCTGCAGGGCTGGAGAGATGGATCTGCAGTTAAGAGTTACTCTTCCAGAGGACCTGAGTCTGATTCCTGTTAAGGCCTGTATAGCCAACCATTTCATGCCTGTTACTGTTACAAGAAAACCTTCTCATGTGCCGTTACTAGGAACTTCTTTGTGCCTGAGTTAACTGTTAACCCAATTCTCTTATGTTCTATGCTTTGGCGTTCTTGGAAAATAATCACAACAGAGGCCAGTTAGAATGACTTTGTATGGATAGCTACAATAAGCTTGGACCCAGTACCTCCCTAGGAATTGACATCCTACTTGGCAGAAAGAAACATGACAGCCTGGTTCGCAAGTTGGCACATGAATGCTAAGTATGTCAAGTCACACCCCACCACCATTGAATGACCCAACCGATGAGGACAGGACGTGTACAACAAAGACATGTTCCCAAGGAAGTCTCCTGTCCCTAAATCCTGATTGGGAAAATTACTGGGCACAGATGTTTGTGGATTTCAGGCTTAATAGCTCTGTAGGTCACAGTTTAGCTTCTGGATCTAGAGTACATCTCTGATTGATCAGTTTTGGGGTGTGTGTTCAATAAACCAGCCCAGTTTGACTGAGATGGGTGTCTGAGTGGTTTGTGTGATGACTCCCAAACCTCACCAATTCCCAGCTTGTGACTTTAGCTCTGGAGAATAAAACCTCTAGCCTCTGCATGCATCCACACACATGACACACACTTGCACTTTCATACTTACACACACACACACACACACACAGAGGCATGCACACACATGATTAAATTGTGTCCTGAGTCTAGCATAGGCTGGCCCCTTGCTCCAGTTCGAATGAGTTACTGCCTGAATTTTTAGCTGTGAGACTTGGCCATCACTGATCCTGGTTTAAGAGGCTCTGCAATGTATATGTTCAGCATATTTCACTTCCTCTTCCTTAGGAATTATCACGACTACATTTGCTTGCCTTTTTCATCTGTGAGAATTTCATTACACAGCACTTACCCATAGCTTGCCTACAGTTCATTTATTTAGTAGCATCAACCCTTTCCTCCAGTTCAAATGGGATTTAAAAATTCTCTTCCGGCTTTGTAAACTCATTATTTCAGAGTAAATAAGGAAGTGTTGTGTGGACTCCAACTAGAGAACCTGAGAGGGACATTAACATGACCATCTTCCGGACTGGCTGTCCTGTCCTGGAAGGGATACACACTTTCTTATCTCAGACAGCAAGATGATGACGGCAAACAGCACTCATCCTTTCAGCAGAAGGCCTATAGTGGTGACGTCACATCTTGTCGACAGGTAGACATGATTCTAAGTGCTTACACATTAGTCCTCACAGCCACTGTATGGAGATAGGTACTGTTATTAACCTCAGTTTTAATTTTTTTATAGTTTATTTTGTTTTTATTTGGATGTCTGTATTGTATGCCCTGTGTCTGCAGGTGCTGAAGGAGGCCAAAAGAAGGTGTGGGATCTCTTGGCGCTGGAGTCGCAGGCAGTTGGGAACCACCTGACAAGATTCCTCCGGAAGAGCGGTAAGTACAAGGACATCTCTCTAGCCCTATTCTGTTTTATAGATAAAAAGTCTGGAGTTCATAGATGTCAAGTAATAGATAAATGCTTCATGCAGTTCCATGATGACAGCTGATATTACAGAACTGTGCTATATACTCAATTCTTTCTATAAATATGCTCACAAACCTTTTTTTTTTTTTAAACAACATTGATTTTTAAAAAATTTTTACTTTGTTGTTTTGTTACACATCTTCCCATTCCTTTTGTTTATAGAAGCAGACTCTTCTAGGTACCCCAGGCTAGCCCTTTGTGTCTCAGCTGGGATTTCACTGAACCACCATGCCTCACCCCTGCCTCCCCTTTCTTTCAGTCACTGGAGTACTTGCAAGAATCCGGCAAATGGTGCTCCTTCGCTATCTTTTCCTATGTGTCCCACTGTAGGGAAAAACGCAGGAGCTAGCGTCTGGACATCATTTTACCCTCACAGATGAACATGCTGACTCGAAACTCATTGCTCGGAAGGGAAGCAGGAAATTGATGGTCTAGACTCTCTAAAGAATCTGTTCTAGTAACCATATTTGTCCCTCAGTCTCTGTGCAATGTCTTCTTCAGTCACTCTACTGAAATGCCTACCAGTGTCTCAGTTGACTTAGCCAGGCTTCTCTAAAGGAAGAAAAATGATAGAGTGAATATATATTACATCTCTACATATGAATATATTATGAATCAGTGAATCAATATGTATATGTATGTATACATATATATGGATATATTATGGATCAGTGAATGAGTGTGTGTGTGTGTGTGTGTGTGTGTGTATGTGTATATATATATATAAAGGGGGGATTTATTCTTATGGGCTGTGGTCCAGGTCATACAATGATGGCTATCTCCAACATAAAGGTCAAGAATCCGGTAGCTGGATGTCCCAGCAGTCCCAATCTTGGCGCTGCAGTCACTGGGAATGCCTAGAGAGCTGCTGATCTTCAGCCTACCTAGGAATTACAAAGAAGTAGGTTCTAATACCAGAGAAGGAATGTCTCAGCAACAGGATAAAATTCTAGCAAGAGTGAGGTCGAGCAGGCAAAAAAGCAGAAGCTTCCCTCTTCCACGTCCTTTTATGTGGGCTGTCACCAAAAGGGTGTGGCCCAGATTTGGGGTGGGTCTTCCCAACCTCAAATGATGCAGTCAAGAAAATCCCTCACAGACTGCTTGGGTTTTAGTTGATTCCAGATTAGTCGAGGTTGACACCCAAGATTAGCCACCATGCCAGCTCAGTGGCCAGCTTTCTTTTTCTTTTTCTTTTTCTTTTTTTTTGGTTTTTCGAGCCAAATTTGTTTTCTTATAACCTCCAGGGGTGGAACGAAATAGGTCTTTTTCTTATGTATATAAGGGTGCTCCATCCACCCTTAGGATCTAACTACGGTCCCAAAGCCCCGCCTCCAGATACCATCACGGCGAAATTTGAGTTCTTACACGTGAATTTGGGAGGAGCAGACCTTACACTGTGGGTGCAGAACATTTAGAACTAGCCTACAGCACTGGTGTCCGCACAGCGGCTGACGCCTGTAATCCCAGAATTTGGGAAACAGAAGAACAGGGATAGGATCGTGATGAGCTCAGGGCCAGCAAAGGCTACACGGAGAGTTCTAGAACAGCCTGCCCTACCAGCGAGGTGTTGTCGCAAAACAAAACAAAACAACCGGAAAGTATAGAAGCGACAGTAGGGAGTTAGTGTAGCATCGAGTGCTGAAGCTACTGAAATGGGAAAACACGGAAGTGGCTTGGATCCACCAAAGAAAATCAAATGACCCCAGGGTAGCCCCGAGGACAGGAATAAGAGAGCAGTTAGGAGTGTGGCTGAAGGAAACAGCGGAGAAGTCAAAGAAGAAAGAGGAAAAGGATCATAGCGCCAGATCTCAAGAGCAAAGAGAATCTCAAGGGTGAGAGAAATAGTCAAAAGAGCAATTGAAAGAAATGTCTACATTAAGAAAGCCGGCCATGCCTTTAATCCCAGCACTCGGGAGGCAGAGACAGGCAGATTTCTGAGTTCGAGGCCAGCCTTGTCTACAGAGTGAGTTCCAGGACAGCCAGGGCTACAGAGCGAGTTCCAGGACAGGAGGGGCTACATGGAGAAACCCTGTCTCAAAAAAAAAAAAAAAAAAAAAAGGAAAAAAAGAAAACTCGGCTTACCAAAAAGAGTCCCTCCGCAGACGCCGGATCTGATAATACCTTAATCTTATATTTGCAGACCCCAGAACTTTAAGAAACTTGTTTGTTATTTAAATCTCTCAGTCCCCAGCAGTTTGTTATGGCAGCCCAACGTGACTAAGGCAATGTCTAATATCTAGGTTGGCTTCTCCACAAACGATGTCTTCATGTAGTGGCTGGCTGGTAGCTGTTTCTCCCTCTGAATGTCCCAGCACCTCACAGGGCCATCACAATCATCCTTCCTATTGTTGCTAACTTTTATATTACACATTTTATTTATTTATTGTGTGTAGGAGGGGGCCCACATACGCTTCCAGGAGCTGGTTCTCTCCTTCGGCTAAGTAGACTCCAGGGGCTGAACTCAGGCCATTGGGCTTGGAGTTAGATGTTTTTACCCATAAACCATCTTTCATGCCCCTTTATGGTCATTTCTTTTTCACGGTCAATAACACAGTTCTGAATTTCTGCATAATAGTTCCCCTCCTCCACTTTTTAAAATTTAAACTTTGATTTTTTTTTTAATTTAATGTATGAGGATGTTTTGTCTGCATGTATGTCAGTACATCACATACACACCCATGGATGCCAGAGGAGGGCATTGGATCTCCTAGAACTGGAGTTACAGATGGTTGTGAGCCACTAAGTAGGTGCTGGGAGTCAAACCCAGGTCCTCTGGAAGAGCGGCAAATGTCCTTGATCATTGAATTGTCTCTCCTGCCCATTTTCTATTTTGTTGAGACAGTCTTATGTAGCCAAGCTGGCCTATAACTTGCTATCTAGTAAGGGGTGACTTTGAAGTCTTCATTTTCCTGATTCTGCATTCTCAGTGTTAAGAGCACCATGCCTAGCTTCTGTTGCTCCCCAGTCCCCAAACAGGGTTTCTTTGTGTGGCCCTGGCTGTCCTTCCTAGAACTTGTTCTGTAGACCAGATTGGCCTTGAACTCAGAGATCTGCCTGCTTCCTGACTGCTGGGATGAAAGTGCCTGTAAGGTCATCCATTCTGTGTTGCTAATGTTTCTATTACACACGTTCTCTATTTCTTGTGTGCAGGTAGTGTGCCCACACACAGAAGTATAATACACTTTATATTAGACCCTCAAAGAAAGCTTCTCTTGGACTTAAAAAAAAAGAAAGAGAGAGAGAGAGAGAGAGAGAGAGAGAGAGAAAAGGAAAGAAAGATTTGTTATGTGAAATGAGGTATCTTTAAGTTGCTACAATTTGGGGTGATTTTTTTGTTTTCTTCTAAATTTTTAGGATACAAGAAAATTCTGTACTTTGTATGTATGTTTCATAATAAAACTTTTTAAAAGTGACTACAAAGGGCCGGGCAGTGGTGGCGCACGCCTTTAATCCCAGCACTCAGGAGGCAGAGGCAGGTGGATTTCTGAGTTCGAGGCCAGCCTGGTCTACAGAGTGAGCTCCAGGACAGCCAGGGCTACACAGAGAAACCCTGTCTCGAAAAACCAAAAAAAAAAAAAAAAAAAAGTGACTACAAAGAAAGGAATAAAAGAAAGCCAGAATTACCACTCACCTTTAACCCCATGTTAGTCCCAGTATCCAGGAGGAAGAGGCAGGCCCATCTCTGTGAGTTTGAGGCCAGCGTGGTCTACACAGTAAGATCCTGTCTCAGAATAGGGGAAGTGTTGCTTACAGCTTCACTCCCTTTTTGAGCACTGACTGAATTGACTCCATCTTGAAAGCCCTCCAGATTTTTTTGTTTTTGTGTTTCGAGACAGGGTTTCTCTGTATAGCCCTGGCTGTCCTGAAACTCACTCTGTAGACCAGGCTGGCCTCGAACTCAGAAATCCACCTGTCTCTGCCTCCCAAGTGCTGGGATTAAAGGCGTGCGCCACCACTGGCTGGCTACACTTTGTTTTAAATTTTAAAAATTCATTTTATGCACATAAATATGTATATCATGTAAGTGCCAGTACAGTTACTGTAGTGGTTTGAATATGCTTGGCCCATAGGGAGTGGTACTGTTAGGAGGTGTGGCCTTGTTGGAGTGGGTGTGGCCTTGTTGGAGTGGGTGTGGCCTGGTTGAAGGAAGTGTGTCACTGTGGGGGTGGGCTTTGAAGTTCTGCCCAGTGAGGAAGAGTCCGTTTCCTCCTGGCTCTAGTCAGATCAGGATGCAGAGCTCTCGGCTCCTCCATGACTGCCTGGAATCTGCCATGTTCCCATCTTTATGATAATAGACTGAACCTCTCAACCTGTAATCCAGCCCCAATTAAATGTTGTCTTTTATAAGAGTTGCCTTGGTCATGGTGTTTCTTCAGAGCAATGGAAACCCCAACTAAGACACCACGCGGATGCTGCAAATCAAACCCAAGTCCTCTGCAAGAATAAGTGCTATAGATTGCTGCGTCATCTCTCCAGCTTCTTCCTTTTTATTACACATTTTAATTTAGCATGGAAGTCTGGGAAGGGGATTATAAAGAATTGATGGATTACTCTGTAGAAAGAAATCTGTGTTTTATGTGTGGACGGTACATGCGTGAGGACATGGGGCGCACACCTCTGTGTGTCCAGATGTGGGAATGAGGGGTGTCAGGTGTCCCCTCTCATCCTCCATCATAGTTATTGTCTCGAGGCAAGGTCTTTCTGAACTGGCTGTCTGCCCAGCCCTCTTGATTCACTTTCTTCTCCTAAATTTTGGGGTTACAGGCATGGTTCACTCATTAAAAGCTATATGTGGCTTTTAAAAAAGATTTCATTTTATTAATTCATGTGTATGGCTGTTTGCCTCTTGTATATCTGTGCTGTGGGTGCATGCCTGGTGCTCTCAGAGGCTTTGGATCCTCTGGAGCTTTCAGATATCTGAGAGTTGCACTGTAGGTGGTGGGAACTGAACTCCAACCCTCCAGAACTTCAGCAAGGCAGGTGCTCTTAGCCACTGAGCTGCCTTCTAGCCCAGCACTGACTTTTTTTTGTTTGTTTGTTTTTGCTTTTTCGAGACAGGGTTTCTCTGTGTAGCCCTGGCTGTCCTGGAACTCACTCTGTGGACCAGGCTGGCCTCGAACTCAGAAATCCATCTGCCTCTGCCTCCTAAGTTCTGGGATTAGAGGCATGCGCCACCACTGCCCGGCTAGCACTGACTTTTTTAATGTCCTGTTGGACATTCAGACTTGGGTCCTTATGTTAGCACGGAAGTGCTCTATCCACTAAGCCAGCTCCTTGGACCCAGAAATGGTTTTTTATTTGTTTATTTCTTTTTTTTAAAATCCATGTGTGTCTTTTTTTCCTTTTATTGAAAATGGATTTTTTTTTCCCCACGAAGTACATTCTGATTAGGGTTCCTCCCACCCCTCCTGGTTCTTGCCCACCTCCCCTCCCATCCAGATCCACTCCCTTTCTGTCTGTCTTCTTAAAAAACAGTCCTCTAAGGAGTCTCAATAAAGTAATACACAATGAGGTAAAGCAAAAATAAAATTAAAAAAAAAATCGGAATAGGACAAAACAGAAGAAAGAGAGTCAAAGAAAAAGCATAGGAAACACATACATCAGAGATACACACATGTGCACACATAGGAATCCCATAGAAATGCAAAAAAAGGAAGCCATAATGAATATACAAAGGACCTGTAAGGTTAAAAAAAACCTCTCTGATTCAACATTGTGAGACAAAGGAATTTCTAAAGATGCTGTTGAGTTCATTTCCTGTTGGCATCTACTGTTGGGCATAGACCTACCCTTAAGGGTGCTTGTTCCCCCAGGGAGACTCCCGTGGAGAAAACTTTGCAAGCTTCCAGGTTAGAGATGGGGGCATGTGTCCACTCTCCTTTCAGCTGTAGGACCCCATCTGGTGCAGACTCATGCAGGCCCTGGGCATGCTGCATCCGTCTGTGAGTTCAGTCCTGCTGTGTCCAGAGGCCTTGTTTCCGTGGTGTTCTCCATCCCTCTGGCTCTTACAGTCTTTCTGCCTCCACGTCTGTCAGGTTTCCTGAGTCTTGATAGCAGGAGAGATTTGATGGAAAGGTCCCAAGACTGAGTCTTCCAAGGTCCCTCGCTCTGCATATATCCAGAAAATGTTGTTTTTATTTATTTATTTATTTATTTTTCTTTCTTTCTTTTTTTTTTTTTTTGGTGGCTGGAGAGACAGCCGTGGGTGCTGGGAACCGAACTCTTATATTTTTGGTTGTGAGCCTAGCCTTTAATGGCTGAGCCATCTCTCCAGCCCGAAAATGTTGTTTTTAATTGATAACATTTGCCTATTTCCTTTGATTTTGTAGACTTCTCTTCTGTGTGTTATCTGATTGCTATTACAGATATTTAAATGAACAGTATCCATTAATACTAAGAAAAAATAAGAGCTTCTTAAAGCAGTACAGCTTTTATTATTTTAAAAATTTTATGTGTATTTGTGTTTTGTCTGCATGTATGTATGTACACTGTTCATGTACAGTGCCCGTGCAGGTCTGAAGAGCACACTGGATTCCCCTGGAGCTGGAGTTACAGTGTGAGTTGCCATGTGGGTGCTGCGCCATCTCTCCAGTGCCATGTCACCTTGTCAAGTTCAGATATTACCCACCTACCACAGATTTCAAGTGTACACGTGTACTGTCTGTCTTTAGTTTTAATTCGAGTATATGAGACCTATCAAAAACTATTAAGAACAATAAAGCAACTTAGAGATCCCTAGACCTGTTGAAAGTCACCTTGAGTTAGATGCTTTTACTTCATAACATGAAAATAAAAACAAAATGCTGTCCTTGCAGATGACATATATTAGAGAAACAGCCCCTGACTAGTCTGTGTGAGGTGGGAATCCCAGCAATGAAAATAAAAAGACTCGGGGCTGGAGATATGGCTCAGCGGTTGGAAGCTCCGACTGCTCTTCTGAAGGTCATGAGTTCAAATCCCAGCAACCACATGGTGGCTCACAACCATCTGTAATGAGATCTGATGCCCTCTTCTGGGGTGTCTGAAGACAGCTACAGTGTACTTACATATAATAAATAAATGAATAAATAAATAAAAAAAATTTTAAAAAGATTAAAAAAAAAAAAAGAAAATAAACAGACTCAAATGATTTTAAAATGCTGTTCTTAACTGTGTGCGGTGTCTTTGTAGTAGACTCTGCTCTTTGGCCTGAAGCCAACAAGTTTAGTTCAGTATTCCAGGAGCAACTTCAACTTGATACTTTGTAACTAGGGGAATAGGGACAGGACATCATCACATGCCTGTGGAAGTTACTCTCCTTACTAAGATTTAAGTCACTGGGTTGTGCCTGTGCCGGTTGCCTGAGCCTGTACCTGTGTGTGCTCAAAGGCCAGAGGAGGATGTCAGATCCCTTGGAGCCGGGAGTTGCAGGTGTTTGTGAGATTCCTGCTGTGTTATGGATGCTGGTGTCTGAACTCTGGTCTTCACGATTTTGTAACAAGTGCTCCACACTGCTGAGCCATTGTGCTAGCACTTGTTCTTCAAATAGTATTTACTGTTAGGTACTTGTTTTTTGTTCTCTCTCTTTTTTTTCTCTCTCTCTCTCCCTTTCTCTCTCTCTCTTTCTCTTTCTCTCTGTTTGCTTGTTTGTTTTAGAGACAGGGTCTCTCTATGTAATCCTGGCTGTCCTAGAACTCAGTAAGTAGTATGAAGACCAGGCCAGCCTTGAACTCACAGAAATCTGCCACCACTGTCTCTTGAGCATTGAGATTGAAGGCATGGGGCACCACACCTGCAAGGGCACATGGATCTTTTGTCTTTCTTTCTTTGTTGTGTTTTCCTGAGACAGTCTCTGTAGGCCAGGCTGGTCTTGAGTTTGTAGCAATCTTCCTGCCTCTGTCTACCAAGTGTAGGCAGTGGACGATCACAGGCACATGCCATCATGCCTGGTCTTTCATTTCTTGATCTTGTACTTCTTTTGAATCAAATTCAGAGTCTCACTCATGCTGTCAAATCCTTTACCACTAAATTACAGCCTCGACCCTATCTCTAAATTCATTGCTGGTCCTAGCGACGCTTTGGTATTGCTCTCATCCACAGACTGGCAAACTGAGGTGTTGAGTGTTGGAGGGCCCAGGAATTGCCTCACAAACCACAGACAGGGATCGTTTTTTGAGCAAATGCCCCAGGATTCAGGAACTGAACTGTGACCAGTTAAGGTCCTATAGGACTTTTAAAGCCTGAGATCTACAAACGTCTATGCTAAGTTACTCCACCAATCAGAATTTAGGAATAGGGGGATTTCCCTGGGAGCATGTCTTTGTGGTACACTTACCCTGAGCCCATTGGTTGGGGTATTAACTATGGCAAGGGACTCTGTCTGACATTCATGTCTTTTTTTTTTTTTTTTTTTTTTAAAGATTTATTTATTTATTATATGTAAGTACACTGTAGCTGTCTTCAGACACCTCAGAACAGGGCATCAGATCTCATTATGGATGGTTGTGAGCCACCATGTGGTTGCTGGGATTTGAACTCAGGACCTTCAGAAGAGCAGTTAGTGCTCTTAACCACTGAGCCATCTCTCCAGCCCCGACATTCATGTCTTAACTTGTCTATACAAGGATGGTACTTGTCTAACATTCATGTCTTAACTTGCCAACCAGGATGTGGGTTACCCACATGCATGCTTCTTTCTGCCAAGTAGAGTGTCAGTTCTCAGGGAGGTCTTGGGAACTTAAACTTTATTTGACCATGACTCAAAATGGAAGTCTTATTACAAATGGTTTCTTATATTGGTGCAGGATTCTCTCTTATTTGGGGGTCCATCCTAGGGGTAGCTTATAAAAGCAAATACCATAAAAGCTTATACGCAGGTGCAGGAAGTGCTGCTGTGTGGTTGCTTGTGGTCCAAGCTTATTGTGGCTAACTATACAAAGCAGTTCTCCTGACGTCTATCATGATTGGTTCCCAAGGGCACAGAACATAACAGAATTTGTAATCAGCTTGGGCCTGAGAAAGTTTCCTTATAATGGCAAGCTAGCCAGGTAACAGTTACCTGGCTTAACATTTCACCTAGGCCTTAACAATGACTTTCAAGGTCATTAACTACTGAGTGGGAGGGTTAGAATGTGAACCCAGTTCACTTGCTTTCACAACATCATGCTTATAACTATTATTCTTTCAAATTAATTCAATCTACTAACCCTGGACTCAGACTCACCACTCCATTCTGATGGAAGTCAATGACGTGCCTTTTGAGGTTAGTGCCACACAAACAACGCTCTATTCTTTTGGTGGAAATGGCTATCAAATGCTTGATCACTCAGTCTATTTTGGTAAAGGTTTCTAGAGTTTGGATAAGCTTAGAAGATAAGAAGCAAGTACTTATCTTGGGTGTATTTGAGTTAGCTACCTCTGGAGAGATTGGAAAAACAGGGGAACAAGAACACTTCAGTGTCTATGCTACTCTCTGGCCCTCACTCCTGCTCTCTTTGGCAGGCCGGGCAAGTGTTAGTAGTTGCATTTTACATATGATGAGACTTAGGCTCAGAAAGGTTAAGCAAATTTTCCCCTCACAGATAGTGAACAACGGTATTATTACTAATCCAATCCTCGTGGCTCCAAATCCAGTAATTTTTCCTTTGAGGTTAATCCCATCCCGGCAGTCTGAACTTTGCTGTTTCCCTGGCAACCGAGTGGAACATGGAGTACCTAGAAACCATGGCGCTGCCCTCTCTGTGAGTCGCTGAGCTTAAATGAAGTCATCAGTACCTTTGTCTTGTGCCTCATCTTAAGGTTTATTAAGGTTGGTGTCTTAGTCACCAAAAGCTGATTGTTTCATCATGGGCTTTTAAGCACACACAACAAGTGCACTTCCATTTCTGGACATTCTTTGGGCATTCTGTTTGTCTTGGTCCCTGGAAGTGGGTATAAAACCAGAAACCCAGAGACAGAACAATGTGTGGTCTGAAGTCAGGCTTCTCCCTTAGTCTTCTACCTCTGATGTCACAGTTATGGTTATTTGTCACTGAGCTGCTAAGAGGGTAACTATCAGGCAGAGTTGAGGGTCCTTGATTTTCTATTGGCTTACAGTGGCAAAGGTCCTTTCTCGATGAAGTTCGTAACCCACGGTGAGAACCACTTTTTATCCATCAGCTGAGGAGTCCACAGAGCAAACTCTGGGGACACGCTGAGTGCTGGGCCATTTGAGATTCTGCCAGCAGGTGGCACTTCTTCCCCACTCCTAGCAACTCCAGGCTAAGAAAAGAAACAATGTGTTCTGTTTCTCTATCACTGCTTTCTGTTTAACTAGACCTAAGCACTCCTTCCCTGCTGTAGTGGGGTGTCCATGGTATCTGGTTATCTACTGAAACACATTTATACTCTTCTCCCACAATGAATTTGGAATTGTTTACAATATTCAGTTTATAATAGTAAACTATAAAAAGGAAGAATATAAATCACAGTAAAGAACGTCAGATTTTATTAAGGTCTGTTAGTAAATAGAGGAATAATATAGTTTCATTGTATCCTTTCCATGTATTTATTTTTGAGACAGGGTCTTCTTGTGCTGCCCAGAACTCACTAGATCAACAAAGGTAGATCAACCTCCGGCTTATGGCTCGTCCTCAGGCCTATCTCTGTAATGCTGGGCCTACAAATGTGAGCCAGCTCCATCCTCAGTTCTTTACCTGAGTTGGAAGGGGGAAAGAGATGGCTTTTCCAGGATTTGAAATAAAAATGGAAGTGCACAACTAGGGTAGGCTTCTGTTCTGCTTCTCATCTCGCTAACTTAACATACGGTGTTATTCTTGGCCAGCTCGTAAACCTGAAGCAAGACATCGATTGCTCCGAATCTCTAAGGCTACAGAAACCCACATCCTTCAATCCACATCAGCTTCGGTTTCCAGAGGGCCCTTCCACCTGGCATCCATTTTCTGCGTTGTTCTAGGCATCAGGAACACAGGCGCATGGCTTGGATGGCCTGAGCTACCGAAACAATTTGTAAGGGTCCTTGGAAACTCCTGCCTCTAAGACAAAGCTGGAAAGTCACAACAGGCAGCAGTAATGGTTAGGATTCCCAAACGGGAAAAATCCCATCGGTTTCGAGTTCTCTTTAACAGGAAATCAGATTAAAACTGGCCTCCGTGATCAATTGAGTTTGTATGGGACCATGTGACTCAGTAGTTGAAAAGGGGCCCTAACTATTCCTCCCCAGACCCTTGAGTACTTCTCGGTGTCAATCAACACTTCGAGAAAGACCTTAGTCTTGCTCCGCCCATCGCTGTGTGGTTGAGGGCAAAGATTAGGGGCGGGACCGGGCGGGGCAGGGGGCTCAGGAAACCTGACTCCAGAGCGGGTTCCTGAGCCGGGGGACCGGCTCCCAGCGCCTAGACGCGGTGGTAGCGGAGGCAGCTGGCGCACGGCTTTGTGGCGCGCGCAGGTTCCACTGGATGTCGTGGAGTCACAGCCACCCGGGATACTCTGCCTGGCCGCGGGTGTCGCATGGCCAGCCCCGCGCGATCCGGCTTCCCGGCGCGCACGAACAGCCGTCTGGACGCGTTCCTGCGGCGGCACCTGCCTCCGGAGGTGTACGACGCGATCCGCGCCTACGAGCCGTGCATCGTGGTGTCGGACGCCGAGAAGCACACGTTCAAGTACGTGGTGCTCAGCGACCGGCTCATCTACCTGACGGAGAATCCGCCCAAGTCCATCCGGCGGGTCGTAGCTCTGCGGGATGTCGTGGCCATTGACCTGGTGAGGATCGGGGGCGGGCAGGCTCTTTCCTAAGCTCTCGCATCCCCCTCCTGCGCGGGAGAGAGGAACACCTTCCCCATCCCACCCCGGACTTCCCCATCTTTTATGTCAGTGAAAGCAGCTGCGGGGGAGCTGGGGCTTGATGTTGGATTTCAAATAAACACGTTCTCCCTTTCTCCTCTTGTTTACCCTCTGCTCCTATCATTGGGCAGCATAAAGTCAGTGGCTTGTTCACTAAGCACCTACTCTGTGCAGGTGCTGTGCTGCACCTCTCCTGCAGCCTGTCGGGAGGAACGGGAGACACACCGGTGGTGCAAACGAACGCCGCCATGCTTGGTTTACTTTCTTGCCGCTCGTGTTTAGTCAACATGTGACTGGTCCAGAATAAGTGAGTGAACGAATGAATTTGCGTGCTGTGCACGGGATCCATGCGTCTTTCAGTCTTTCAGGCTGACCACTTAATCCAAACTGAGTGGGGAAGCTTCCTGGAAGGAGTGTCACCGGGACTGAGTCTCAAGAGATACAATCTTGCCCCGGGGTTTTAGACTGTAGCCACTGCATCCCTCTCCTCTGGGAATACATTGACTTTAAGAAGCAGCAGCTGATGGAGGCGCAGCCTCCTCTCCTGTTTCTCCTCTTATTGATTGCCTCCAGGTCTCTTTGTCTGAGCTGCTTTCCAGGTGTCCCCTGTTCCTTTGGGACTTGTGTCTAGCCTTTACTCTCGCTTGCCTAAGTCTGTGTCCCCATGGGAGAAGCTGGAGAAGCTGTTGATGAAGCTGTTTTGCCCACAGAACGTAACTTGGTTTTTAACACATTTATAAGAAAATAATACAATTAAATGAAGGGGTTTGTTTGTTCTTGTTTTTTAATTCTACTCAGATTTCCCTAGTCAGCTGTGGCCACATTTGTTTCTTTAAAACTTTTATTACACTTTTTATTTTGTGTGCACGTGTGTATTTGTGTGTGTGTGTGAGAGAGAGAGGAGAGAGAGAGAGAAAAGAGAGAGAGAGAGAGTCATGGTGAGATTGTGGAGGTCTGAGGACAGCTGTGTAAGTCAGTTCTCTCAGTTTGTGGGTCTTGGAGCTTGAATGCGGGCATTTGGGCTTGGCAGAGGTAAGCAGCACCCTTAGCTGCTGAGCTACCTGGCCGGCTCTCTTTACTTTTTCCTTTCCTCTCCTGTCTTTCTTTTCTTTTTCCTTTGAGTAAAAGAAGTAACTCCTTGCCATTATCTCCACTCTTTGGAACTAATTAAAAACAAATTGCCATGTAAATCAATTTCAGTGTGTGTGTATGTGCGCGTGTGTGCATGTCCCAGAATCTTGTGCTAGACAAGTGCTCTACCATTGTACGGCCTTGCAGTCTGACCAAATGTGCTAAAGAGCTTTTTGCACCCAGCGTTTTTAGCATCTTCAGTGTAAATATTTGTTATTTTGACAAAAATGTGATGATTTTTTTGATATTGCTATTCTTCCCCAAGAGACGCAGTCTGTCGGAGTTGTTGTACATCCTACTTTAGGGTGTCAGAAGCAGAAACAGTAATCCTCCTTAGGGTCCAGAAACCCAGGACCAATCCTGTGAAAAGAAGTTCTATACCTACTTCTGCTTTGTGGACTGGCTTCCCTTTCGGGAATGCAGGAGAGTACTTTTGTAGTTGAAGGCACTCTCTCTGGCCAGCCTGAGCGTGGCAGACATAGCTATGGTGGGCCTTGCCCTTCTCCCCCATTCCCTCTGCCTTACTAAAAAACCATTAGATTACGTTGCTAAAGCTAGCCCCTAAGGTCCCTTCCCTATTTGGCCAATTCCTCCTCCTGAGGCTGACTACCAGGGCCCAGCTATCAAAGTATCAAAGTCCAGCAATCAAAAGCCCCCTTTGGCTCACCTAATTAACATGCCCAATTAAAATTAGCCAACTCATGCTAACACAGGGTTCCCCATTTTACCTTATAAACCACCGTCTGCCTTTGGGCCACTTCTGTCTCCTCTCTATCCAGAGGCAGTCCTTTGCCCCACTCTGGGACAAACACCCTTCCCGCCACCCTGCCTCTTTTCATCCCTCTCCTTTGGTCCCCTTCCCTCCTCCCTCTTCCTCCCTCTCCTATCTTTGTCCCTTATCCCTGCCTCTGTCCATCTAGGACAAATCTCTTTTGTAATGAGAACTTGGTCTTGGGGGTCCTGAGCCAATATTCCATTCATCTGTTTTTGTTTTTGAGACAAGTTTCTCTGGATAGCCCTGGCTGTCCTGGAACTCATTCTGTAGACCAGGCTAACCTCTAACTCACCTGCCTTTGCCTCCTGAGTGCTGGACTAAAGGAGTGCACCACCAACACGTGGCTGGAATGCAGAAGACTATTAATGCATGATGACTAAATTCAATCCCCCATTGTGCAAACAAAAGGAAACAACGTCCCCAAAACAAACAACCAAAAAAAAAAAAAAAAAAACCCATCAGAAGAATATGTAATATTTATATATGGCCTGCACAAATATAAGATTTAAATTTTGTTACTAGGTTTATTGCCCATCTTGGGAAATGTAGGTTAACTTTGGAAGGCTCTAAATCCCTGGAATTTGTGAGTATGTTATGTCACAAGGGAAATTACGAATGCCACTTAACTGACTTTAAAGTAGGAGTCTGAACTGGACCTGGTGGCCCGTGTCTTCACCCCAGCTCTCCGGAGGTAGAGGCAGAGGACATGAGTTCAGGGCCAGCCTGGGCTACATAGACCGATAGAAAAAGTTAATAAACGGGCTGGGGAGATGGCTCATCAGTTCAGAGTGCTTAATGCTCTTCCAGAGGACCCAAGTTCAGTTCCCAACACCCACACTACGTGATTCACAGCCTCCTGTCACTCCAGCACTAGGGGATCCAAAGCCTGTCCCCCTTGGTACCTATGCTCATGGTCACATTCCCTTCTTCTCACACATTAAACTAAATCATTTCTTTACAAAGTAAATAAGTAAAATTGAATTAATTAATAGTATCCTGGTAGGCCCAGGGCATGTAAAAGAGGAGAGGCAGCATGAGAAAGACAAGCCAGCTATTGTTAGTTTCACAGGAAGGAGGAGTGGAGAGTAAGGGAAAGGAAGGCAGTATCCAGGCGCTGAAGCTGTCAAGGAGACAGACTTTCCTAGGGAGCCTCCAGTTCAGTCAGTCCCGTTAATACCTCAGTCTGAGCTCAGTAACACCCACTCCTGTGTCTGTTTTTGTTTTGAATTGCTGGGAATGAGATGCAGGCCTTGTATATCTCAGGGACATGCTGGTCCACTGAGCTCCTTCCCACTGATCCCCCAAGGCCAGGGCTCCTGATTGGACTTCTCACCCCAGAACTGAAAGGAAATACATTCATGTTACTAAATGCCAGGGGGATGTGACAGTGTGTTACAACGGCCACACTGTTTTCCTTTCGGTGGGTGAGTTGTTAAGATTATTCCTCAGAGAAATATCTTGCCAAGCGCGAATGCCCCTATCCCCTTCTCTGAGGTTTTGTAAAACATTTCTAGGATTGCAATAGTCCAGGGGCTTACACCAGACTCTGTAAGTTTCCCCCTTAAGATTTATCTTATTTTTAATTCCATGTATGTGTGCAGGTGCCTGTGGAGGCCAGATGCATTGGATCACGCTGGAACTGGAGTTACAGCTGGTTATGAGCTGCCCAGCGTGGGCGCTGGGAACTAAACTTGGATCCCTGTGCACCCTTAATCTCTAGGCCATTTACTAGCTCCCAGTTCCATAGGTTGTATAAAAAACTGATCATCACAGAATTGCCTTACTTGTTACCAGTCTGACTTGCTAATATATAACGCATAGAATTTTCTCCAAAGGGGAAAAAAAAATTTTTTTTTTTTTTTAAAAGTCTGCCGGGCAGTGGTGGTGCACGCCTTTAATCCCAGCACTTGGGAGGCAGAAGCAGGTGGATTTCTGAGTTCGAGGCCAGCCTGGTCTACAGAGTGAGTTCCAGGACAGCCAGGGCTACACAGAGAAACCCTGTCTCAAAAAAAAAAAACAAAAACAAAAAACAACAACAAAAAAAAAACAAACCAAAAAACCAAAAATAAAAACAAAAAAAACAGAGAAAGGGTCTTGTAGCTAGCTGGTCTTTGCTACTTTGTGCGTTCTTTCTTCCACCCTTCTCCATCCTTTTAACTGGCTAACACTAGGAAAGAGAGAAAGAGGATACAGACAAAGGAGAAAGATCCCTGATTAAAGTTAGAGGTCAGAAAGGGGGCAAACGTTATCATTAGACTACTTTCTACTGATTAGGAGCATGGAGTTCCTTGGGGGCAAGTTTGATCTTCTCAGTCAGGACATCTAATTTCCTATTCTTGTTTCTTCTTTGTGCATGACTACTTAACAAGCTACAACCAACAATCAGTCAGCAACAACCAGCAGCCAATCACTGAACCAGCCAACCCTCCTCCTTCCCCAGGGTCCTAGCACTTATGTAGCCCCTGAAAAGTCCCTAAACATCACAAAAAGTTCCAAACATTACACACTTGCAGAAACTATTGCAGCTGGCAAAATCATGCCCCTACTCAAGCATGAGGCAAATCACAGTCAGCTGCTCTGAACAACCTGAAGCCGCCCCATGAATCCCACACCTGTGATTAAAACGAAAACCGTTCTTATAATATTTCTGTGTTTTTAAACGAAACCAAAATTCCAAAACTGTCTCTGCAGGGTCTCATTAAGTAGCCCTGGAACTTACTGTGTAGGATTTGCTAGTGTAGGCTGGCCTTTGATTCCAGAGATCTGCCTGCCGCGGTCTCCCAAATGCACAGGTGTGCACCACCACACCAGGTTGGAGTTTTCTCATTTTTAAGAATTTAATATTTTAATTAATTCTTTGAGAATTTCATGTTCCCTAATTTCTTGTTTTATGTGTAGTCACCCTCTGACTTGTGTCATGGTTGTCCCTGAGTTTACATTATGTCACTGTGAAGGCGGCTTGGAACCAGCCTTCCTTTTCATGAAGGCTAAACTTGTTCCCCTTTCTACCGGGGTGCTGTCCTATTTCTGGGGCTATTTCCTTACCGTCCTTTTCGATGTCCTCAGACTTCTCATCTTACTCTACAAGTTTGTCTTCTGGTTAGTTAACTTTCACTTGTCTCAGGTTCCATTTCTGCCTTTGTTCTTGGTCACTGGACTTCTGTAAGCCGCAGAGCAAACCAGCCTTAATGCATCTGGGTCCCAGCCCTCCATGTTCACTGTGTGAGTAGGCTTATGTTAATCTAAGACAACAGTGATCAACCTGTGAGTCTATCCACCTGTAATTCTCGAAACCTGGAGAGGGTCACATGACCCTCTCACAGGCGTCTCACATCAGATACTCTTCGTATCACATGTTCACGTTATGATTTATGACAGTAGCAAAATTACAGTTACGAAGTAGCTATGAAATACTTTTATATTTGGAGGTCGCTGCAACCTGAGTAACTACATTAAAGGGTCGCAGCATTAGGAAGGTTTAGAAGCACTGATCTAAGTCATGGTTACACTTCAAGCAAAACAACCAACTCCCCTCCCAGCCCCCCAGCAACAAAAAAACCCTCAACAAAACAAAAAACAAAACAACAAAAACAAGCCTGTAAGCAAGTTGATGAAATCCCGTTTTCTCTTCTAAAGCACAGAAGGGGGTATTGGTCTGGTAACAGCTATGATCAGCTAGATCAGAAATCTATATGTGGCTGGAAAGATGGCTCAGCGGTTAAGAGCACTGACTGCCCTTCCAGAGGTTCTGAGTTCAAATCTCAGCAAGCACATGGTGGCTTACAACCATCTATAATGAGATCTGATGCCCTCTTCTGGTGTGTGACACCAGAGTGTACTTACATATAATAAATAAATAAACCTTTGCTGGGCAGTGGTGGCACATGCCTTTAATCTCAACACTTGGGAGGCAGAGGCAGGTGGATTTCTGAGTTTGAGGCCAGCCTGGTCTACAGAGTGAGTTCAGGACAGCCAGGGCTATACAGAGAACCCCTGTCTCGAAAAAAACCAAAAAAAAAAAAAAAAAAAAAAAAAGGCTATATGTTTTGCAAAAGGGATAAATTTGGACAGGGTAATTAAGTTCTTAGCAGGCATTTGATATGATTCATCTCAACGTTTCCTGGAAAGCTGTGCCTCTCTGAGGTGCTGATGTTTCATTGAAAGCTACGTTTGGAGGCACTCCCTAGAGTTCTGTTCTTGTGTATACAACACTACAATTCATTAGAGTCTCTCTAAGGCTAGACACATTTTTCTTTACATTTATTTTTTATTTTTATTTATGTGTGTGTGTGTCCCTGGGAGGCCAGAAAAAGGTATCAGAGTCCTTGGAGCTGGAGTTACAGGCCAGCTTCCTATGTGGGTGCAGAGGGCCAAACTTTAGTCTTCTGTAAGAGCCTCAGATACTCTTAAGCCATCTCTCTAGCCCCTAGATACGCTAAAAACAAAAACAAACACAAAAGCCCCTAAATTCAAAAAAGTATTACTTATATACAAATAAGTGTGTCTGTATGTGTGTGCCTGTGCATGTGTGTGTGCATGTGTGTATGTGTGTGTATGTGTGTGCATGTGTGTCAGTGTGTATGCATGGGCGTGCATGATGTGCGTGTGTGCGTTAGTGCATGTGAGTGTGTATGTGTGTACATGTGTGTGAGTGTGTGTGTGTGTGCATTCGTCTGTGTGTGTTCATGTGTGTGTGTGGGTGTAGAGTACATGGACCAGCGTGTGCACAGGGAGCCCAGAAGGAAGCATTGGTGTCTTCCTCTATCACTTTCTGTCTGTCTCTTCTAGAATGTGGAGCTCACCTCTCAGCATGCTCTGGAGACCCTGCTGTGCTAGGCAAGGTTTCATGCTTTTTCACAGCTATTGGGAAAGTCTCCTCCCCTTGCCTCTCTTCCTTCTGGCTTTTCATTCTCCCTATGACTGTATGCTCTCCAGAAGTCCGAGGCTCCAGGAATAAGACTAAAGGATAGTACCTTGTGCATGTGAAGTTGCCATAATGAAAAACATTATTTTATATGCTAACTTAAAAAATAATTTAAAAAACTAAAATGCTTTTCAGTTCAAAAAGAAGGGGATAAAAGTGGGGTTGGAGGGAGGGCTCAGTGGGCAAGAGGGGCTGGAGAGATGGCCCAGAGGGCAGAGGGAGGGCTCCATGTCTAAGAGGGTGGAGGGACGGCCCAGTGGCTAAGGCCACTTGCTGCTCTTGCAGAGAACCCATTTGGTTCTCAGCACCCATACTGGGTCTCACAACTACCTGTAACCCCAGCTTCAGGAGATCCAACGCTTCTTTCTGACCTCTGCTGGCACCTGTAGTCACGAGCTTATACACAACCACCCACCCACACGTACACATAATTAGAAATAAAATCTTTGGAAAGAAGAAGAAAATAAGTGAGAAAGAGATGAGGTTAAAAAGATTGTTTTGTTTGGAGAACCAAAAAGCACTTACTTTGCAATAACTTATCACAAACGTGGTTTTCTTAGGGCAAAGTTTAGTCATTAATTACACTCCGGGTGCCCTGGCTCCTACAAGTTCCCAAAATGTGGGAGACTCAGCTGCACAATCTCTGATAGTGGGCTGTGGTGATGTGAACAAAAATGGCCTCAACAGGCCTTCAGGCAGTGGCGCTATAGGAGAGGTAGCCCTGTTGGAGGACCTGTGTCACTGGACATGGACTTTGAGGTCTCAGGTACTCAGGCGAGGCCCAATGTCTTACTCTCTTCCTGCTGCCTGCCAATCCAGATGTGGAACTATTAGCTACCCCTCCATCACCATGTCTGCCTGTGTGCTACGGTGCTTCCTGCCTACCGCTGATGATTATAGACTATATATTATAGACTAGGAACTGTAAGCCAGCCCCAATTAAATATTTTCCTTTATAAGAGTTGCGGTGGTCATGGTGTCTCTTCACAGCAACAGAAATCCTAACTAAGTCAGGGGGACTGCATTCATGCTTTTTCCTGAACAATAAGTAAATAAATAAAGAGTTTTTTTTTTTAAATAGATTTATTTATTTATTATATGTAAATACACTGTAGCTGTCTTCAGACACACCAGAAGAGGGCATCAGATCTCATTACAGATGGTTATGAGCCACCATGTGGTTGCTGGGATTTGAACTCAGGACCTTTGGAAGAGCAGTCAGTGCTCTTAACCACTGAGCCATCTCTCCAGCCCCAAATAAAGAGTTTAAATTGGGCAAACTCAGGCAAGGTAGCACATGCCTATAACCCCAGGGCTTGGGACTGGAGGCAGGAAGGCTGACATAACCTCAAGGCCAGTATGTTGTACATAGTGAGTACAGGGCCAGCCTGGCCTAGACAACACAACAAAAAATGTAAAAAAAAAGTATTTGGCTTAAGGTTATATTTACTGATAGTAAGAAAATGGTGGGAAGTACAGCCACTAAACAGAGTAGTGGTTATCTTCAGGCAGAGAATGTGAGACTAGGACAAAGGGTGTAAGAAGCTGACTGAAACTGTAGCAATACAGGGCTGTTCATTCAACTGGTAATTTTCTTTCTCTTTCTATTGTTTCTTTACTTACCATGGTCTGATTGTTTATGGACAGCCTGTGTCTCTTGGCAACACCCCGTACTTTTCTTTGGCTTCCCTCACACTCTTGCCCAGAGGTTTAGCCTGTTTTGCTCTGTCTGCCTCCCTGTTGTCTCTTCAGAGTGTTATGTCGGTGTTTGTGCTGCGGGACATGGAGTGACGGTTGCCCAAGCTTGGGTGCTTTGGTCCTGGGCTCCTTATCTTTCTTCTTTAAGGGTTTTTCTGACAACATATTGGTGGCCATAATCTTCTTTAGAGAGACTGAAAAAATTGGATTCTGCTAGTTCTTTTGGACCCTCACAATTAAAGCACAGTAGTATCTGTCTCAGGAATCTCTCTCTCTCTCTCTCTCTCTCTCTCTCTCTCCTCCTCCTCCTCCTCCTCTTCTTATATATATATATATATGCTATATATAAATATATATAGTAAATATATATTATAATTAATTAATTAATTAATTAACTAATTTTGGTTTTTCAAGACATGGTTTCCCTGTGTAGTTCTGGCTATTTTGGAACTCACACTATAGACGTAGGCTGGCCTCGAACTCACAGAGATCTGTCTGCCTCTGCTTGGATTAGTAGATGTGCTACCACATCTGCAACTGCTGCTGCTGCTGCCACTGCCTCTTCCTCCTCTTCCTCTTCTTCCTCTTCCTCTTTTTCTTCCTCTTCTCTTCCTCCCCCTCCTCTTCTTCCTCTTCCTCTTCTTCTCTTCCTTCTCCTCCTCTTCTTCCTCTTCCTCTTTTTCTTCCTCTTCTCTTCCTCCTCCTCTTCTTCCTCTTCCTCTTTTTCTTCCCCTTCTTCTCTTCCTCCTCCTCCTCTTCTTCCTCTTCCTCTTTTTCTTCCTCTTCTTCTCTTCCTCCTCCTCCTCCTCCTCTTCTTCTTCATCTTCCTCTTCTTCTTCATTACCACGTTGGAAGCACTCAGACTGACATCCACAATGTACCAGACTGCACTTCCCTTCCCCAGTTCTCATTGACCTATAACAAGAATGCTCCTTACTCAAGAGCAGTGGGTCAAGATGCTTCATGGGGAAACCGTGTTTATCCTTCCCACGGCTGACTTGGACCACACAACCCTTGCACTCTTCACCAGAGCATCAGCAGCTACTTCTGTGACCCTGTGCTTCTCACAGTCTGGAGTCTGTGTTCATCATCCCCTTCAAGAGACTTTATATACCCATGGTGGCTGGAAAGGGAATATTCAGCTTCCTCTTGATACAGCCAACCATTTAGAAGGTGCCACAGAAAAAGCTATTTTTTAAAAAAGATTTATTTATTATATGTAAGTACACTATAGCTGTCTTCAGATACTTTTTCTTCTCGCTCCGGCCTTGCTCGCTGTAGCTATCTTCAGACACCCCAGAAGAGGCAATCAGATCTCGTTATGGATGGTTGTGAGCCATCATGTGGTTGCTGGGATTTGAACTCACAACCTTCGGAAGAGCAGTTGATACTCTTAACCACTGTGCTATCTCTCCAGCCCAAGAGCTATTCGTTTTATGTGTATGAGTGAATGCCTTAGTATATGTAAACATACATAAACAAATGCAATAAAATAAATACAATAAGAAGCACTATAGTAAGCCAGCCATGGTGATGCAGGCCTTTAATGCCAGAACTCTGGAGGCAGAGGCAGGTAGATATCTGAGTTTGAGGCCAGCCTGGTCTACAGAGTGAGTTTCAGGATAGCCAGGAATACACAGAGAAATGGTCTCAAACAAACAAACAAACAAACAAAAAAACCAAAAAACCCCAAAACAATAACAACAACAAAAGGATTACAATAAAATAATAATAAATAAAATAATAAAAGTATAAGAAATGTACTGTATGACATCTAAAGACGTTTGACACAGAGATGCCATAGGACATGGAGGACAATGTGCTTTTCAGTAAGTATTTCTAGAACCTGTAATCCCTCAACAATTATAAATAATGACAAGAATAACCTTAAGCCATATCATAGTGTGTTCTTAGTATAGACATGCCCTGAGCTCAGGATCTGGCACCAGCACCCTTGAAATAGTGTCCCCTTAGCCAGGCAGTGGTGGCGCACGCCTTTAATCCCAGCACTCAGGAGGCAGAGGCAGGTGGATTTGAGTTCGAGGCCAGCCTGGTCTACAGAGTGAGTTCCAGGACAACCAGGACTACACAGAGAAAGCCTGTCTCGAAAAACAAAAACTAAAACTAAAACAAAACAAAAAAAAAGAAATAGTGTCCCCTTTAGGGCTAGGGTTGTGACTCAGTGGTAGACTGCCTAACTGGTATTTGCAAGACAGAAAAAAGAAAAAATCCAGCTTTACAAGATCAGGAACACAGAAAAAGAATGAACACACACACACACACACACACACACACACACACACACACACACACACACGTGCACACACACATACAATCACACTTAGTAGAAGATACCCTAAGGAAGCAGAACAACCCTAACGATACAGGTTCTTGAAGTAATTATAACCCAGAATGGTATTCAGAATACATAATAACCACTATGATTTTAAAAGGAAAAAAAAAAAAAAAAAAGGAGCAAAATGGCAGAGAATCAGAGAAGCTTCAAGAGGGTAAAACCAGGGATGTAGTTTAGTTAGGCCAGTCTTGTTTTGGTGGTTTTTGTAGATGCTTAAGAAAGTATATGTGGAGACTGGGGAGATGACTCAGTGGTTAAGAGCACTGGCTGCTCTTCCAAAGGTCCCAAGTTCAAGTCCTAGCAACATATCCATCTATAACGAGACCTGGTACCCTCTTCTGGCCTGCAGGCATATATGCAGGCAAAATGCTGTATACATAATAAATAAATAAATAAATAAATAAATAAATCTAAAAACAAAGAAAATATATGTGATGAATTAAACAAATTAGAAAACAAATAATCAGCAGCCAAATAAGGGTAATTTTTTTTCCCTCCAGTTTTAAAATCTGATAAAAACCTAAGACAAGGCTATGAAACCATTATGAAGGAATCAGGTCATTATAGATTGACTTGCTCATATCAAGAATATGTTCTTGCATTTTGAAAGCAGCTCCTTAATAGTAATAAGATAAATCAATAGCAGTTGTCAATATAAATAGGATAAAATGATATAGATGCATAGATTCTTTTTTTTTTTAACAATTTTTCAATCTTTTTTTTTTTTTTTTTTAAATCTATTTATATGAATACACTGTATCTGTCTTCAGACACACCAGAAGAGGGCATTAGATCCTGTTACAGATGGTTGTGAATCACCATGTGGTTGCTGGGAATTGAACTCAGGACCTGTGGAAGAGCAATTGGTGCTCTTAACTGCTGCACCGATGCATAGATTCTTAATAGTCAATGAACGGAGAAGTACTGTAAGATAAATACCATTTCTTCATAGTATGTCATACTAACTTGAGACAGAAACAAGTGGGTACTCTGTCCCCTGCCAAGTGTCCCTTGCTGCCATCATCAGAGATGAATGTTGTGCTGAGTAGAACAGGATATGGCTCAGAGTTGTACTGTAATGGTTCTCATGAGTAGTCAGTGGTCATCAATGGTGACAAATGTCAGTTGGGCATGGTATCAGAAGAAAGGCAGTATCATATGCCTCTGAAGACGAGATGGAGAGTGGGAAGGGTTATATGGGTCATGCATTTAAACAACTAAGCTGGAATTTATTAGCACGAATCTGCTGACCTTGGCACCGCCTCTTTAACCACTGAGGATATAGCCATGGCAATCTCTCTACAGATATGTGTGGTATCTTTAGAAGGCTTGGGGGGTTGCAATAGGAAAAACATAGTTACCTCGATAAGCAAGTTATGTGGTTCCTGGGCATGGATTGCCAAAGTGGAAGGGGGTGAAGCTGGTGGCTGAATCCCAAGGATGAATTCCTTTGAAGATAGAATCCTGGGCTGGAGAAATGGCTCAGTGGTTAAGAGCACTGACTGCTCTTCCACAGGTCCTGAGTTCAATTCCCAGCAACCACATGGTGACTCGCAACCATCTGTAATAGGATCTGATGCCCTCTTCTGGTGTGTCTGAAGAGAGCAATGGTGTACTCATATACATAAAATAAATACATAAATCTTAAAAGAGTGAGAGAGAGAGAGAGAGAGAGAGAGAGAGAGAGAGAATAGATATCAGCGTTATTGGTTCATCCTGTAATTTCAGCAACTTAAGGGACTGGTGTTGGGAGTACAGTTTCAAGGCCATCCTAGGCAGCATAACAAGATGTGACATCTCATTAAGAAAACAAATCTCCAATAAACAAGAAAAACTCCTTTTAATCCCCTTCATACTGTAGCTCTCTATTAAAGGTTTTGGCCTTCAGAGCCCGAGACAGGCCTCTTGCTGTTGATGGTGTCCAAGGCTGTCCTTAGGTGGAAGACTCTGGGTGAGAAGCTGCATCCTTTACACAGGACCAAGACTTGAATTTGTTTTTTCCTTTACTCTTTCTTAGCTGTGGGTCTTGGCTATGCAGCAACAATTTGAAATAGTCTGAGGGGGTCATCTGTATTTCAACGGGCACACCCCCATTCACATAACTAGAGGTTCTTTTTGGAATATGTGAGCAGATCACTTTATGCTATCAATTTTCAGAGGTTTCAGAAATAGCTTCCCTAGGGATTGCTACTCCGAGTCCAGGTAGAGAATAATGGAAAAAGCTCACCTGGTAGGGATACAGTGAGCTTTCTAATTACACACTGGGTAGACTTGCCAAGTTCCAAACATAAAAATAGCTTCTACTGGGCTGGAGAGATGGCTCAGTGGTTAAGAGCACTGACTGCTCTTCCAGAGGTCCTGAGTTCAATTCCCAGCAACCACATGGTGGCTCACAACCATCTGTAATGGGATCTGATGCCCTCTTCTGGTGTGTCTGAAGACAGCTACAGTGTACTCATACATAAAATAAATCTTTAAAAAAAAAAAAAAGATGTTTTAAAAAAATAGCTTCTACTTTGGGCTAAGCTCTGGATGGCGTAATGTACGTACTTGCTGGCACAGCCATTTTGGAGGAAATCTACTTAGACTGTCTCCATATTTTGGACATTTTATCAGTATATTCAAGTCTTTGGGATTGTGGGTTTTCCATCTTTTATATTGTCTTAGAAATACTCTTGAGCCAGGCAGTGGTGGCTCACGCCTTTAATCTCAGCACTTGGGAGACAGAAGCAGGTGGGTTTCTGAGTTCGAGGCCAGCCTGGTCTACAGAGTGAGTTCCAGGACAGCCAGGGCTACACAGAGAAACCCTGTCTGGAAAAACCAAAAAAAAAAAAAAAAAAGAAAAGAAAAAAAAAAAAGAAAAAGAAAGAAAGAAATACTGTTGAATAGGCGTTTAATTAAGCTGTAATTAATTAATTGCTTTCTTTCCCTGTTGCAGGAAGGGTTTAAGTTTACTATGCATAGAGGATGTTAAATCCTGAAAGAAAGTTGATATATGTTGAACAGCTTTGGCTTTTCTGAACCTTACTTCCACTTCCTAATGTCACAGTAGATGAATGGATCCCTGTAACATGGCCAATTCATCTACAGTCCTCTACCATGGACACTTCTATTAATTGGGCGGTCCATTTGGTATGGGCATCCCATCAATATTTTGAAATTTCCAGGGAGTAAAAATGAGACCTTTTTTTTTTTTTTTAATTATCTCATTAATTTCAAAGGAGAAACAATCAGTTAAGAAGAAAACCAGTCATAACCAAATATTTATAATGAAATGTGAAAAACTACTAAATAGAATTTATTCTACTAATATGAAATGAAATCTACTAAATAAAATGTTACAGGAACCCAGAGGAGGGAGTGGAATTCTGTCAAGAAATTGCCATAGGTACCTCCACTTAGGAAGTGAAAGGGTAGTCTTAGAGGATGAAGTGACTTTCCAACAGAATAAAAGGCTGTGCGTATCCCTAAGGAGGGAATGGGGAACACGAAGAGGAAGGGTGTTCCGTGGAGAACGTGAAAATGACTCAGGGTAAGTGTCTTAGTTAGGGTTTCACTGCTGTGAGCAGACACCGTGACCAAGGCAACTCTTATAAGGACAACATTTAACTGGGGCTGGCTTACAGGTTCAGAGCTTCAGTCCATTATCACCAAGGTGAGAACATGGCAGCATCCAGGCAGGCATGGTGCAGGAGGAGCTGAGAGTTATACATCTTTATCTGAAGGCTGCTAGCAGAATACTGACTTCCAGGCAGCTAGGATGAGGGTCTTAAGCCCACGCCCACAGTGACACACCTACTCCAACAAGGCCACACCCACTCCAACAAGTTCACACCTTCGAATAGTGCCACTCCCCGGGCTAAGCATATACAAACCATCACAGTAAACTTGTCCTTAGTTGTGTGGGAATTATTATCTCAAAATGAGTGATTGCTGTGTTCAACAAGATCACTTTTCTTTTTCAGATTGACGATTACCCAGAATTTCTGAGTTCACCAGACAGAGAGATCAACCAGCACATTCGGATTGTCTACTCTTCAGCAGTCTTGAAAAAGGAGCATGGAAAATCCAAAGGTGTTGGGAAATTCCTGTTTCCAGCTCACCACAGCAATGCTAACAAAAAAGGTACGTAGTACAATCTATAATTTTTTCTTTTGAGACAAGGTTTCTTTGTCTTTGGATACCCATAGATTTAAAACAAAACAAAACAAAACAAAACAAAACAAAACAAAACAATTCTGGTGAAGATGTATTGAGAATAAACAGAAGGTTTATGAGCCTGAGTCTGGTCTATCTACTGGCTAACCTTTCAGCCTTAGGCTTCCCAGTGGGAAAGGCTGGCTATTTAACAGCATTTGTTCATCAAGAATACTTTTTGAACCGTGTAGTGGCACATGCAAGTACCCATCTAAAAGAAGGAATAGAAAAACAAAGGAGAGGGCTGGAGAGATGGCTCAGCGGTTAAGAGCACTGACTGCTCTTCCAGAGGTCCTGAGTTCAATTCCCAGCAACCACATGGTGGCTCACAACCATCTGTGATGGGGTCTGATGCCCTCTTTTGGTGTGTCTGAAGACAGCTACAGTATACGTAAATACATATGAATACTAAAATAAATAAATCTTAAAAAAAAAAGAAAAAGGAGAAAAATTGCTGATGACCTGTCTTTAGCAGTAGGTAAAGAAGGAAAAACCCGCTGTATCTAGGACCTTTGAAATAGACTCCCTAGTATCTAGGACTGGGGTTAATTCTGGCTGTAGCAGGCAAGTGGTATTGATAGCCAAGAAGCAGGGTTGGGTCACTGGACAGAAAATGACTCAGAGGAAGCATTGAAGTCATGGGCATCCAGGCTAATTTGACCAAACAGGATTCTTGCTGAAGGCAGTCTGGGGTGGTCAGATGTTACCTGGGGACGTAGAGAAGATGAAGAATCAAGTCAGATACACAGAGTGACCATATGTAGGACATGGGGCATCCTGAGCTACTTTGTTTGCTTTAAGGTAGTACTTGCTGTATAGCTCAGGTCTGTGGTTGATCATACTCTCTGGTCTTACAGAAGACCTGGGTTCAGTTCCCAGCACCCATAGGTGGCTCGCAGCCATCTGTCACTCCAGACCCAGCGCCCTCTTCTGACCTCTGTGGCACCAGGCACAGAAGTGATGCATATACATACATGTAGGCAAAGCACTCAGGCACATTAAATAAGTAAATAAAAGGATTGCATCCTTAGTAAAGTAAAGATGGGAAATGAAGGTCTGAGATGCCCGTGGAGAAGCCCTTCTTCAGGCACCCAAGTAGAGTGGCCATTCACTGTCCACTGGTCTTCACTCCAAGCCAGACTGAGAGCCTTCCAGAGTATCAGACAGCTACACAGTAGAAGGAAGGTGTGCCATGTTTTTCTCTTTAATGGACTAGCAGCCCTGCCCCTGGGTAGCTGCAGTGTGGAAACTGTTTGTACCAGTGTCATTAGCAGGGTTATGAAATCCCTGGCCATTCAGCGGTCTCTTGTCACACTAATTAGGATATCTAACTGGTGTTGGTTGCCTCAAATGCATTCTCAACCTGCCCACACGCATCGTTTTCTTGGCTCTTTTTCAACAGGGACAGCAACGTGAAAACATATGGAAAGAATACAGTGAAATGCATTTAAGTTTAATGCAATGGGAATTCCTAGAAACTTTGTAAATGATATTGAACAGTGGAGAATTTGTTGTGTACTTCCGTGTGGCTAGCCACAAGATCTCTTCTGTCATCCATTCCTCACTCTCAGATAATTCAAAGGTATCCTCTGAGACGTGTTTCTGCAAGCTGGCCTTGAACTCACAGAGGTTCACTTGCTTCTGCTCCTGAGTGCTGGGATTAGAAGTATGCACCTCCATTCCTGCCCACCCCATCTGACATTCTCCTTCTCTTTATCACAAGAAGTGATAATACACAGTACAAGATAATAGCTGTTCACCCTTTCTATCATGATAACAGTGATGCACTGTGTTTTCTGTTGAGGTAAACTATTTGGTTAGGACATTCCTTTATATGTAGGGCCCTGTGGTTTACCTCGTAGGTGCTCTGTAATGTGGTCCTAAAATAAGAGCTCACATCTGTCTGACCAACTGTTTGAAAAGAGTCATTACCAAAATCTTTAATGTTAATGATAATGTCATTTCAACAGGCATGAACTCCTGAGACGTTAAATAAAGGCAATCATTAGGACTGACTTCAAGCCTCTTGGGAGAAAGCCCAGGGAATATTTTTATCATGTAGCAAAGTTGTCCACTCTCTAGTCAACATGATCATCTGAACAAGGGAAACTCAACATGCAAATAATTTGTAGTTAAAAACACTTGTTTTAAATCATCACACATGATTATTAGACCCAGCTTTTCCAGCGATACAGAGAAAAAGTAGTTTTTTCCTCCTGAACATATATGTATCTTTCTGTGGGCCCCAGTCAGCATTTTGGATTTTCTGTGTTTAGATGCAGAACAGTTATTAAACGTGTCAGTCATCGTTCCTTCACTGCACGGAGATAAATGAACGCAGAGGAAGGATTAGCTTGGCTCACACAGCACTTCAAGGCCACTTGGTCCCGTGGTTTTGGGCTTAGGCACTGCAGCATGGGATGGAAGGGTGCATTACAGAGCAATGTTCTGGGTTCCCGAATGAAAGACACACACACAGCCTTTACATTTTGATATGTCCAAAAACAACTCAATGACTGGGCCATCGCCTAACCTCCACGTGGCTAATCTACTTCCCTCCGATATTCCCAAGTTATTATTTACTAAATTCTACATTCCGTCTTGGCTGTCCTAGACCCAGACGTGCAGCCCTCTTGGGCCTCTGTCCCCTGGCTCCTACGTGGCGGCCATGCTCTCTGTCCCGCACCTTCTCAGAAGTGGCACCTTTCCTCTCCTTCCTCTACCAGCACCACGGATCTCCTCCTCCTTCTTTGATCCCTCCCTGGGAATCCTAAAAGTCTCACCTCGAACTGCCCTGTACAGCCATTGGCTGCCGGCAACTTTATTTACCAATCAGAACTAACTGGAGGCAGGGTCCCTCGGTGTCTTAGGTGGGGATGTGCGGGACTCTTATGCAAACAATTTTGGGGACCCGAATTAACATAATACAAACAGCCACAGCAAGGTGTTTACCTCAGGCCAGTTCAGAAGTGGAAAGAAAGGTGAGAAGGGCTTCAGGTCCCAATATCCACTTCACGGGCATGCTTTACTGCTTCCTGGCCTCTACCCTGTGGGAGTTCTACCACCTTCCAGGAGTGAATTGGGAGTAAGCCCCTGGGAGACATCGCAGCACTACAGAAACAAAACCAGTGCCAACAGTGGTGACGAGAAACTTCCAAAGCTCTGGACTAGATTGGACCAAGAATTACTTAGTTTTAGGTTCATTCTAGAGCATTGTCAATACAAAAACTTACTTCAGTCATGGACGTATTTTATGAGTGAGTGACTTGTGTCCCGACACTGACACATTTAGCCATAGAACATGAGTGCCGTTGAGTAACTGAATTTCAGTTTGGATTTAAACAGCTTCGTGTGACTAGTGGTTACTGTCAGTGCTAGAACCACAGAGGACACTTTCTTTTTTTTCCTTTCTTTTTTTTCTTTTTTTCTTTTTTTTGGCTTTTTGAGACAGGGTTTCTCTGTGTAGCCCTGGCTGTCCTGGAACTCCCTCTGTAGACCAGGCTGGCCTCGAACTCAGAAATCCGCCTGCCTCTGCCTCCCAAGTGCTGGGATTAAAGGCGTGCGCCACCACTGCCCGGCAACAGAGGACACTTTCGAGATTTAAAGGAAAACAGACTAATCCCTAAAGCAGAACGAAATATAATGTAATGAAATGGAATGGTAGGAGGTATGGCAGGACATGCTTGCCATCCCACCACCTCGGAGGCAGAGGCAGGGGGATCAGGAATTAAAGGTTTTCATCATCTTCACAGTGAGCTTGAGGCAGCCTCTGCTACAGGAAACTGTCTCAAAAAACAAAAGCAAACAACAAAACAATACAAAAACAAACAAGAAGGAAGTTTGAACAGCCAGCAGCACCTATCTGTAACCTAGCACTTAGGAGGCAGAGGCAGGATGATCAATACATGTTCAAGGTCAGCCTAGTCTATGTAGCAAGTTCCAGGCCAGCAAGGCTGTGTAGAGAAACAAAAACAAAAGAAATAGAAATGGAACCAAAAATTTGTATGTATCTGTGTCTTACAGTTTTATTGCTATGAAGAGACACCATGACCAAGGCAACTCTTATAAAGGATAACATCTAATTTGGGCTGGCTTACAGTTTCAGCGGTTCAGTCCGCTATCATCATGGTGGGAAGCCTGGCAGTGTGCAGGCAGACGTGGTGCTGGAGAAGCCAAGAGTTATACCTTTGGATCCAAAGGCAGCCAGAAGACTCTGTTTGCACTGGGTGGAATTTAAGCCTCAGAGCCCACCCCACAGTGACATGGTTTCTCCAATAAGGCCACACCTACTCCAACATACCTAGAACATTTCCTAAAGCCAATGATGTGTGTGTGTGTGTGTGTGTGTGTGTGTGTGTGTGTGAAATCTAAATTTAAAGGCCTTGGGGAGCTTCTCAGGTTTGATGGGAAGTGTTTATATAATTCGACTTGAACATCTTCATAGGAAGAGGGTTTTTTGTTTGTTTGTTTGTTTTCAGTATAAAATCTCTTGCAATAGAGAAAAGCGAATTAGTTCTGTAGTCTGGTTTCACTGCTGTTTCTGTGATAATATAAAGCGACAGAAAACAGCTTAGGGTCCTAAGCCCACGGAATGACCTGCCAACAATGGGAGCATCTTCTTACTTCAATCGATGTATCAAGATGGTTTCCCACAGACATTCTCACAGGCCAGCCTAATCTAGAAAGCCCCTCATTTAGACTTTCTTCCAGATGATTCTATACTGTGTCAAGTTGACAGTCAAAGCTAGTCATCACATAGTGTCTTCTAAAAAGTGTCCCGTGTGTGTGTGTGTGTGTGTGTGTGTGTGTGTGTGTGTGTGACTTTTTTGTACAAGTCTGTGTATGTGTTATATGTATATGTTTCCGTGGGTGCATGCATGTGTGCTCATACGTGTTGAGGCCAGAGATCTATTTATGTGTCTTCCTTGGCTGCTCTCACACGACTTTGAGACGTGATCACTCACTGAACCTGGAGTTTATGGCTCAGCTAAGTTGGCTGACCGATGCGTTCCAAGGATCTCCCTCCTATCTCCTACCTCAGTTCTAGGGTCACAGACACATGCCACTACCTCCAATTTTACATGGACGCTGGGAATCCGATCCCAGGTTCTTGTGTGGCGGGCACTTGACTGCTTGAGCCATCTCCCAGCCTGTTGGCAAATGTTTTCAGTGGAGTAGCGTTTGGACATCCCATCTGAAATCCCGTGTGCTAGCTAACCGAAGACTTGGTGTCTAAGCCATTAGCCCTAGAGAACGGAATCTCTTCAGGCTTTAGCCATTCTTATCTTTACCCACAGACTCCAGTATCTGGTGTCTAAGAGACCCTGCATTCCACCAACTACAGAAGCAGGCTGAGCCCTACTTATGCTTGGGGAAGAGGTGCAGATTCTCCTGTCCCCTTGCAAATGAAGACTTCAGGCCAACATAGAGTGACATTGGTACTAGGGTTTTTGTGTCACTACCCTTTTAGAATGTTAGGTCCTGGGCTGGAGATGGCTCAGAGGTTAAGAGCACTGACTGCTCTTCCAGAGGTCCTGAGTTCAAATCCCAGCAACCACATGGTGGCTTACAACCATCTGTAATGGGATCTGATGCCCTCTTCTGGTCTGTCTGAAGAGAGTGACAGTGAACTCACATGCATAAAATAAATAAATAATAAAATAAATCTTTAAAAAAAAGAATGTTAGGTCCTCATAGACTCGAATTATTTAATTAATGACCACATTTGTTTGTTTTAAGCCAAGCAAGAGATCAATGGCTCTCCCTTTTGGAGAAGAAAAGTTTCTAGGAGTCCGAACGAATCCTCTCTCAGGTAAGACTATTTTAACTTGCTGATCAAAACTCATTTTATGGTTACGGTTTTTAAAAATACTTTTATATACATTGTATGTGGGGTGTGTGTGCCCAAGTGAGTCTGCCACAGTGTAACACTGTGTGTGTGCAGGTTAAAAGGACCTTGCAAGAGTAGGTTCTCACCTACCTTGTGGGTTCTGGGGATCAAATTTAGGTCATCAGCCTTGGTGCTCAGTACCTATACCTGCTAAGCCATCTCACTAGCCCTCATTTTTTTTTTTTTATAATAAACTTTTCTACTACTTGTTTTAGATTTGTTCTGTGTATCTTATACAACAATGAAAAAATGAAAACTTTTTTCCCAAATTAAAATCCAGCTAGCTAAAGTAACACAAAGTCATTTATTTTTTATTTTTATGGAATAATTCAATGTCACAATGTAAATGAATAGTTGATTAAAGTTGAACTAAAAATAATTATTTGCTGAGTGGTGGTGGCAGCAGCGGCGCTGGCGGCGGCACACGCCTTTAACCCCAGTACTTGGGAGGCAGAGGCAGTCGGATCTCTGAGTCTGGGGCCAGCCCGATCCACAAAAAGTTCCAGGATCTCCAGGGCTATACAAAGAAACAAAAAATGATTGACCATGAACTCTGTGTAGAGCATACATGCTCATGGAGGCCAGAAGAGGACATCAGAGAAGAAAGCTGGAGTTTAGCACTGGTGGCCTTCGCTATGTGGGACTCTGGTGTTTGTCTGTCAGCTTCATTTTTCTGTCTCACAGAATCCAATAGCCTTCACAGGGCAGCAGAGTTGGAAACTCACATTTTTTTTTTTTGTTTTGTTTTTTGGTTTTTCGAGACAGGGTTTCTCTGTGTAGCCCTGGCTGTCCTGGAACTCACTCTGTAGACCAGGCTGGCCTCGAACTCAGAAATCCACCTGCTCTGCCTCCCAAGTGCTGGGATTAAAGGCATGCGCCACCACTGCCCGGCTGGAAACTCACGTTTTACAGCTCCCACTACAGGAGATGGGCCTGTTAACACCTTGCATTAAAATTTAAAAATCTCAGGGAAAGGTTGGGGACAATCCCACAGGAATAGATTTGTGTGTGTGTGTGTGGGGGGGGGAGTCTCTGAAAACACTGTAGCTTATGTGTTCCACAAGTGCAATGGAGGAGTTTGGGAGCAGAGTTGAGTCTTGAAGTATCATCACCGTAATTAAACACCAGAAGTCTAAACAAAAGGCAGGTTGGATGGAGGACGGAAAACACACTCGTTAGAGGGCCACGGCCGTGGGATGCGCACAGGCAGAGCTCCGCAGCGCCTCTTAAATGTGAGGCTGAAGCCTAATTATGAAAAGCCGCAGGTCTGAAGAAGGAAGCTGCTGTCTTGGGACATCAGATGCATACGTGAGATTACTCTTCAGGACAGTAATAAACAACAGGCGTAAGCCCCCGAGGGATGGAAAACAGACTCGTGGTCTCTGATGATGAGATTAGTACTCAGGTTCTTCTCTCTCCTTAGGGTGACTTCATTAGTGGACAGGTCCGTGTATTCATAGAGCTTATGAGAGGAAACACAGGGAGGCATTTCACTGTTTAAAATCTCACTTGTATGTACTAGTGAGCATATCTGTATGGGGGGTGTGCCCTGGGGTTCACGGAGCCAGAGGGTGCTGTCAGATACTCTGCTCCTTCACTTTCCATCTCACTCCTCTGAGTCAGGGTCCCTCACTTATCAGGAGCTCAGCTGGTGACCAACAAGCCTCGGGGTTCCTCCTGCCTCTAGCCTCTATCTCCTGAGGTTCTGGGGGTCCTCCTGTCTCTGCCCTCGACCTTCTGACCTTCTGGAGATCCTCATGTCTCTGCCCCCACCTCCTGAAGTTCTGGGGGGTCCTCCCGTCTCTGCTTCTCACCTTGTTAGTGTTTTGTCTAAGCTCCGCCCCGCAGTTGCCTGGCAACAAGCCAGGCGTGCCTGACTCACTGTAAAAGGGGCTGCTTGCCCCCTCCGCTCTCTCTAGCTCTCGCCTTCTTGCTCCTGCTCTGTCCTCTCACCCCTTCCTCCTCCTCCACGAGCTCATGGCTGGCCCCTATTCCTCTACTACCCTCTCAACTCCCCTCCCCATGCCCTGAATAAACTCTAGCAGGAAGGGATGCCTCAGCGCTGGCCCGCAGAGTCTCCCCCTCCCCCACAGCTGACTGCACATCCACCAAAACACATTCCTTCTTTCCTTGTCTTTTCATAAACACAGCACACCTCATGATGTTCTGGAGGTTTTAACTCAGGTTCCATGCATCAAGCATTTTTGCTTCTGAGCCATCTCCTCAGACTTTTTTTTTTTTTTTTTTTTTTTAAAGGAAAAGTATCTTCTGACCTAGTTAAGAGTTCTGTACACCTGGGAGTCCGGTTGTTGGAAACACTCTCCTCTCGTTTGTTAATGGAATCTTGGTTGGTTTAGGACAGTGGCATCTCACTTTAGAGCACCTGCGCTCCTAGATGCCGTTTGTGGAGATGGCCACTTGGACAAGTCTGTAATATCTGCAAGCCGATATTACATGGGAGTTCCATCATGTGCTTCACGTGTTTAAAGGCAGACCACCCCATGCGCTCTGTAAATTCGGAACATATAAAGTGTGACACATGATCTCATGTGATGTAGTAGCAGTGACAGAGACTGTAGTGTCTCACATACTCCGTGCACTTGCTGTTGCAGCCCCACAGAGCAGCTTGAACTTCCGGAGCACAATCCCAGGAGTGTGGAGCGGTTCTGCCTTCTTGCTACTGTATCCATTCTTCTTTTCCCAGACTCCATGGAGAGCAAATCCTCCTTTAACAGAACAAACATTACAAAGCAAGAAAGGTGGAGAATGTCGCCAGGACAGAAATCACTGAAATACCTAATGATAGAGGGGTGGGAGAAATGGCTCAGTGGGTAAGGAGGCTCCCTGCTTCTGCAGAGGACCAGAGTTTGGTTCCCAGCATCAGCGCTGGGTGGCCCACAACTGCCTGTGGCTCCAGCTTCTTTGCTTCTGGTACCATATTAGGGCATGTGTGGGTACCTACACACATGTGCACATATACAGGCATAAAAATAGAATAGATCTTTTGAAATAGAAATAGTGACAGTGGAAAACATTAGAACTTCATCTCCCTTTCTTCTTCCTCCTTCCTTCCTTTCTTTCTTTCATGTATATGAGCACACTGTCACTGTCTTCAGACACACCAGAAGAGGGCATTGGATCCCATTACAGATGGTTGTGAGCCACCATGTGGTTGCTGGGAATTGAACTCGGGACCTCTGGAAGAGCAGCCAGTGCTCTTAACCGCTGAGCCATCTCTCCAGCCCCCATCTCCCTTTCTTTTTGACAATCGTAACATCCTTTTCTTTATTCTGAGTGTTCCCAGTAATGGCAAGCATCTTGGAGAAGGATAGGGTTTTTTTTCCCCTTTAATTTATAGTGAATTTCCATAGTATTGTGGTAGTCAGTGTGCTGAGTACCTAAAATCAGAAGACAAAGATTCAGCGGTCATTGGAATCCAGTCACTATGCGAATGCCAAGACTCTCAGAGGACAAAGGCAGGGTTTGCTTTCCTCAGGACATGTTTTCAGCAGCTGCTTTAAACTCTGAAACTCAACGCCTTGTACACAGCCTTGAGTTTTTACAGACCATGGTGGTGCAAGAGAAAGTGTTATGTTTCATGGCTTCCGTATGGATGTTCCTATTGAGTAAAATGGCTGCTGCCTCAATTTTAGACAAGTAACATTTCAATTGCAGCCACTGACTTTTAGGTGTGGAGAAGGAGCTGGTGATTGGAACCCAGCACTGTACTGATAAGAATATGGTTTGTTTGTTTAAAATTAGCTTCAAAAATGGACTAGAGAGATGGCTCAGCGCTTGAGATCACTGGCAGCTCTTGCAGAGGACACAGGTTCCATTCCCGGCATCCAAAAGGCAGTTGTCTTGGCTGGTTTTGTGTCAACTTGACACAAGCTGGAGTTATCACAGAGAAATGAGCCTCCCTTGAGAAAAGGCCTCCGTGAGATCCAGCTGTAAGGCATTCTCTCAATTAGTGATCAAGGGGGAAGGGCCCCTTGTGAGTGGTACCATCTGTGGGCTGGTAGTCTTGGGTTCTATAAGAAAGCAAGCTGAGCAAGCCAGGAGAAGCAAGCAAGCCAGTAAGCAGCATTCCTCCATGGCCTCTGCATCAGCTCTTGCTTCCTGACCTGCTTGAGTTTCAGTCCTGACTTCCTTTGGTGATGAACAGCAGCATGGAAGTGTAAGCCGAATAAACCCTTTCCTCCCCAACTTGCTTCTTGATCATGAAGTTTGGCAGGAATTAAAAATTGGTACCAGCATAGTGGGGTATTCCTGTGACAACCTGACCATGTTTTGGGGAGGACTGTGGAAGACTTTGGAACTTTGAGCTAGAAGAGTCAATGGGTGTTAAGAGCTTTGTGGGATGTTGTGTAGGGGCTTGGAAGATAATGTTGAGAACAGTGCAGAAGATGGAGGCCTGGCTTGTGAAATTTCAGAGAGAAGATTAAGGATTCTTATCAGGGCCATTGCTAGTTTGATTTAAGATTCTGTGGTTTTGGTTAACTGGGGCTGAAGAAATCAGCTGTGATTAACAAGATACCAGAACTACTAAAGCAAAACCATTGCATTATTGGGACTATTGATGCTGGTTAGCTGGAGCTAAGATATTAGCGGTGATTAAGAAGAGACCAGCATCATTGGGGTGAAATTTTCTGAGAAGTGTTTTCTGAGAGCACAGAGGCTGTGTTCCAGAGTTGTGGCTGGACTTGGTAATGTGTAAGAGTCACCCAGGTGGTACTGGTTTTGAAAGCATGAAGGAGTCATGAAGAGCAGCTGAGGCCTGGGCACTGTGAGAGGCCGAGAAAGGCCATTGGTGAAGATACAGACTCAGTTGCAATTGATGGCCCAGGACTGAAGGGGTCATGCAAAGGAGGTGAGGCTTGGCACCATGGTAAAGCCTAGTTGCAGTGGAAGACAGCAGAGTTTTGGAGCTATCAGTACCATGAGATGACCACCAAGAACAGCAGCAGCAGTGGAGTATGGGCATCTGGAACCTAGAAGATAAGGTGTGTGCTACAAAGGGCAGAGCTGACTCAAGCCCTTGGAGGAATCCAGAAGATCGTGAGTGCATCCCAGACATTGGACAGTTGGAGTTTGATTTTTTTTTTTTTTTTTTTTTGGTTTTTTTGAGACAGGGTTTCTCTGTGTAGCTCTAGCTGTCCTGGAACTCACTCTGTAGACCAGGCTAGCCTCGAACTCAGAAATCCTGGAGTTTGATTTTGCTTTTGATTGTGACTGTGCCCTGATATGTTTTCCCTCCTGAAGGAAGAAGGTATTTTAGTGGAGCCCACAGTTAAGAGACTTCTAATAGTAAAAAGACTTTGAATTCTAAGAGATTGGATATTTTTAAAGGGATTGAAATTTTGATATGTAAGAATTTGCAAAGACTGTGGGACTTTTAAAGTTATTTAGTTCTTGGGGATGAATAAGGAAGTAAGGGTTGAGGTTTAATAGTGATGTATTTGTGTGTCAAGTTGTCAAGGGATCAATTGTACTGGCTGGTTTTGTATCAACTTGACACAAGATGGAGTTGGCACAGAGAAAGGAGTTCAGTTGAGAAAATGCCTTCATGAGATCCAGCAGTAAGGCATTTTCTCAATTAGTAATCAAGGAAGGAGGGCCCCTTGTGAGTGGTACCATCTGTGGGCTGGTCGTCTTGGGTTCTATAAGAAAGCAGGTTGAGCAAGCCAGGAGAAGCAAGCCAGTAAGCAGTATTCCTCCATAGCCTCTGCATCAGCTCCTGCTCCCTGACCTGCTTGAGTTCCAGTCCTGACTTCCTTTGGTGATGAACAGCAGCATGGAAGTGTAAGCTCAATAAACCCTTTCCTCCCCAACTTGCATCTTGGTCATGATGTTTGTGCAGGAATAGAACCCCTGACTCAGACAGCGGTTCACAACTGTCTGTAGCTCCAGCTCTAAAGGATCTTATGTCCCGGATGCCTCCGTCTGTCTTACACTAGGCACATATGCGGTGCAGAGACAGGCAGGCAAAACACCTATGTACATATATATTAAAATAAAACATTAAAAAGCCCAAACAGAACTAGCCAGGCTAGTGCTAGGTGGCACACAACTTTAATCCCAGGATTAAACTCTGGAGGCAGAGGCAGGTAAATCTCTGAGTTCAAGGCTAGCCTGATCTAGAGAGTAAGTTCCAGGACAGCCAGGGCTACACAGAGAAATGCATCTTGAAAAACAAAAAGCAAAAAACAAGCAAGCAAAGTCCTTTCAGTGAAAGTATTAGGTCTCCAAGAAGGCCCAAAGTGTCCATCATTAAAAAAAAAAAAAAAAAAAAAAAAAGCCTTTGCAGGATGTGGTAGTGCAGAGGCTTGTGGAACCCTGTAAGTTCAAGGCCAGCCTGGTCTACATAGCAAGCTCCAGGCCAACCGCTGCTACATAGTGAGACTCCATCACAAAATCCAAAAATGACAAAACTACTAATCTAAAAAATTGATTCTTTGTTTGATATTGGTAGGGTTTTATCTCTGAAAGAAGAACTTGCTAGGAGATAGCCACACCCAGCTTCTGTGAGTCAGCCATAATAGTGTCTTAGTTACCTTTTCCACTGCCACGACAAAATCCTTGGCAGAAATGACCTAAGGAAGGAAGGATTTATTATGGCTCAGAGTTTTGGAAGTTTTGGCCAGCCAAGAGGGACAGGCATGGCAAAGGGGCTCAGGCTTTGGTTGTGGTAGTGCGTTTTGATGACTGTTCACACTGTGGCAGACCAGGGCCAGGTATGGCTTTCAAAGGCCTACCTCTGTCACCTATGTCTACTCTCCAGGCCCCATGGCCAAAAGGCCTCTATAGCCTTCAAAACTGTGCTGGGACTGAACACTCAAAATGACAGTAGAGGTTCAAACCCAACTGAAAGTGGCATCTGGTCACTCCCTTCTCAGAATTAGCATTCGATTTACCTGAAGTTAGCTGCTTTCCGAATCACAAATTGCTGAAACTCGTGTCTAGGTTCCCTTGGTTCCTCACTGTTAAATTCTCAGTATCATATTTAATACTCATTTCTACCCACAGGTCCCACCAGGAGAGCAGCGCTCCATTCAAGGACCCAACTCCCCATCCTTCAGACCTCAAGCAAGTGCCCCCTGTAGGCCAAGGTGCCTCTCGGCCTTTGCCTACCCTCTTTACTCAACCTACAGCAGCTACTGGCCTGCCTGCCTGCTCCCGGTTTCTTGCATCAAACACAAAAGACTCCCAGAAGCTTCCAGATCCCAGAGACTCCCCAAGAGAAGGTTCTTTCAGGTTTGATAGGAACCGAAGTGAATTTGGCTTAGGAAATTCTCTCCCAGCCTCTCCTTTGCACAGCCGCCCGAGCCTAGAGAGGGAGAAGTCGGAACTTCATCTGTATATTATTTCCGCAACCTCATCGATATTTCTGCACCTAAAGAGTTCGTGGAACAACTACATTATAGTAAGTGGCCAAGGAAGCCAGCCTTGGCCTCGGCGTGTTTGCCTGAGTTTTTTTTTTGTTGTTGTTGTTGTTTCGTTTTGCTGCTGTTGCTTTATTTATTTATTTATTTTGTTTTTTGTTTTTTTCTTCGAGACACGATTTCTCTGTGTGGCCCTGGCTGTCCTGGAACTCACTCTGTACACCAGACTGGCCTTGAACTCAGAAATCTACCTGCCTCTGCCTCCGAGTGCTGGGATTAAAGGTGTGCACCACCACTGCCCGGTTGTTGTTTTACTTTTTAGGGCAAACATGCTTCATGTTCTCTCTGTTCATTTCAGGGACTGAGCCTCAGAATTTAGTGATTGTCCTGAGAGATAGGACTGCACCAGGCAGATAAGGGCATATTTTATTCAGGTGTTTACAATGGGGAGAAGTGCTTATTAATGAGTAGTGTCCTGGGGACTGTTGAATTGGCTGGGCAGTTTAGGCCACTGTTATTCTTGCAGAGGGCCTGGGTTTGATTCCCAGAATTCATGTGGCATCTTACAACTATCTGTAGTTCCAGTTCCAGGGCATCTGATGTCCTTTTCTGACCTCCTTGGGAACCAGGCCTGTATGTGGTATCTGTACACACATGCAGACAAGATGGTATTACATATGATCAAATGAATGAAAGAAAGGAAGGAAAGGAAAGGAAGGAAAGGAAAGGAAAGGAAAGGAAAGGAAAGGAAAGGAAAGGAAAGGAAAGGAAAGGAAAGGAAAGGAAGGAAAGAGAAAACTGTGTTAGGGAAAAGAGGAGGAGCCTAGGCTTTTGAGGAGCAAGGACCATCATGATGAGCCCTTTCAGGGCTTTGCAGTTAGCTGGGTAACACAGAACTCAGATAAAACTCAACAGCGTCACTATGTCTCTGTATTCCCTTTTTAAAAACTTTTATTCTGATGTGTGTGTGTACATGTGTGAGATACGGGAGGGGCACACGTATGCCACAGTGTGCGGGACAGCTTCTTGGAGTTGCTTCTCCCCTCTGTCTTTAATTTGTGTTCTGGAACCTGAAATCTCAGGTCGTCGGGTTTATGGAACAAGCACCTTTGTCCGCTGGTCCGTCTGCAAGGCCCCGTTCTTGTATTTCCTTACTTCACTAGTTTAACAGCAGTTGTGAGAATTATTTTTTCCATCTAGATATTGTCTAAGTCTCTATTTTTCTTTTTCTCCCTCCCTCCCCCCCTTCCTATTTTTCTTTGTTTCTTTTCTTCTTTTCCTTGTGCCCACCACTTAAAACAGGCCAGCCTTGAAATTTGCAGTAATATTTCTGTTTTAGCCTTTCAAATTCTGGGATTACAGGCATAAACCACCACGCCCAACTAAAACAAGGCTACTGAACACAAAATAACTTCAGCGCCTTGTTGAGTGTGACACAGTAACTTTCAGCGAGGAACTTTTACCAGAGCTCTCATTTTAGTCATAAGACAATGGCGGACATGTACTCCACAGCTGAGCCACAGCACAGTCTCAGTTAAGCCTTTACAGCCTGAGACTCAGTTGTTTTTTGTTTTTTTTTTTTTTGTTTTTTGTTTTTTTGGTTTTTCGAGATAGGGTTTCTCTGTGTAGCCCTGGCTGTCCTGGAACTCACTCTGTAGACCAGGCTGGCCTCGAACTCAGAAATCCACCTGCCTCTGCCTCCCAAGTGCTGGGATTAAAGGCGTGCGCCACCACTGCCCAGTGGAGACTCAATTTTAAAAATAGTTACTAGCTGGGTGGGGATGCCTCTTTTAGTCCCAGCATCGAGAAGGCAGAGGCAGGTAGATATCTGTGAGTTCAAGGTCAGGCTGGTCTGCCTAGCCTGTCCCAGGAGAGCCAGGGACACAAAGTGAGACCACATTTCAAAGAAACAAAAACCAAAACAAAACAAGCAACAACAGGAAAACTTATTAAAATATATTTTGGGTTATTTTCAGTGACTTTAATTTTTATTAATACCTTCCAACACACTTTTATTAATACAGAACTTTTTTTTTTTTTTTTTACAGAAGAAACCAGTAAAAAGTTTTATAAGTGGCTAAAAAAAAGTGAAATATAAGGCATCTAAGTTTTTTTTCCCTTACAGAACACTTCACAAGGATCCAAATATCTAAAATTCCTCCCTAAAAATTTTAAAAAAGCTTTCTCCAAGTTAAAAATGTAAACAGATCCTAAGTAGAGTCTACTAAAAAATAGTTGTCATGAATTCTAATAAAAAAAAAAACTGAATGAACTTTTAAAAATTTACAGTCTATATAAATATTTTATCTTAAAGTATTTACATGTATGTGCGCATGCCTGACTGTGTGCTTCGGAGCCACATGTGTACAGGAGCCCTCAGGGGTCAGAAAGGGCTTTGGGTTCCCTGGAACCGGAGTTACGGGCAACTGTGAGCTATGTGGATGATAAGACCTGAACCCAAGTCCCCTACGGGAAAAGAAAGCTGTGCTTCCCATTTTCAAGTGAGAACACTGAGGCACAGATCAGTTAAATATATGTAAGGTCTCACAGCGCAGGCTAGGATCCCGGGTAATATTTTCTTATTTACTGTAGAGAGAATATCTTGAGTATTGTGTGGATGCATCACCTGTCAATTAAAAAGCCTATGGCCTATGACTCAGGCAGGAAATGGAAGGGGGGCCATCCAAGAGGAGAGAGAATTTGGGATAGAGCCAGGCAGGAGATTACCCAGTGAGTTGTGAGGAGACGGATATATGGTACCTGAGCACAGGTAACCAGCCACGTGTCAGAATGTAGGTTAAAATAATTGGGTTATCTGGAGTTATGAACCAGTCAGGCTGGTCTGCTTAGCCTATATTGCCAAGGTACTTGTAAATGTATTTTGAGTCTTATTTTGGGGAGCATGGGATTGGGAGGAAGAACTGGGTCATAACTTCTACACTATACCCACCAGAATCAGGGTGGATGGAGGCCATCTTCATGGTTTGATAGATCCTGTCATTAAAAATGTTAGTGGATGACTAGAAGGAAAGAGAGTCTTATGGACACAGCAGAGCGACCACACATCTGAACTCACAGCCATTGTGACAATGTGCACAAAACCCCCGCACAAGTCTAAACAGACCAAATCCTGGGATGGAGAGGAGAGCTGGACATTTGAAGTCCCGTCCTAAGTGCAGCACTATTGGCCATTACTGTTTTATAGAACCAAAATCCCAGCTGTTCTATTTTACCTATGAAGACTCGGAAGCCAGATGCTGGGGTGAAAACCTGCCAGCTCAGAGAGGCAGAGGAAGCTCCAGCTGACCTTCCTCCTCCACTGATGTCCCAGAAAGAGAAAAACCCTTTCTTCTTCTCCATGCTGTCTAAAATACCCTTCAACTCAAAGACCCTCCTTTCTCTTTACTTAGGTTCACTTCCTGTCAGCTTGGTTGCTTGCTCTGCCTCTTCACCTAGGGTTGACTTTATTTAGCTCTTGGATAAAAGGCATGTGCTCGGGCTGAGCCACACCACAACACATTTGTTTTTCAGTAAAGAACACAATCTTAGGGTTCACAGCATGACCACATATCCTGAAACAGGCAGTCGATAGTTGGGAGCTGGAATCTCAGTTTCCCCTAAGAGTTCATACCTAGTAAATCAGCCACGATCCAATGGAAAGCCACACATCCGAGAATGTTAGGCTGGCAGAAATTAGACTTCATGGGAAAAAGAAAGACACAAAGTTGTGTGGATAGGAACGTGGGGTTGGGTAGGAAGAGAGTTGGTGGTGAATATGATCAAAACGTGTCGTGTAAAATTCTCAAGAGAACTGGTAAAAAAACAAACAAACCGAGTGGCATCCCTGAACTTGAAAGATGGACAGCGAATAATCGAGCAGACAGTGACGGTGTTGACTCCGTGTGCACAGCTGTGACTTTGTGACAACAACGTCAAGTTCGGTCGTCAGCTTGGCCGGCTTGGGCTAGTGCTGGTGTTGTCTTCCTCAGCTTTTAGAAATGGAAAGAAAACCCTTTCATAACTCAGGCCTGTCCCAGGTAGCTGGCGGACACCCTGATCCTACATGGTTTATCATGCTGCCACGGGGAATGTTTCTAAGAAGATGAATCGCACATGTTAATTCTCTCTAGACTTCAGTTAAATGAACGTAAGCTATCAGATAAGATTAAAAAAAAATTTCATCCTCGTTCCAAGGGTTTCCAGAGAGTTGAGGCTTCTTCGGTCACCCATTGCCTCTGTAGCTTTCACTAATAACACTGACTTCTGTGTTGTTTGCCGTCTCGGATTCTACAAAGAAGACAGATGCAAATTCTTTGCCTCTAATATGTTGTGAAGATCACAAAATTGCTAAAGCACATCCCAGATGAAAATTCTATATGTCGGGGGCTGGAGAGGCGGCCCGATGGTTAAGAGCACTGGCTGCTCTTGAGGGTCTGGATTTGACTCCTGCCGTCTGTGTGGCTCAAAACTGTTTCTGACTCCTGTGCCAGGAGATCCAGAGCCCTCTTCTGGCCTCTGCAGGCCCCAGTTATGCATGTGGTATGCAGACATACATATAGGTAAAACACTCATGCAAATGAAATAATTTTTTAAAAATTCTAGATTTTGCTTAAGGATGTAGCTCAGTTGGTGGAGTGTTTGTGTAGTCTGCCCCAGAACCACATAAACCAGTGAAGTAATGCATACCTGTAACCCCAGCACTCAGGAGGGGGAGTCAGAAAGATCAGAAGTCCAAGGCCATCCTTAGCTCTATAGAGTTGGAGGCCAGCCTGGGGTATGAGAGAACTTGTCTTAACAATGCAAAAGAACAGCTGGGCAGTGGTGGTGCACGCCTTTAATCCCAGCCCTTGGGAGGCAGAGACAGGCAGATTTCTGAGTTCAAGGCCAGCCTGGTCTACAGAGTGAGTTCCAGGACAGCCAGGACTATACCTGTCTCGAAAAAAAAAAAAGAAAAAAGAAAAAAAAAAAAACCCAAACAAAATAAAACAAAAAAACAATGCAAAAGAACAACAAAGATATCTTGATTTAAGACAAAAAAAAAATTTGGAAGAGTAGGGATGTTTTTTCTAAAATACAGAAGTGATAAAATATTAAGAAAAAGCACCTAGGGTTTTTTGGGGTTTTTTTTTTGTACTATGTAATAGCTATCTTGGCAAAACAACAGGAGTAACAGGGAGACAGGGGGCCAATCAATAATAATTCAGAAATTCCTTCTATTTATGAAGATGTAAAATAATTAAAGAGGGCCGGGAGAGATGTTTCAGCTATTCAGAGAACTGACTGTTCCCTCAGAAGACGCAGTGTGATTACTAGCACCCACATAGTACTAATAACTGTCTGTGACTCCAGTTCCAGGGGATCTGACACTCTCTTCTGGTCTCAATATCTACTAGGCAGGCATGAGGTGCAAACACATACATACAGGAAAAATACCCATACATATGTAAAATAAATAAACATTAAAACTGTAAAAGACTTGTCTCAAAAGAAAAAAACAAAACAAAACAGAGAGAAAACCCCTACATAAGTAAATCGTTATCTAGATTTGTTTTATGTTTATTTTAAGGTTTAGACATGTTTTATGCACTCAAGTGTTTTGTGCGCACCGTGTCTGTATGTGTATCATGTGTGCATTGCTTTTGAAGGGCTGAATTAGGGTGTTGGGTCCCCTGGAACTAGAGTTAGAGATGGTTATGAGTTGCTGTGTGGGTGGAAACTAAACCCAGGTCCTCTGGAGGAGCACTAAGCCATCTCTCCAGCCCCAGTGCCATCTGTCTTAAGGACTAAGTGGGGGGAGCTGGAGAGATGGCTCAGTGGATAAGAGCCTTGGTGGTTCTTCAGAGGACCTCGGTCCAATCCCAGCACACGTGGCAGCTCATTATTTTCTGTTACTCCACTTTTAAGGGATCTACCACCCTCTTCTGGCCTCACCTGGCACCAGGCATGCACACTATGAACAGATAAATATATGTGATAGACAAAACATCCAGATACATTAAACAACAGAATAAGTAGGAAATGTTAGCACTAAAGATTAAAAGAAAAATTAACCCCATTAATGAGGGAATAGTTAACAAAGTGTTGTATGGGGCTGGAGAGATGGCCCAGTGGTTAAGAGCACTGACTGCTCTTCCAGAGGTCCTGAGTTCAATTCCCAGCAAGCACATGGTGGCTCACAACCATCTGTAATGGGATCCAGTGCCCTCTTCTGGTGTGTCTGAAGACAGCTGCAATGTGCTAAATAAATAAATAAATCTTAAAAAAATAATTAGAAGAGGCAGTGGGACTATAAAAAACAGCTTAAAACAAAAACAAAGTATTGTATATCCATGTGAGGGATACTGAATAATCCTTGAAAAATTATAGTAAATCTATGTACACAGAAATTCAATTTAGTATATTGTAAATGAAAAAAAGTCAACTTTCAGAGTAATATATGTGGTATGATTTAACTAGTATTAAATCCATATTATAAATTTCTAAATATATGAACACTATAAGTGTATATGTTATAATTAATGACTTTATATTGTCTACAAATAAAAATCCAAAATGATAATGGCTGCTGTGGCTGGTACGTAGACAGGGAAGGGGAAACAAAGTGTGTGCTTCACTTTATGCAGTTAGATACTGTGCAAACTTGATAAATCATAAAAACACAGAAATTGGCCAGGCTTTGTAGCATGCGCCTTTAACCCCAGCATTTGGGAGGCCTGGGCAAGTGGATCTTTGGGAGGTTTGAGTTTCAGCCTGGTCTACATAGCGAGTTCCAAGCCAGAGCTACAAAGCAAGACCCTGCCTCAAAACAACAGTAATGACAAAAACCAGAATTTCCACGTCATCCCTGAGCAGAGGCCATGGCAGCTGGTGTATTGTTCCAATTTGAGTGTGAATGCAGGAAAATCCAACATGAGTAAATTTTTGTTACAGTGAAAGACCATTGTATTTAAAACTTCTAAAGACCAAATCGTGAAAAATATTCCTTGTGAAGTTATCAAATTCTAGACTGACTTAGGCAAGTAAAGCGTAAGGGAGCAGCCATGGGGTTTCAAGTGTGGACATAGGACACTGAGCAGAAGCAGAGACTGTTTCTGTAGCCAAACATTCCGACAGCCCCCCTCTCCTCTTTCAGAGAGCCACTCTTTTACAAGATCCTCTCTGCGCCAGTGAGCACAGCGATGCCATTGGGAATCCGAAGCCATACAGGTAAGGCTTGGCGTTGGGATACTCATCAGAGATTCTCTCTGCATTTCTAGATCTGCGTGGTGTGTGTATGGTTGGCTGCCGTGTTCATACTCCTCCCTCAGCCTCTGCCATAAGTTTTCGATCTGCAAACTTAAGTATTCATGGACACAAGTTGAGAGCCAGAGGAAAGAAGGAATAAGTGGCTGAAACACGGTGAATGGATGTGTGAGGGTGGATGGTAGAGAGCGCGCTTCACTCCTTCCCTACAGAAATAAACACAGTGAACTTTAGAAGAACTTTGGGCACTAACCCTGTCTTAGTTAGGGTTCCATTGCTGTGAACAGACACTGTGACCAAGGCAACTTTTACAAAGGACAACATTTAACTGGGGCTGGCTGACAGGTCCAGAGGTTCAGTTCATTATCATCAAGGTGGGAGCAGGGCAGCATCCAGGCAGGCATGGGGCAGGAGGAGCTGAGAGTTCTACATCTTCATCTGAAGGCTGCTAGGAGAATACTGGCTTCCAGGCAGCTAGGATGAGGGTCTCAAAGCCCACGCCCACACTGACACGCCCAGTCCATCAAGGCCACACCTCCTGATAGTGCCACTGCCTGGGCCAAGCGTATTCAAACTACCACAGTGAGTAACAAGTCTATGAAATGCCTCCAGTCTGGAGCTTGCTATAGCCAGCGAGTGCCGCTTTTAGTGCAAATTTAATTTCTGAGCACAGTGCCAGGTGAGATCAATCTTTTAAAAGATTTCATTTGTTTAGTGTGTGTGTGTGTCTGTGTGTGTGTATGTATGTGTGTGTGTATATGTGTATGTGTAGGCTGCATTCATACCCCATTACATGCCCTGCCAAGTATGTGGAGGACAGAGGACAACATTTGGGAGTCAGTTCTCTCCATCTCATGGGGCCTCGGGACTGAAGAGAGATTGTCTACCTTTACCACAGACCTTTAACCTGCTGAGTCATCTCCATGTCCCCTCTGATGAGAACGATTTTTGCTCCCAAAATCCATCTGAGGGGTACAATGGGTAAAATGAGATTAATACAGCACTAAAGTATGTGTGTGTGTGTGTGTGTGTGTGTGTGTGTGTGTGTGTGTGAGAGAGAGAGAGAGAGAGAAACCGCAGTGGGAGGGGGCGCTGGAGAGATGGATTAGCGTTCAGAGTATGTATACACTGCTCTTGTAGAGGTTCCTACTTTGGTTTTGAACTCATGTCAGGTTGCTTACAGTGGTCTGTTGCTCCAACTCCAGGGGATCTGATGCCTCTGGTCTCCAAGTGTGTGCATACACCCGTGCACATACACACGCACGTGCACACACGTGCGCACACACACACATACATGTTTATTATTTTGCTTTCCATGGTAGAAGAGCAATTCTTTCTGGAAAGTCTGCTTGCAACAGGATGCACGCCTTAGCTTGGTGCTCTGCCCTTTGTGCCGAGCGCCCCCCCTCAGTCTAAACCATAGACTGTGTGTAGCCTTCACACGGCATTTACAGCTGTCGGCCGCTTACACCAAGAGATACTGCTTTCCCTGTCAAGTAATACATGGCAGTTTCTTTATAAATACATGTATTTCAACAAAGGAGGTAATGGAAAGAAAACGTTAAACAGATATTATTACCTAGGGCTTCTGGACTGTGTTAATGGTACAAATGAGCCCATGGAAAAGTTTACTGGGGACAGCCAGAGCATGACGACTGGTCAACGGCAGGGGTGAACAGTGAGTTAGAGAGTGATTGACAGTTCATTTTGTGGCGTGCAGGGCCTCACTACTTGTCAGTACTAAGGCTAGGAATACGAAGTTCAGTTAAGATTCTACCAGTCACAGCTGGAAGGTGGCGGCACACGCCTTTGATACCAGGATTAAACTCAGGAAGCAGAGGCAGGTGGATCTCTGAGTTTGAGGGCAGACTGGTCTACAGAGTGAGTTCCAGGGCAGCCGGAGCTGCACAGGAAATCCCTATCTTAAAAAACCAAAGATGGGAAAAAAAAGATTCCACCAGTTGCAAAATTTTATAGATTTGTCAACAATTGTGATATTTGCAAACTGCAGTTTCTTACGTTTTACCTGATTTTTTGTGTGTGTTTCTGTAGATCCGAGGAGAAAATCAAGCACTTCTGTCAACTGAAATCAGAACTTTTTCTTAAAGACAATACTTTGAGGAAGATACTGTGTTTAGTTACGGAACTGAGAGTGGCAGCCCAGAGAAACTTCATCCTGAAAAGACTTTTCTGGAAAGTAAGCGTTTTTGTTCTTAATCTTTAAAACTTGTTTTGTCTGATGGTCAAATTTAACCATAAACTGAAAGAGAAATACAAGTTGTATTCTGATGTTGTATTTTTAAGTGGTGATTATATTTAACGTAGTCTTGTTTTTGTAAAAGTAACTTTTATTCGCCAGATGTAATTGTCATTTTGAGGGCTTACTGCTGAGTAAGCTTACCCTTTTCTTCCCCTTTCTGAACTCCGGCTGGCTGATTCAACTCAGCTGTTCTGGTTCACACTCCCAAACTGACTTATCAAACTGGCTTCTTGTCTGCTGGTTCCTTATTCTCCAGTGTGTTCTATCTTCACTTGTAACCTATCTCTGTAAAACTGTCCCTGTAAAATTGCCCCTCCTCCCATCTCTCAGTGCTGCGCTCTCTCTCTCTCTCTCTCTCTCTCTCTCTCTCTCTCTCTCTCTCTCTCTTTTTGGTTTTTCAAGACAGGGTTTCTCTGTGTAGCCCTGGCTGTCCTGGAACTCACTCTGTAGACCAGGCTGGCCTCGAACTCAGAAATCCACTTGCCTCTGTCTCCCAAGTGCTGGGATTAAAGGCGTGCGCCACCACTGCCTGGCCAGTGCTGCTCTCTTAAGTAGCCTCTCTTTCCTGTCTGGTCTCATGAGAGTTGGGTGTATCCTTTCTCTGACTCATTCTGTCAAATCTTTCTCTGATTCATCACTTTGTCTGACCCTCAATTAGATGTCACTTTCAAACATGGGTGCTTCCTTCAACAAACTAACTTTACCTTCATTGTTTGGAATTAAAGGTGTGTACCAGGGCGTGTCTGTATTCCAGCCGGAGGGGTTAAAGGTGTGTCATTCCAGCTGAATCACACAGACCTAGGTTTTTTTAGATGTGATCACTAGCCAGAGCAGCCATGTTGCTGGATGAAAATTCCCCTATATGTTTTAAAATTTAAAATTTTGTGAGGCAATCAATAATATGTATGTGGACGAAGATAGAAAGAAATAGGAGCTATGGTACAAAGTAACTGTCACAGTTAGTTGATGTCCTCGAAGGATTGATGTTAGAGGGAACATTCTTGGCCTGTGAGGTGGAGGAAAAGTAGACTTTAAACAAGTTTTTCTATAGAAGTTTTCCTTTAGTAAAAATATTATTTAAAAAAAAAAAACAACAACAAGCAAACTGCGGGGCAGTGGTGGCGCACGCCTTTAATCCCAGCACTTGGGAGGCAGAGGCAGGCAGATTTCTGAGTTTGAGGCCAGCCTGGTCTACAGAGTGAGTTCCAGGACAGCCAGGGCTACACAGAGAAACCCTGTCTCGAAAAACCAAAAAGAAAAAAAAAAAAACCCACAAAAAACAAACAAACAAACCACAATCCCCAGGTGTCTTAGTCAGGGTTTCTATTCTTGCACAAAACATCATGACCAAGAAGCAAGTTGGGGAGGAAAGGGTTTATTCAGCTTACACTTCCACATTGCTCTTTATCACCAAAGGAAGTCAGGACTGGAACTCAAGCAGGGCAGGAAGCAGGACCTGATGCAGAGGCCATGGAGGGATGTTTCTTACTGGTTTGCTCCCCTTGGCTTGCTCAGCCTGCTTTCTTATAGAGCCCAAGACTACCAGCCCAGGGATGGCACCACCCACAATGGGCCCTCCCCCCCTTGATCACTAATTGAGAAAATGCCTTACCTCTGGATCTCATGGAGGCATTTCCTCAAGGGAGGCTCCTTTCTCTGTGATAACTCCAGCTTGTGTCAAAACCAGCCAGTACAACAAGGAATCCTTCCAGCTTGACTTCGCATGGAGGGTCAAATGTCCACCTTTTCAGCTTTAGTTGAAGGTATTAAGAAGCCAAGGTGAGAAATGCTGAGCACATACAGGGCCACATTCACGCTGGGCCACTGGCCCACATGTCTCTGCCATCTTCCCAGTGAGCAGCTTGAAGTACACAGTCATTCGAGCAGTCATGAGGTGCTGTGCATGCAGGTGACTAACCATGTTGGCTTTCTCAATTAGAGTGGCCTGCTGTCTTAGTGTGGGTGTCGAGGAAGGTCCTGGGAATCGGGTTAGCTGGGGCAGCTTTGAGCAAATGAAGATGATCAACTATCCTAATTATACAAAATAATGGCTTAGAGAGAATAGCAGGTCAGTTTCAGGGGGATCTGATGCCCTTTTCTGACCTCCCAGGGCTTCTCTATACCACATATGCCTACTTACCTAAAAGCACCAGTTGTTACTAGTTATCAGAGGTCCAGGGAACCCGCAAAAGAAGGCTAGAAAGGAGAAGCGATTGCAAACTTGTATCGACCTGCCTGATTCTGTGGGCTGTGCTCGCTTAGCTCATCAAGTTGAACAGGAACACAGACATGTTAGTTGCCCAAATGGAGTGTCTGTTTAGCTAGAAATGACAATCTTTATTTCAAATCTACCTTCAAAAGTATCTCTGTGTTTACACTGCTCTTTGTTGCACGTAGCTTTTGCTACCCAACCTAAGCTCCAGAAACAGGCTGCACTACCAGTCCCTGCCCAGAGAATATTGGATCCTTGTTGAAAAACGAAGACACACACAGTTTCTCAAACTTGTAGAATGCCCTTCCTAGTACTCCCAGCTCAGCACCCTAAATCTGCACCCAATGTGAGTTGCTCAGCCACCTTCAGTCCCAGCTCAACATGCCCAACTTCTCCCCTGTAGAAGCAGCCTGTGATCGCTCTGCCCGAGATCTCATATGGCTGGTTGGCTTTTACCCCTCCAAAGCATGGCAAACATTCCTTTCCTCTCTGTCCTGTGTCTGCCAGCTTCCTGCAGGGACCCAGAAGTCCCGCCTATTCCTTCCGCCCATCAATCAGTCTGTGGCATCCTTACTGAAGTGGCTTCAAATAAAATGTAAAATAGAATCAATTCGGTTATGAAGAATGTTATGATGAGTAAAATTTGTAGGCTGATTAGTATTGAGATATATGTTTTTTGGTATGTAGTTTTTTCTTTTTTTATGTGGTTTTGACTAGCTATTAATATGAGGGGTAATAGTCAGGTTGTTAAGATGATTAATGGGGTGGATAATGGGTCTGAAGAGAATATGATTGAATGATTTTGGTTGTTCTTATTGTTATGTCATAGTAATGTCAAGCTGATGAGACTGATTAGGAAACTATAGGAGATTACATTAATTCAAGTTTTTTTTGTTTTTGATAATCAGGTTAGTGGAAAGAGTATTAATGAAGGAAAAATAATTTTTAGCATTGTAAAAGGTTGAGATTTTGTACGTAGTCGGTTCCATAGGTGTTAGAGACTTTTACTAGAAGAGCTAAGCCTACTGCTGCTTCACATGCGGCGAATCAAGAACCAATTGGGGAATAGGACCTTGGCATCAGAACCACCCCTACAGCTTTTATTGCTATTCTTACACAATTATCACACTGCACATTTGGTCAGTCAATACTTTTCATGTCTTTACAATGACCTTACATGTTCTTCCCAAATGATCTTCATTAGTGCCTGAGCCAGGCCTAAATGGCATCCCCTGGCTCGTGACATCTCACCTGGATGACAAGGAGTAAAAAAGCTTTTTTCCCCTTTATTCTGCTAGTTTTAAAGGCACTGTTATAAATAGCTTCTTTACAACAGAAGATGATGAAGAGATGTTTTCTTTGTTCCTCTATGTGTGGGTGGAGTTTTAATAACTGGTACTCTCATTATTTCCTTTCCCCCTTGCTTTTGTAGACCAGTGAACTTTTCTACTTCCTAGTGAACAAACTTCATGAGTATTTGCCAGAGTCTAGGGATAAGCGTGCACTTCAAAACAAAAGCCAGAGGGCTAATGAGCTGATGTAAGTACTAACTGATAATCAGATATTGTCCTTCTAAGGCAATGTTTCCACCCCCTTGGGGTTGCATGTCAGATATTTACATTGCGACTCATAACAGTAGCAAAATTACGGTTATGAAGTAGCAATGAACTAGTGTTTTGGCTGGAGAGCACCACATCACAA
>CM052707.1:63425310-63447259 GCA_028551405.1 Uromys caudimaculatus | reverse complement strand
GGGGGGGTCAGGCCAGTTGACACTGTTGCTCCCTCCATGGGGCTGCAAACTCCCTCAGCTCCTTCAATCCCTTCGGCATCGAGAATTCTTTTAGATACCACTTTAGATTTCATGACTGTACCTCGTCTCCTTGAGTTTCTAGGGGAATCTTGGGCTGGGGTCCACAAAGTTCGCTATTAGCTGGATGATGTCCTTCCTACAAAGCTGCCCTCCCATCGTGAGTATTGAGAAGAAAAAGGCCCAGCTTAACGGATATTTTGTGGTAATTAATAAAGCACAGGCATTGCGTTGTGACCGAGTCTACAAAGCAGAAGCAAAATATAACCAGGATGATTTTATCATTTAATCAACAGAAAATGTTTTTATATTTTTATATTCAAGACCTGAATTAAAGGTATTAAAATTATGGCCCAAGATTAGCTTTATTTTATTAAAAAAACAAACAAAAACTTTGAAGGTAAATGTAGCAAACAAAGTGTTAAGTTATTGGCTTGTAATTTAAGTAAAAGTATTGGCATTTTCAGTAAGTAGGAACGTGAATAGGACATTTGGAATTGGCTCTGTGCTCTGCCCCTGCAGCCACCACCGTGGGGCTGCCACCTCGGTCCCGACTCTGATGATGTCTGGTGAAGAGTCCGTTCCATTCCAAATGGTCCATGCCTGTCATTCTACTAGACCACAGCCAGAGGGAGCTATTTCAAACAAACAAAAAAATGTGATTATAATTCCGGGCTGTGAGCTTGATCTTTCAGCAGCTTTTCTCTTTGCATAGTGGCCAATCTCTGACCTCTGACCTCTGACCTCTGACCTCTGACCTCCATTGGCCTGCAGGGCTGGGCATCATATAGCTTTGTTGCCTCATCTCGTCCCTCCTTCACCCTGCCATGTACATCTCTCAACTCAATGGCAGCCCTCCTCCCCCACTGACTCCACTGCAGGATGTCTTCTTCTGTGTTGGTCTTAGTCTGAGTAGCACTGACTAAGGGTAATTTGCAAAGGGCAGAGGCTTATTTGTTTTTTTTTTTTTTTTTGGTTTTTTGAGACAGGGTTTCTCTGTGTAGCCCTGGCTGTCCTGGAACTCACTCTGTAGACCAGGCTGGCCTCGAACTCAGAAATCCACCTGCCTCTGCCTCCCAAGTGCTGGGATTAAAGGCGTGCGCCACCACTGCCTGGCTGGGCAGAGGCTTATTGAGCTCACATTTCAGAGGCTGGTTGGACCAAGATGGAAGAGCTGTATCTCATGAGGATCTTGCTGTGTCCTTCCGTGAGTGAAGGCCAAAGAACAAGAGAGCATATGTGGGCTGTGAGACAAAGTCATTTTAATATCTTTGAAATGTCTTGCTATGTCACTCAGGCTGGCTTCCAACTTATCCTCCTGCCTCAGTCTGGTTGGGTTTTTGTTGTTTGTTTGTTTGTTTGTTTGTTTGGATAAATTCACTTTTATAACAAACTTGGTTTTGAAGTAACAGAGTCTTTCCATTAGATATTCGTGAGCATAACTATTCTATTATCTTATATTCTTGAGGGCAAGAGCCCATCTCTTATAAATCCTCACCTGCTAACACCTTCACTTTGGGGATTAAGTTACTGACACAAGAAAATGAGCTGTAGCCAGCGAGGTCTGAAATACTTCTCCCTCCTTTCCAGCCTAGCTAACTTCCGTTCATCTGTGAGGCCTTGGTGCTGGTTCCCGGAAAGGAAGGCAGGTGATTCTCTGACCTTCCAACTGGGTCACATCCCACCACACAATCACTGTACCCTATACAGTGTCGTCTTCTTCCTCCCCTTGAGCTTGTCACTGCTGCTGTTTGCATCGGCTTCTGTTGTCCTGTGGTTCTGTCCTATGGTGGCTGTTTGTGGCCTGTGTGTCCTGGCATACTTTCTAGGAGGCATGTGGTAGAAGTGGACATCTCTCTTCACTTGATTACTTTGGCCTGCGTCATATGCTTCCCTAGGCTCACGTATCTTTCTGAAATGCTACTTACAGTGTTTCCCATGTCCCACCTACTGGTGCTCTTGAGAGATGATGAACAGGGCCCCCTACCGTAAGGGCTGTCTAGTGTGAACACATGACAGGGCTTTTCTGTTCTATAGAGAGCATTGGTCGTTGGAAGTTTGTTACAGATCTAGTTTCTCATGACTCAGATGATGGCTTTCTCTCTGCACAGACTGCAAGAAGACAGGAGAGGTCTAGTCTGCTCGATGTCTAACGGACTAAGTTTTGTGAAGACTTCGTCCTTCGATCTCTGCCACTTCCCCAAGCTTGGTTTCTCTCTATTCATCTATGCATTCAATTAATCAACATAACGTTTTACTAGAAATCTCTTCAAAAGGTGGTATGTGGGGCTGGAGAAAAGGCTCGGTGGGCAAAGTGGTTATTTGCCAGGCCTGCGGACCTGAGTTTGTTGCCTGGACCCAATATGGTGGAAGAAGAGAACAACTTTCATAAGTCATCTCCTGGGTTCCACATGTGGGTCTCGGTCTGCACACCCGTGTGCACATATGTGCACGTGCATATTCACACACACAGAACACAGACACACACGTAGTAGATAAGACACACACAGATAAGGGGTACTCGGTATGAGGTAATGTATTCTCTTCCCATATGTGCGTATGCCCCATTGACTGTCAGTGGTTCCCAGCCAAGAACGCCTTTTCCAGAACGATGAGATGGAGTCTATCCTGAAGAATCTTTATTCTCTTGTCAGATCCCCACAGCCCCTTCATAGAAAGCTAGCCAGGGGCACTTCTCAGCGGAGTAGCCTACTGCCCAACAGAGATTAAGTTCCTGATGTTGGCTTCTTCAGCGGTGCATGGAATCCAGCCCGTCTCAGATTCACTCTAGGGGTGCCCTAATTTTTACTTACCATATTTGTCTGTGCAAGCTACAGGTCTCCTATGTGTTTTATCATCATCATAACTCCTATGTGCTCTGTCATCTGGGTGAAAACCCAAGGTCCTAGCGATCCCAGACAGTGGGGGGAGTTCCTTACTCAGTCTTTAAAGCTGATGTCTTAAAGTAGTAGTTCTCAACCTGTGGGTTGCAACCGACCTTTTCACGGTGGTCACATAAGACCATCAAAAAATTTCGGTTATGTGGTAGCAGTGAAAATAATCTTATGGTTAGGGGTCACCACAACACGAGGAAATCTATTAAAGGCTCACAGCATTAGGAAGGTGGAGAACCACTGCCCCACAGGAACTGAGTTAAGTATGAGGCTAGACCGTGACTATGAAGTCTTTCAGAATGAAGGGTATCCTGAGGCAAGGGAATGTTGACACAGAACCCAGCCCTAAACAGTAGGGGCAAAAGTAGACCACGAGAGAAATTTGCAAAACAAAACAAAACAAAAAAACCGTTGGGGGGTGCCATCATTGAATGTACCTACTTGTCAGCCAGCCCCGATTACTGTACCTAGCAAAACCACAGAGGCAGAGAGTCTAGGGGATGGCTCAGCAGGTAATGAGCACTTCCTGCCATGCCTGACGACCTGAGTTCAATCCCTGGTGCTCACATGAAGAAGGAGAGATCTGACTTAAGCAACCTATCCTCTTGTTTCCACACATACACTGTGGCATGCATGCACAACATGTCACCCCCACGTGACTAAAAATGTAATCTTAAAAAAGAAAACAGCAACAACAACAAAAAAATCAAGGCGCTAAAGAAATTAAAATTATAATTGCCCGTTGGTTTGTCATCTGGTAGCATTTCAAATGGTAGCATTTCAGAGAGAAATAGCCCACAGGTGTCAGAGTAAGGGTGGCAGGGGCATCAGTTTGGATTTGTGGATGAGGCTAGCAGCTGAATCAGCACCTCTGTGTGTGTGTGTGTGTGTGTGTGTGTGTGTGTGTGTGTGTGTGTGTGTGAGAGAGAGACGCCCCGTCTGCATGCATGTAATGACGTTTTCCTCGTCTAGATGGCTTTTGTGGCCAGGATCGTGGAAGGAGTGGTGAGAGGGGTCTCAGCCTCACTCCAGCTGCTGAGTCCCTGCCAAGCAGTTCTCTTGTACCAACAGTTTTACATCCTCAGGAGCTGCCTGCAGTACAGCAAGACTCTGGCCGAGTATATCAGGAACGACCACTGTGAGGAGTTCAGGTAAGACACAGCATGTCAAATTGAAGTACCCATTGCTCATTTTCACGGTTACTTACGACACGACCTGATGTTTGGCTTAAATGGTGATGGGAAATTCCACACTTGTTTTAGGTGATACTTTATTTGATCACAGGTAAGGTGAAATCTGGGATGGTTGTAAGAATCACTGCCATCTGAGGAGTGCTCCCAGCCTAGAAGCTACTTGTCTCGAATTGATTGCCTTTCTTGTGCGCAGCCTACATCGCACAGTCCTGTAATGATTTATTTTGGAGTAACAAACCCGACTGAAGGGGTGATATGTCATGAACTGTGAGTTCAAGTCAGCCCTTGCAGGGGCGTTTTGCAGGGATCAGTCAGTAAGGGTGAGCACATTGGGAGCACAGACATACTGGGGAGTTAGCTGGCTGACCATTTGCTTCATTTACCCCGTCACTGGCAGAACAGGAAGAGGCAGCCAGGGTTGGTTTCCTCAGGCAGCCTGCTCCCCTGCGTACCTCAGGGGTTGTACTTCTGTATAAAGGCCAGCAAAGCACTCAGCAATACAGCCTGAACTAACTTGTACTAAAGAAAAGCTAAGGTAGTTTTTGCCTTAAATGAGAAGAGATCAGGCAGTGCAGCTCCACCATTGGTTGGGAGAGAGACCTCCAAAGATGTGGAGGCTTACATTACGGCTTTGTATTGGCTTCCAAAGGAAGAAACTGAGCCCTCTGTGTGGACTCTGTTTTTCCTGCATGTGGCATTACATCAGAGAGTCCATTCTGGATACCATAAAAGGGACTTATTTGGCTCCAAGTTGATCCCACACATCAGTCCCAGCACCCCTCCACGCCTGCTCCCTAACTTCCTTTGAGAATTTCATTAGGAAAAAGTGACATAGTGTGAAATTTACCCCTCTAGAGCGTATAATTTGGTAGCTCTGAATACATTTCACAGTGTTTTTGCAACCCGTAATCATTGAATCACAGAACGCTGTCATTATCTAAAAGAAACCCAGTGCCCGCTAAGCAGACATACCTCATTCTCCCTTCTCCTCAGTGCTTGGCTCTACCCTTTTACCCACCCTGTCTTCTGGACAATTGTCTAAAGACCACCTTTCCCCCCATGTCTTTCATTTAGCATATTCTCAAGGTTTAGCATGTTGGGGTATGTATAGCATGACCCACTCCCAAATACACACACACACACACACACCTCCGTTTTTCCAGTTTGAGACATCTTACAGTGTAGCTCAGGCTGGTCTGGAACTCACCATGTAGCTTAAGTTGGCTTTGAACTCACAGCAATTACAGACATGTACCATCATGCCTACCCTAATTATAAAAGACTTAATTATAAACTTTATAAACAATCAGGATAGCTGGCACAAATGGTTAGCAGTAGCGACCTGGAGCTCCCAGCTGGACCCTGTCAGGGAGATTGTGTGTACTTTGGCTACCATCCCCCCCTGCTTTCTCCTCCCAGCCCTGGGTTTCGTTCTTGTTTTTGTTTTTGTTTTTTTTTTTTTAAACCAGTGGTTTTAACTTAACTTTGCATTAGAATCATCTGAGTAGTTTTAATAACACTTGACCTGGTGTGGTCCTTCTGTTTTGGTTTTTGCCTGGGGCATGATCTGGGAATGACAGTTTTTAAAAGCAACCCCCCCTGGAGTGATTCTGGTCTTCGCTCAGGGCTGAGAACCATTCTTTGATACTACCCAAGGAGGGGGTTGAAGGCCACCTTTATGGGAGATAAACCCTACCCTTTCCTCTTGCCTGGTCTGGATGGCCCCCCCACTCCTTGCTGTGCACTGTCTGAGGAGCCCACCATCAGAATCCTTAGCATAGACTTTGGTGAAGACAATCCCATCCTGTCTTGGTTACCACCTAGATGGCAGATCCATTGTTAATAATTCCTTTCTCAAACAAAAAGAAATGCTGAAATACACACATGGTAAAGATTTTTCTAAGTCCTGAGCTTGGGAGGTTGGAAGTCTGGAAATGCTGAGTCTGGTGGCTAAGGGTCCCCCACCCCTACCCCCATGCCTCCAACATTGTGTCGTGAATGTGAACCTACTGGGAGAGCCAATGTGAAAACTCTCATTTTTAATGGTGTTTTGTTTCTCTCTGTGATTTGCAGGTACTTTATTCACATGCCGGCCTTGGAAAAGAGGCTCCCGGGATGCTACCCCATTACAGAGCCCACCACTCAGCTCTGTCATGAAGTTCTGCAGTTGATTGAACAAAAGCAGTGTACACAATGTTAGAGAAGAGAAGAAATATAAAGTATCCACTAAAGTCACTATGAAAAACCAGCCTTTTGATTGATTTAATGTTTAGTTCTCTCCTTCTGAAGTTCTAGTTAGATACTCATTAACACCTCTAGAAGAGGTCTTACTTTTTTTGTTTTTGCTTTTTTGAGACAGGGTTTCTCTGTGTAGTCCTGGCTGTCCTGGAACTCACTCTGTAGACCTTGAACTCACAGACTTGAACTCTGCCTGCCTCTGCCTCCTACACACTAGGAGTAAGGGTGTGTGTCCCCATGCCCAGCTCTGGAGGTCTTAATTTTTAAGTAACCATGCCTGGACTGACAGCATGCAACTTGGAGGTAGAGTCTTTGCCTAGCACCTGTCAAGATGTGTGTTCAGTCTCTACCACAGGAAAAAAACAAACGAAACCAAAAAACAATAACAATAACAAAAACCAAACCAAAACAAAAAAAAGCCCAGCACCAAGCAGCACAAACATTGTCTACATCTTTCTTCACATATGGAAAGTCGAATACCTCTCCAGAGTGAAAGCTTCCCTAACACCGTGAAAGCAGAACCAGGCGCAGAAGCTAGAGACTGGGTATGCAGAATAGATAAATGGGTCCCCTTGGTCTGGTAAGAGTGATTGGTGAAGCCATTGAAACACCCGTAGCAAGACTGTTGTAGGAAGTACAAACTACACCGCCTTAGAGAAGTGTCAGTAATGGTGCGGCGCCTTCGCCAATACCCGGAAATATTCTAAAGTCAAAAGTGTGCCTGTAGCAGTGGGCTGGAGAGCAGTCACCGCTGCACGGACTGCTGAAGGAAACCAAGCAGGACTTCCCACAGTGTGCTGCTCTGCTTCATGCCTGGAGTGGGCCAGTCTGAGCCAGTCTGTGGAGCCCCAAGTAAGAGGGACCTCAGCTTGAGCTGTACAGTCTCACAGCCATTTACAAAAGGCCTTCACCACACTGAGTGGCCATAAATTAATTTAGTTCCAAAATGCTCTCTGAAGCTCTTGCATTCGTCATCTAAAAACAGCAGAATTGGGCTTTCTGTTTAACTTACTACGGCTTGAGGAAGTAGCAGAGGAAAGTCTACTTCCAAAGAGAGCACGTCCTGGGCAGCTTTGCCTGTGGTGCTCATTGGAACCACGGCTGGGGACTTTGTTGGGACTTAGGTTCTTGTTATAAATTTGTCCAGCAATATTTAAATTATTTTACAGTGATCATTTTTTAAATATTATAATATTTCTATGATTTTGACTGATCAAGATATTTCTTAAATTTAATACTTCTATAGCTTTCTAACTATTTTATATAAAAGTAGAGCCATTCCAGCTGGGGTTGTAACTTCAAATGGTAGCGCACCTGTGTAGCATGTAGGAGGCCCTGGGTTCAATGCCCAGCACCACAAATATAAAAAAAAAATAAATAAAAACTGGCTTCTAAATATGAGACTTTGTGTTTAAAAGGTACACAGAGAGACACTTCGCTTCTCAAATTGCTACTCTGAGAGTCTGTAGGTGGCTAAGGAGGGAGCCTTCTTACTCATGTTTCAGATGTGTGAACTTGCCCTCTGCAGCAGCAGCCTCCCCCTCGCCCTGCTGAGCTCCCAAACGCCATCCTCAGGGCTCCGGTCATGACCTGATTTGCCAATGTCTCAGGTTCCCATCATTCACAGTTCTTATGGGCTGGGTTCATTGTCAGCACAGCGTTTAATAGAATCATTGTAAAATCTTTCAAACAAAACAAAACAAAACAAACCCCCAAAAGCCATAAGGGTAGTACTGAGTTTTCAACTTGAAAAACCTGGTACATTGTGACTTTCAAAATAATGTTTTGATACATTGATTAAAAAATAGTTTTGTTTGCAGATTATTTATAAATTATTAGTCTTATTTGTATCCATGATTTTTTTTTTAAAGTATGACTTTTAAAAAGTCTTAGGTATTGTATCTTTGAAAAATAAAAGTATAAGAAATGAAACCTTCACTCAGGAACCTCATTTCGAGTTCGGACTCTGGCATCTAGCTAATTTACATCAAGCCACTATATCCTCTTTCTCGGCCTTACCTGTTTCTTTCTGTTCCTCCATAGTGTAGAAGGATGAGAGTCTCCAAGCTCTCGTTAGTGTTCTCTGCCTGTAAACAACATTTCTGTTTATTGAAACGGGGTCTCACGAGCCCAGGCAGGCTTTGACCGCTCAATATGGTCAAGAATGACTTTGAATTCCTCTTCCTCCTGCCTCGGCCTCCCGAGTGCTGGTATCCCCAATGAACCACAGCACCTGGCTTTGTATGCAGCCCTCTTTGTTTTGTTTTATTATGTGTGGGCGTGTAGAGGCCAGAGGAGGGCAGCACTGGATTCCTTAGAGCTGGGGTCACAGAGGGTTGCAAGCTACCTGGTGTAAGTGCTGAGAACTGAACTCTGGTCCTCGGGAAGAACAGCAAGGGCTTTTAACCCCTGAGCCCTCCCACCTGCCCCTGGATGTACAGGAGACCTCTCACTTTGAAATGGGGTAGCCTGTTCCTCGGCTGTGTTGTAGGTGCCAAGAAAGCCCACACGTTTGTATCATCAACACAACCACAGGATCGCCAAGCCGACACCATGAGGTCTCCGAACCTCCCTTAACCACCCTCCAAGAAGTCTGTAAGTCTCTCGTTCCTACTTAGGGGGCAGACAGGGGGACAGTGAGTGTCCTGGCCTGGCAGATGAAGAGTCTTTTCTGAGATGGAGAGTCGGAAGAGTGTGAAGAGACTGTGGAATGCGTAGCCCTGCTTCAAACGAGGCTGTCCTGTACAGTGAATAGTGGGGACCACAGCTCAGGCCACAGCTCACACCAGGAGAGCTGTACACTCTAGCCCACTGGGTCCCAACCTTCCTAGCGTCACAACCTTTTAATACAGTTCCTCATGTTGTGGTGACTCCCAACCATAAATTTATTTACATTGCTACTTCATAGCTATAATTTTGCTACTGTTAAGAATCATAATGTAAGCCGGGCAGTGGTGGCGCACGCCTTTAATCCCAGCACTTGGGAGGCAGAGGCAGGTGGATTTCTGAGTTCGAGGCCAGCCTGGTCTACAGAGTGAGTTCCAGGGCAGCCAGGGCTATACAGAGAAACCCTGTCTCGAAAAACCAAAAAAAAAAAAAAAAAAAAGAATCAGTGTAAATATCCGTGTTTTCCGATGTTCCCCTGTGATAAGGTCAGTTGACAACCCCCACCCCCCAAGGGGTTGTCACCCATAGCTTAAGAACTGCATCTCTGGTCAGTGCCTTGACTCTGAACTGGTAGTGCAGGTTCTGGTGACGACCTGGTTCCCCCCCTCCGCACATATGCTTTCCTGTCCACCTTATGCATTAAAATCATTCGTATGAAATTTGTGGGAGCAAAAACTCAGTGTTAGCATGTACCAGAATCTCCCCCATGTTGGCCTAGCTAATGGCTCTTTTAAAAGCTGGGGCTGAATGTTTTACCTTGTGTGACTCATGTCTTTTCATTAGCAGTCTGTGGGGTAAAGAACCGGAAATCAGGATTTATAAAGGTTACCTTCCATTGTTCTCTTATGCTCTGTATGTTTTACTTGCACAATTTCCAAAGGCAAGAAAATCACGGAAGAATCTGCCTCTGTTAGTTACCAGACACAGATGACACTGTTAACTGCACATTGATCTTAAGTGCAAAAAAAGAATTGATTTTCAAGTAAGGCAATTGCAGAAAAAACCTGACCGTGAAAATCATATAAATAGATTTCCCTCTCCCAGCCCACCACCCGCCATCCTGCTGGGACTCAGGCTCAAGGTGTAGACTCAAGGTCACCCAGGTTTTTCTTGTCACCCTTCTCAGCCTTTCCTCCTAGCCTGTTTCATTCCTTTGTGACTCTCTGATATGCAGAACTGCTCAAGTAAGAACCCCTCAGAGCTGCTGCGCTTGTCTGGGACTCAGGTAAGTTAACGGCGCTCTCCTTCCCCTCCTTCTTTTCTCTCTAGGGTACTCCAAGTCCATCCCGGCTGTGGCTGCCCTTTGTGGTACCCCTGGTCGGCCTCTACTTCCCTTTGTGGAGCTGGACCCCCAAGTCCTACTTAAGAGACCTCCCAAGTCAGTGTTCTCCCCATTACTACCTTACAATCCACTCCACCACTGCACAGGTCAGGGACTGCACGGGGTCTTAATCTAGAGTTCCAACCAGAACACCCAATCTGAGCCTATTCCAAGACTGAACTTTTAAAATCCAGAGTGACCCTTTCTTAGTCAGGGTTTTATGGCTGTGAGCAGACACCATGACCAAGGCAACTCTTATAAAGGGTAACATTTAATTGGGGCTGGCTTATAGGTTCAGAGGTTCAGTCCATTATCATCAAGGTGGGAGCGTGGCAGCATCCAGGCAGACATGGCAATGGAGGAGCCAAGAGTTCTACATCTTTATCTGAAGGCAGCCAGGAGGAGACTGTCTTTTGCAGGCAGCCAGGATGAGGCTCTCTTCCATACTGGGGGTAGCTTGAACATAGGACCTCAAAGCCCACCCCCACAGTGACACACCTCCTCCAACAAGGCCACACCTATTTCAACAAGGCCACACCTCCTAATAGTGTCACTCCCTGAGGACCAAGCTTCCGAACACCTGATTCTATGGGGACCAAACCTCTTCAAAACATTTTAGCTCTAAATTCTAGGATATTTTGTGTTTCATCTTTTTTGGTGCATCCTAGGTGGTAGTAGCTGAGAAAAGAAAAGGAAAAAGAAAGAAAGGAGGAAGAAGGAAGAAAGAAAGAAAGAACAAAACTAGAAGAGACGCTTTGGTTTTATCAATGTCAGGAGGAAGGATTTCTAGAAAGAGATGTACCGATGTGTAGAAAAAACAGCCCTAAGAGTCTATGCAGGACTTTGGTTCATATGTGAGTGGATGAATACACGGAGACAGCCATCTTTTAGTAAAGCAGGACAGATTGACAGGGCTAAATGTTTGGAGGGATTCTAAATTTAATGAATCATCCATACTTAAGAAAAATATTGAGATTTTTCTCTGAGGAGCCCAAACTGGGCCAAGCATATTCAAACCACCACAGTTCCCAAGACTGAGAACCAAGCATTATTCTTCTGGTCCACAACCTATCAGGTTAGGGTAACAGCAATTGAAGAAGAGATCAGATATTCACACCAAGAAACACCACAAACATAACTCCAAATGCCTAGATTCTTTTAAAAAAACATACAAACATGAACAACCAAGACAATATGACTCCTAATATTGTGGAAGAAAAAAACCCAACAAACAAACTAGCACACCTATTGTAATATAATCTGAGAAAAGCAATTTATCTGAAGTGTAGGGGGACAAGAACTTTAAAATACCAATTAATATATTCAAAATGATATGAATAAATGCCTCGATGGAGACTGAAAACACAAATTCACAGGGGAATAAAAACAGCAAAAGCAATCCAAGATATGAAAGTAGAATTTAAAAAAGAAATAGAACTGCTAAACAAAAGCCAAACTGAACTAGAACTGGAAATGGAAAGCCCAGAGAGAGGTAAGCCTTGCTGACAGATTGGAAGCAGTCAAAGAGAGAATTTTAGGTCTTGGAGACAGGGGAGCAGAGATGGATAGCCCAGCCAAAGAAAGAGTTAAATCTAAAAAAGCCAGGCATAAGACATTCAGGAAACCTGGGGCACCGTGAAAAGACAAACTTAAGAATAATAAATATAAAGGAAGGAGAAGAAACCTAGGTCAAAGGTACAGAAAATGCTGTGTAACAACAACAAATCAGAAAATGTCCTCAATCTAAAGAAAGATTCCTTTACAGATACAAGAGGCGTACAGAACACCAAAGAGGCTGGATGAGAATTAACTCCCTGCAGTACACAATAATCAAAACATTTAGAACAAAGAAAGAACGTTAAAAGTTGAAAGGGACAAAGACAAAGTCATATAGAAAGACCCAATAGAATAGCACTTTTCAGTGGTGACTCTGAAATCCAGAAGGGCCCAGATGGATGTTCTTCAAAGTCAAAAAGACCACACATGCCAGGGCAGACTACAATAGCCAACAAAACTATCAATGCAATTGAAGGAGAAAGAAAAATTCACGATAAAAATAAATTTAAGTAACTTTTGTCCACAAATCCAGCTCTGCAGGAGGCAGGAGAACAATGGTTCCCAACCTTCCTAACTGTGGCCCTCTAATACAGTTCTTCATGTTGTGTTCACGCCAATTATAATCTTACCATTGTTATGACTTGTAAATACCTGATATGCAAACCCCAAAGGGGTTGTGACCCACGAGCTGAGAACCATTGCACTAAAAGGAAAACTTCAGTCCAAAGAGAAGATTAAATATACCCAAAAGGACAGAAGGAATAAATAATCCCACATCAGCTCATCAAAGGACGGGGGAACACACCACCACACAGAATAGCAGGAATTAATAAGTACTGTTCAATAATAACTCAATATTAATGGTCTCAATTCCCCAATAAAAAGACACAGACTACAGATGGGAAGCAGGATGTGTCTTTCTGTTGCCTCCAGGGAACAAATCGTTAAGGACAGAAAACATCTTAGGGTAAAAACATGGAGAAGGGTAGTCCAAGAACATGAAACCAGGAAGTAAGCAGGAATAACTATCTTAATAGCTCACAAATAGACTTCAGACTAAAACTAATCAAAAGAGAGGAGACTATATGTTCCTTAAAGGAAAAGTCCATCCAGAGGATATTCCAGTTCTAAACATATACTAGTGCAATAGTCACACAAACGTTATGGGTGCAACCAACCCTTTTTGCTTGGATTTAAGGTCCGTTCAAGAAATGGAACCCATATTTGACCCATATGGTCTTGGGCCGTAGGGGAGAACCTACTACTCTTATTTTGCTAAAGGAACACAGCAGTAAAATGATTTCTAGTGACATATTTCTAATCACATATACCCACAGATCAGTGAATCCTCATCCGAGAATTCTTCTTACGGTAGATGGTAATTAACCCAGAGACCACAACTGGACAGTGTGCAGATAGAAACCTAAAAGCACTCAGCCCTCAGTGGGATGTCTTGCTCAAACCCCTTCCCTCAAGGCTCAGGGAAGAGGAAGCAGAAAGACTGTAAGAGCGAGAGGCAATGGAAGACGTCAGCGATGCAGCATCTTCCGGGCACAACAGGGCTGGTGCACACAAGGACAGCACAGATGGTAACAGCACGTACAAGATCTGCACAAACAAGCCAGACAGATTCCCAGCCTGGAAAAAGGGAAGAGGGGACAACATTCTAGGTATAACTGAGAAGCTATTTGCAACTGATACTTGCTGGGAGAGGGAACACCATACAGCACACCTAAACAGTATGTTTTTGTGTATTCACCTCCACTCTGCCCAGATGCACTGTACCCCCACAACTTGGTGTTTTCTACAACCCACTGAGTACACTTCGTGCTTCTCATAGCCTCACATGCATGGGACCATCCACGCCCTTAAAGAAAACTGACCCTTCCCTACCAGCCTCAAACTGTCACTAGCTCTTCAGCTAGAGGTGGGGCTCATGAGCCACTCCATCTTCCATGCCGGAAGGTTGACAGGTTTGGTCCCCTGGGGAAGAGAACAACTGCCTGTGGTCATGAGTGTGGCAGACCTGTCACATGCAGAAGACATTGTTTTGCCGCAATTCTCCCTGACCTCTGACTTGCAGTCTGACCCTTCTTCTAAGATGGTTACTGAGCCTTGGGGATGTGTGTGTGTGTTATACAGATTTCCCACTTGTGGCCGAGCACTCCATAAACACTTATTCTCTGCAAACCAACCAGTTGTTGGGATCCAATCTTTAAACACATGGACCTTTGTGGGGCATTTAAGATCTGAACAACAGCCGGGCAGTGGTGGCGCACGCCTTTAATCCCAGCACTCGGGAGGCAGAGGCAGGCGGATTTCTGAGTTCGAGGCCAGCCTGGTCTACAGAGTGAGTTCCAGGACAGCCAGGGCTATACAGAGAAACCCTGTCTCGAAAAACCAAAAAAAAAAAATCTGATCAACAAAAAGTCATATAAAGTACCCTGTAGTGGGTTAGCCTGATGCTGCTTGCATTCTAATGCTAATTCTGGTTCCTTAAGACCTGGTTGCCCCAGAGAGGAGAGAGTCCCTGTAGACCCAAGTGACACTATGTGACTTTGCCCCCAACTTATTTCCGATGGGTGAATAAAGATGCTGACAGCCAATCTGGACAGAAGAGACATAGGCAGAGTTTAGGGTTCCCAGGTCCTGGGAGAAGGATGCAGGGAGGAGAAGCTGCCCTGGGTTAGGCGAGTCATGGAAATGTGGCCCTGGGGGCTGACCAATTGGAGTTAAGAGAGGCCTAGATGAATAGTAATAAGTGGGGGTTATCGATAGTAGATTCTAATATCATAGAGGGTAGATATCTGCCCAGCTCTTGTGCTGTTTAAGGCTTATTATAAATAATAAAAGTTGTGTGTCTTTTATCCAGGAATTAAAAAGTTTGTATAACAGTACTCACCCCCCAGCCTTTGATTTGGATACGTAGTTGACAAGTGAACAATCTAACACTTACAAAGTTCCTAATCACTGGCCATATGAAGAATATAAGTATAGTGCTTCTTGCCTTTACTGGAATCCACACACACTACAGAAAAGTCTAGAATGCCTATAGCTGCCAACATATTTTGCATGTCACCATGTGGAACCTCACTGCTGGAAGTGCTTGTTTGACTTTGCATAGAGATCCTTGTATATATTCATAGATTTACTAGAGCAGAGTTGACAATATCAGAAGCCTGCTGACTGCCACGGAGCCGGAACCAGTGGCATTCTGTCTCTCTGAATCTGCAACTGCTTGTCTTACATTCACTGCGTTTGCAGGGTAGGCAGGTTCTGAGATAAGTATGGAAAAGAAACTAGAAAGTTCTGGAAGAACTTTGTCTTCAAACTCTTGGCATCACCACTGCCTGCCTTCTCTCTGCTGTATTTACTTTCAACCTGTGGTATGCTTGTGCGCTCAACTTGGATCGACTCTTTGAAGGAGCTGCTCTGTAATTCTTCTTGTTTCTGTATGTGTTGGAACTGAAGCTTTCCTTGTAGGGAAGGTAAGTAGGTCCTTGGCTAACAGTCTGGGCAGCATAATTCTGTGATAGAGTCAAGATACTCTGTTTAGACCCTTGCCTACCTACTTACTTGGTGAGCTAAACTTGTCTCGGTGAGCTAAACTCTTCCAGAGCCTCCATTTATTCAGTTATAAAATAATAAGCTATTTGAAGAGTTTCTATACATAGGAATGTCTGTCCAAGTATCTATCCCTGTGGTTAGTATTATTAAATAAAACAGATTGCTTTGACATTTTTTGGTCCAAAATTGTTGATCGCTTCAATCCCAGATAATTCTGAGAAGTAGAAAACTGTAAGAAACGGAGTCTATTGCACTAACAGAAATGCTAACGCACTTAGGACCTTTGGGCTTAAATGCATTAATTCATTCCAATTTTCCAGGTTGTGTGGCACTTAGTTGTAGCCTGGCTTATTCTCAGACAGATTTGGGTAAACCATGAATCAAGGCATACAGCTCAATTACAAATTGTTGAGCAGGCATAGCATGCTTTATAACAAATAAAAATCTTTTCTTCTTCTGCCAGTATTCCCCCTCTTCCACTCACCCCACTTTTCAGAAGATCCCAAGAGATGTCTCCCTAAATGTAATTCAGCAGCAGCTGTTAACAGCCCCTCCCCGACGGCCCTCAATTGTACCACTTACTTTTGTAAGCCCCGAATCTACTTTCCGAAGTGGGACTGGAGTCAACTTACCAACATGGAATCAGTAAAATTCCTGACTTAAAACTTAAGTTACTTTCCCCTTGCTCTGGATTAAGTCCAAAGTCACTGCAGGGCCTTCATGGCCTTTTGAAACCTGGCCTTCTGACCGCCTCTGTATCTGAGAATCTCTCACTGACTGTTCCCCTCTCCTCTGGACCTTTGAACACCCCAAGCTCTTTCCAAACCTGGAAATCTGCATTATCACACTTGTCCCTAGAACTTCAGACTCACTTCTAAGAGTCCTGTGCTTACTCTAAAGTGTCTTCCCACCCACCATATTGCTTTTTAACATATTTATCACTTTGTTCTTTGTAATATAAGAATTTAAACTCTGTGAGGGTCTGGCTCTCCTTCACCCTATCATCTATTCCCAGTGCATACAATATTGCCTGGCTCACAGTGCTTTCACTATGTTGAATGAATGACATAAGAGAGTGTTAATTAGATAGAATTAATTAACGGCCTAACATTTCATTATGATTTGTTTTTAAGATCAGTGTAATATATGTTCTCCGACAATGACCAAAACAATGTTACCCGTCACTACAGTAACTTGCTGCTCTTGACATCAAGAGTTGGAGCTTGGGGCTGGGGAGATGGCCCAGCAGGTAAGAGGGTTTGCTGTACAGCATGAGGATGTGAGTTCAAATCCCCAACAGTCATAAAAGGTCAAGCACGACTGTGCGTTTGTAACCCTAGGGCTGTGGCAGAAGGAGGCAGGGTTGGGGAGGATTGCTGGAGTTTTCTGGCCACTAGTCTATCTCTAGGTTCAGTGAGAGACCCTGTCTCAGGAGAATAAGGCCAAGGATGACGGAGCAGGATACGTGACATCTTCCTTTTGTCTCCATTCATGCTTACTGGTGAGTGTGCTGCCAAGAAGGAGGAAGAAGTGGAGGAGGAGGAGGAGGAAAAGAGGAGGAGGAAGAAGAGGAAGGGAAGAGGGAGGAGGAAGGAGGAGGGGGAGGGGAGGAGTAAGAAGAAAAGGAAGAAGAAAAGGAAGAAGGAAGAGAAGGAAGAAAGAAAAGAAAACCCTGCTTGACTAAGATTATGTGGAGAAATGAAATCCATGACTTCAGAACCCAGTTTTTGTTTTGTTTTTTTGTTTTAACGTGCATGTCTGTATGTGTCTTGGGAAGAACAGAAGGGGATGCTGGATCTCCCATAGCTGGAGTTACAGGTGATTGTGAGCCACCATGTGGATGCTGAGACTTGAACTTGAGTCCTCTGCAAGAGTGTGCCCTCCCCCAAGCCTGGAGTAGGACGAACAATCTGGCTGGAGCCAGTCTGGTCTCTCTGCATTTGCCTTTCCTACAGAAGCCCTGAGGACCTGACCACCCGCTGAGCTTGCTGGAAACAAAGGATTGGGTCTTTGGGCCTTCCCTTTAAAAGCGATGCGCGATAATAAACTTCCGGCTTCGATCAGAAAACTTTGTCTTGGCCTCATTCTTCTCTCGGGCCTGGTCCCTTTTTCATTTCCAGCCTCCCTTTCAGGTAGACCCGGTTCGTCCTTAGCCGCTGGACGGCTACACAAGAGCAGCTGGTGCTCCTAACCACTGAGCAATCTCCCTCCCCTAGTGGCCTCTTTAAGGTCTCTCAGCTGCTGCCCCTTCTTCTCAGAGTCTGAGTCAACATTCATGAAGATGGAAGACAGAGAGATCAACAAGAATACTGCACCTGCTGTCGTGTTTGCTATGACCTGTGGGCAGCCCAGACAAATAACAGAATTCTAAGACATAACAAAGAGTGGGTTTAAGCCTGTAAGTCTCCTTATTGTTTCTTATGTAGCAATAAACAAAACAGTCAAGAACTCAGCTTCATTTATTGTTCATCAGAGGTATACCTTTTCTCAATGTTAGAATGATTCCAAATTAAATAATCACCACCACCACAATCCAATCCAAGGGCTCTCCCTGCCTATGCGCTCTTCCAGCTCCCCACCCCCACCCCACCCCCTGTGTTGCTAAAATCAAAATATTTTGTTTGGAATGGATTTGAAAACAATTTGCCATGGCTTTTTTAGTTCCTTCATTTTAAAAATACTTCTTTAGATACTAGAGTCTATGTGATCACTGTTGCTTAATAGGGCGTGGCCCCTGGAACCACATTGCAAACGATAGCTGGCCATCTTAGCAGCCAAGTGTCCACCAGGCAGGCTGAGATGGCGCCTTCTGTCAGTCCTCCCTCTTTGAACTTTTAGAAGGGACTGGTGGAGAAAGTGCTACAAAGCTGGGAATTGTAACTGCAGGCTTTTCTACTTGCCCTTCCATGTTCCCCGAAATAAGGACTCCAAGACTTAAATATATTTACAAATGTCTTGGCCAAAGCTTTGCATGTTCTCTGAGTTGCTCATAGTTAATAACCCATTTATTCTCTTCTATGTAAGCTACATGGTGGGTTACCTCTGCTCAGGTTCCATGTGTCCTCCTTAGGGTTCCTGAGACCAACTGTATCACATCTGACTCTCCTAGAGTTCAATCTTTTCCCCAGATATTCCACCTTCTATTTCCTCCCTGAGCTTACAGGCTTTTCTATTGATAGATGAATCTTCTATACATTGTACAAGAGATTCCCTCTATAGTGAACACGTGTCTTTGGATGTTTATTGGCTATAGGTCTGAGAATTTCCTGGTGTGAAGAAATCAGGTTCTGCCGTCTAGTCTTATGTCAACTTGACACACAAACTAGTTATCTGGAAGCAGGGAACCTTGACTGACAGAATGTCTATAAGAGTTAGTTGTAGGGCATTTTTTAAAATTACTGATTGATAGGAAAGGGCCCCATCCACTGTGGGCGGGGCCATCCCTTGGCTGGTGGTCCTGGGTTCTATAAGAAAGCAGGCTGAGCAAGTGATGATGAGTAAGCCAGTAAGCAGCACCCCTCCATGGCCTCTGCATCAGCTCCTGCCTCCAGGTTCCTGCTCTGCTTGAGTTCATGTCCTGACTTCCTTCAGTGATGAACAGAGTTGTGAAAGTATAAGTTGAGTAAACTGTTTCCTTCTCAAGGTCCTTTTGATCATAGTGTCTCATCACAGCAATAGTAACCTCGTCTAAGACACTTGAGTTGAAGGACTTCCCCTTTTCCCACCTGTACTCTCCTTTTTCTCTCTCGTTGTTTTCTAATAGGAAGTTCTCTTTGATTCTAGAAAGATAATGGAGACAATGGGCAATTAAGAGAAAAGAGATCAGGTTATGCTAGATGACTGCCCAAGTTTCTGGAAAAGGCAGAGGGCCTTTTGATAGCTGTGTAGTGAGGTCCCTCCCTCCTTTCTATGTCTGGGGTCACGAGGATGGATTAGTCTTGGTGATAGCAGCAACTTCAGATAAGGTCATTATTTGCAACAAGAGGAACAGTGGAGAAGGAAGAGGGTGCACATCACACGAGACATGGTACTGCTGTCAAATATGTCAAGGGCTGGGAGACATAGCTCAGTAGTTGAGCATTGCCTAGCATGCCCAAGGTCTTGGGTTTGGTCCCCAGCCCTGGAAATAATAACATTTAATATTTGAGTGCTACTTAGTGGATTTAGATAGGCTAACCCTCAATATCTACCATTGTTTACATTTCGACAGGGAATCTACCTGTCTTCCGCAGCGCTGACCTGGAAATGCACTTGGGAAGGGTGTGGTTACTGTTATAGCTGTCTACCAGAGAAGACTGCTTGACACGGGTTTAAGCCAATAGAAAATCTTTATTAGCCAGCCACTAGGTGTTCTAGATCCCAGAGCCTTTCTCAGGGTGAGCTTTTAAGCACAAAAACAATATCCTGGGTTGATATACTTCAGTTAGCAAGATCATTAGCTAGAGCAGAACTTCAGAAGCCAAAACAGCAAGGTTAGTGCATTTAGGGACTTTCCCAGAACTATGAACTTTGATGGATTAGGTCTCTGTTTTCATTTTGGCTAGTGGTGCTGTCTACGTGCTGAGTGTTAGAGCCTGAATGGTCTTTGCAGCATGGAGTCAGTTGTGCTAAGGTCTGGGGGCCTGATACAGTTACAAAAGGAGCATGGTTTCCATTAGCAGCTATAACCAGCAGAGGGCACAGGTGGCTTAGGAAGAAAAATAAATGGTCTAACAATGGAGCAAATTTTAAATTGTAAAAAACTCATCATCTTAGGTGAGTTAGTTTGACTCACTACAGAATGCATTTTATTATATATGCTTCTTATAATACAATTATATACCTCAAGCATATACAATAAAATGTGTTCTTCCACTGTTGGCAAATGCTTAAGGCTTTTTCTATTGTTACCTTACACACGTCCTCTAGAACTTTCATTTTTGCATGACTTAACGGCAACTAATGTCCCTGCCCTGACAGCTGTGGTCTACTCTGACTGTTTTGGATATCTTACTGTTAAAGACCACGGGACTTTTGAAGTTGGATTACCATTTACATTATGAGATGAACCTTTGGGGACAAGGGTGGGAAATTACAGTTTAAAGAGATGGATTTGGTTGTCAAGGAGTGGAGTTCCCGGGGTTGATCTCAGTTGTTACCTTGATCTATAATTATCCGGAGGTGGGTCTCTGGGCACGCCCATGGGGAAGTATCTTGATTGGGTTAACTGAGGTGAGAGGACCAGTCCACCATTCCCTGGGTGGGGCTCCTGGTGCTAACAGGAAGGAGAACAAGAGTTGAGCATAAGCTTTTATTGCTCAGTGATTCCAGATTGTAGGAGTGATATGATGAGCAACCTTAAGCTTCTGCTTCCATGACTTCTTTGCCATGATGAACTATTCCCTCAAACTGAAATGAACTGTTCATGTTTCTTGTCAGGTATTTTGTCTTGGCAACAAGACAAGTAAACAGTGTACTTATATAAATACACGTGGTTTCTATGTATCTATGTATCTATCCATCCATCTTCTATCTATCTATCTATCTATCTATCTATCTATCTATCTATCTATCTACCATCTGTCCATCCATCCATCCACCTATCCATCCATCCACCCATCCACCTATCCATCCATCCATTCATCCATCCACCCATCCATCCATCCATCCATCCATCCATCCATCCATCCATCCATCCATCTATCCATCCACCTATCCATCCATCCATCCATCCATCCATCCATCCATCCATCCATCCACCCACCCATCTATCCACCTACTCATCCATCCATCCATCCATCCATCCATCCATCCATCCATCCATCCATCCATCCATCCACCCACCCACCCATCCATCCATCCATCCACCCATCCAGTCATCCATCTATCTATTGGTTTCTCAGTGCAGCCCTGGCTGTCCTGAAACTCACTCTGTAGAACAGGCTGGCCTTGAACTCAGAGATTTGCCTGCCTTTGCCTCCCCACTGCTGGGATTAAAGGCATGTAACACCACCGCCCAACTTTAGTCTTTGTCTTTTGGGTACTAGTTTATTTTACTTATAATATTCTAAAATCTGTACTGTAGCATCTAGCTATACTAGCAGCATTGCCTTCATTTTAAATTTTTTTTTCTTTTTTTATTTATTTATTTATTTTTTTTTATTTACATTTCCGATGATTCCCCTTTTCTTTGGAAACCCCGTGTCCCCTCCCCCTCCCCGCCTCTGTGAGGGAATTCCTCCTCCCACCCACCCGCCCACCCATTCCCATATTCCCTCCTTGACATTCCCTTTTACTGGGGCCACTAGCACCCTCAGGTCCAGAGTCCTCTCCTTTCTCCCTGGTGGCCATCGAGGTGATTCTTCTGCCTCATATGTAGTCCAAATCATGGGTCAATAGATGTGTATTCTTTGGTTAGTGGTCTGAACTAGAGGACGACCAGGGGGAGGGTCAGGCCCATTGACGCTCTTGCTCCC
>CM052707.1:63409030-63424810 GCA_028551405.1 Uromys caudimaculatus | reverse complement strand
TCCTGAGAGGGATCTTTGTCCCGGCGCTGATTAGCTGTGGGGCCCTGTGGCCCAAGCTCTTCATTTTAAATTATAATATCCCACTGTGTGTGTGTATGGCATATACATATGTAAACATTCTTTTATTCCTCCTTTGAAAGAGGGTTGAATTGTTTCTACCAGTTGACTATTGTGAATGCTGCTACAGGTACATGTACAAAAATTTTGTAGAACGTTTTTTGACGTCTTGTTTTCAATTTTTGGGGGGACATATAGCCAGAAGTGGTATTGTTGGGTCATGCGAGCATTACGTTACATAAGGGACAGAGGATGTGGCTCAGTTGATAGGTTGGTCACCTAGCATGTACAAAGTCCTTAACGGCACACAAAACCAGGTATGGCGGTGTCTACCAACAACCCTAGCACTCAGGAGTTAGAGATGGGAGGATCAGAAAGGTCAAGATCATGCTTCTTTAGTAATGAATTTGAGGCCTGTCTAGGCTATATGAGACCTTGTCTCAAACAAACAAAATCAAAGCAAACCCCTCAGGCTCTCAGGTGGGGATGCAGAAGCCCTCACCGGAGAGTCTGTATCATATCAACAGCAGTGGGAGAGATCCATGTGTGAGGCGCGGTGACCTAGCAGGGAAGCTGGCCTGTGTGGGTCGGGCTTGTGCCTTGTCCCCTGGCACTCTCAGTTTCAAAAGCATCCTCATTTGGATGGTATATATGAGGTTCTACACCTTGCTCATGAAAGAGTTCTGTCCCAAGGCTTTTAAGATCAAGAAAGACCTGTGTCACAGTAATAGGAGGGACTGACGGTGTCACATACACTTTCCTCAGAGAACATAGCTAGTTCATATGAGAGACACACTAAGTGCCAAACCAATCCAAACATGTCACTCTGTTTACTTGCAACATTCTAGATTTCGGTGGCCCCCCGCTATTCTCCGCATCCCCAAACACTCCTTTAAACCCAGGCGGCGAGAAGGGGAATAAAGGGGAAGACATTGTAATCAGGCTCTGGCTTTATCTGAGAGAATATTAGGTCACCCCAGGGCAGGAGGAGTAGACTTCGGGGAGGAGCCACATTTACAGAGAAGATCTGGAAGATGGGGGCAGTTTTGTAACCATATGACACAACTTGGCTGACACTCTGGATGGCGTTGCTACACAACAACATAAGTCTTCAGTGAATGCCAAGTCTCAGGACTGAGCCCAGCTGCCAAAATGACTCCAGAGAGTTCAGTGTGAACGAACAGTAAGTAAGAGGCACTGTGAAACAGTGATTGTTTCAGGAGACTGGGAATGATTTCTCTTATATAAAATGTGTTTGGATAGCAAGTGTGTGTGCATGTGCATGCATGCATGTGTGTGCGCGCGGATGTGTGTGTGCACATGTGTGTGTGAGCGTGTATGTGTGTGCGAGCGTGTATGTGTGTGTGCATGTGTGTGTGAGCGTGTATGTGTGTGCACATGTGTGTGTGCACGTGTGTGTGAGCGCGTATGTGTGTGTGCACGTGTGTGTGAGCGTGTATGTGTGTGCACGTGTGTGTGAGCGTGTATGTGTGTGCGTGCAGATGTGTGTGTGTGCACGTGTGTGTGAGCGTGTGTGTGTGTGTGTGTGTGTGTGTGTGTGTGTGTGTGTGTGTGTAAGTGGGTGAACCAGACCAGATCCAAGAATCAAAGTGATACCCAGCCTGAGGCAGACTGAGATGAGTTTGCCAGAACAAAGCTAATGTGAGTATCCTGGCAACCTCAGGCCCTCATTCCTTCAGAGAATGGCTATTCTTAGCATTACTTTATATTAAGTCCCAACTGGGGCAGCTTCTCACAGTGGACATGTCAAGAGAGGAGATTTACCATCCGTCCTCAGCATTGGCAAGTGGTGGGGATAATATTAAGTTGTCTGTCTGAAGCCTCAGAGGTTAATCATGATTTTGAAAGTTCTTACTAAAAATACTTTTTTTTTCCTCCCTAGAGAGAAATCACTTCAATAAGCATCAATTGTGAGTTTTTTGGATGGTTATGAGATACATAAATAAATAAAACCACGTCTCTCTTGTCAAGGATGAATATGCTAGTAAGTTAAGTTTTCTGTGGTAAATTAGTTGAGCACAACATTCAAAATTTTTGCTGTATAATTTCAATCGGTTACATGATATTTTTCTTCAGTAATTTTCTAATATAGCAACTTAACTTTGTCATAAAGAATGCTTGAGAGCTCATGGAATTAGTGTTCTAAAAATATGTGTGTGTATGTGATATATATTTATGTGTGTACATATATAGACACTTAATAAATACATATATTGGACATTTAACAAGTAACACTTTAATAATGTTAACCATTTTCCCCTAGATAATCTAAAACTGCCTGGCATCTCTCCCCACAGAAGGAAGACATCATAATAGCAGAATAAGTCAGCTCACGGTCAGCTCATGGTCAGCTCATGGTCAGCTCGTGGTCAGCTCACGGTCAGCTCGTGGTCAGCTCACGGTCAGCTCACGGTCAGCTCATGGTCAGCTCATGGTCAGCTCATGGTCAGCTCATGGTCAGCTCGTGGTCAGCTCACGGTCACCTCATGATTGGTTGGCCCCATTGCTTTGGGGCCATTGTTATCATGCTATACTGGAAGCATGAAATGAAATCCATCTCATGACCAGAAACAAAAAGGGGGGGTTGCCCAGACCCCACAGTGCCTTTCATGGGCACACCTCCCATGACCAAAAGATGTCTCACTGAGTTCTATTCTCCTAAAGGTGTCACCACCTCATAATACACCATGCTGAAGATAAAGGCTGTGACATACGGACCCTTGAAGGACCTTTGAGAGTCCAGCTATAACAACGAGATACAATGTCTCACCCCCTTATATGGCTAAATTGAAAAAGGCATTAAGTGTTGTCAAGAATCAGGAAAAAATTACTGGTAAAAATGCAAAGTGTTACTGATGGCCTTAGAATGAGTTTGGCAGATCCTCAAATGGTGAGTCACAGACTTAGCAAACATTCTAGCAGTTTCTCTCCTGGGGGTATTAGTGAGGGAAATGAAGATGTATACCTACATAAAAGCTTGCACATGAGTATCCATAGCAACAGTATTATTAACAACCCCCAATGCAAAGAATCCACCATCCACCAGCTGAGAGCTGGATAGAGGAAATGTGCTATATTTTCATGATGGATCAATACTGGGTGTCCAGAAAGTAATGAAATATTGACTCACTACGATATGAGTGACTATTGAAACCAAGCTGAGTGAAAGAAGCCAACCACAGAAGAGCACAAACTATACAATTACTCTCATAGTAAACATCCTAAGAAGGTGAATCCATAAAGATAAAGAGGAGACCAGCAGTTGCCTAGAGCTAAGGGAGATGTGTGGCTGTGTGTGGGGGGGAGGGAGGGTGGCTTGATGGTTGTGGGGTTCTGGGGTGTGTGATACAGTGTTATGAAACTGTGATTGCAAAATCCATGAGGCTGTTACCGAACAGTCCGAGGTGTGAGCCAGTTGACCTTCTTGCTAGTAGTTTGCCGGCCTTTGTTATAGACGCATACATAGAACATACCAGACGGACATTCACGAGCTTCCTACTGGATTCAGTCATTTATCTTATGGCTGTAACCAGAAGGGTTCCCCCTTGGGTCTACTGACAGGACTTGCATATCTTAAAACTGTAGGATGAAATAGTGACCTATTGCTTTCCTGGTGGCTTTGATCAAAGCTAGGAGTTTAACCTACAAATTCAGACAACCCTGGCACACTGCAATATCCAGTACTGAGTTTATATTGTCACTAGGTCATGAGGGCTGTAACTTAGCCCCAGACAAGCAGTCACTCTGCCAGTCTCTCTTGTTTTAAACTCCTTCAACAAATTTCACTCTGTTTACGATACTGTGACGAAACACCATTGACCTGGCTTATAAACAACAATTATTTCTTTCTCACAGTTCTGAGAGTTGAAAGGTCCAGGATCAAGGCATAGGCAGAGTGGGCGTCTTGCAGGGACCATAAACCTGGTTTGTATGCAGCTATGCATTTCCCATATCCCACAAAGTAGAAAGGAGGAGGGTGCTTTCTGATATGGGTTGAATATGGGTCGCCTTCTCTGAAACTTTTGTTAGAGTTTAATCTCAATTGTTAGATCCTGAGACTGAAAACCTAATTCAATTAAGGTATTTAAAAGTAAGGTGATTAAGATTAGCCACCAGAGGAGAGCCTCCATGACTCTACTGCTGCCTTAGTAGGAAGAGAGAGGCCAGCCCATACACATATGTCCACCGTCCCTGTGTCTCCTGCAATGTGACAGCTACCTCTGGATTCTGTAAGAAGATCATCACCAGACAGGGTATTGACCTTGAACCAGAACTATGAGCCTTAATAATTTTATTTTATTTTTTAAAAAATAATACAATCCACAAAACAATTTAAGGGAGAAAGGGTTTGTGGTAGTCTGAATGAGAATAACCCCTATAATCTCATATGTTTGAATCCTTGGTTGTCAGTTGGTGAGACTGAGAAGGATTAGGTGGTGTGGTCTTGTTGGAGGATTGAGGTTTTAAAAACAACATGCCAGTCTCTCTCTCTCTCTCTCTCTCTCTCTCTCTCTCTGAGTGTGTGTGTGTGTGAGTGTGTGTGTGTGTGTGTGTGAGTGTGTGTGTGTGTGAGTGTGTGTGAGTGTGTGAGTGTGTGTGAGTGTGTGAGTGTGTGAGTGAGTGTGTGTGAGTGTGTGTGTGAGTGTGTGTGTGAGTGTGTGTGTGTGAGTGAGTGTGTGTGTGAGTGTGTGTGAGTGTGTGTGTGTGAGTGTGTGTGAGTGTGTGAGTGTGAGTGTGTGTGTGTGAGTGTGAGTGTGTGTGTGTGAGTGTGTGTGTGTGTGTGTGTGAGTGTGTGTGTGTGTGTGTCATATCTGTAGATCAGACGTGAGCCCTCAGCTACTGCACTAGTGCCATGCCTGCTGCCGTGCTTCCTACCATGACGATCATGGACTCTAATCCTCTGGAACCATGAACCCCACATTAAATGCTTTCTTTTATAAATTACACTGGACATGGTGTCTCTTTGTAACAACAGAAGGGTAGCTAGGACAGGATTTCTTTTAGCTCACAAGTCCAAGTGACAGTCCATCTTTGAGGAGACGTCATGGTGGCAGGAACTTGACCCAGATGGGCACATTGCATCCATCTTGGAGAACAGAGAGAGAAAGAATGCATGCCCGTGCACGGTTGACTCTCTCCTTGCCATTCAGTTGAGGGCCCAGCCCACAAAATGCTTCTATTTTTTACCAGAAGTCAGAGTTGGTATTCCCACCTCATTGAACTCAGTTAAAAAAAACAAATCCCTCTCAGGCCCCCCGATAGACCCACCTCATTGACTCTCTTCCTAGGTAATTCTAAATTGTGTTAAGTTGACAACAAGAACCAACTAATTCTATATCTCAATCTATGTGATTTTTTGAGATCAGCATGCTCAGTAAGAGCTTGGCAGTTCAGCAATGGCTCTCTGAACACTGGAGAGGGCAAAGAGGATGGAGCGTGGTGTTAGCCTGACAGCAGCAACAGCAACAGCAGCAAAGCAACGGGATAGATGTGCACACCAGCAAGAAGTGAAGGCAGGCAGGCAAAATATCACTGCTTTCCCCTCTGCCCTCTTGTTCTCTGGGCTGTTGGAAGGTGCCTCTGCTGTGGGAGGGCCTTTTACTGCTTAGCTCATCCTTCCTGGAAGTGACCTTACAGAGATGTGTTACTGTCCTAGTTCCTTCTATTGCTGCAATAAATACCACGATAAAAAGCAACTTGGGGAGGAAAGGATTTATTTTATATTTTACCTTGAAGTCCATCAAAAAGGGCAGCCAAAGCAGGCACAGAGACTATGGGGAGCAGCTGCTTACTGGCTTGCTTTTCTTTAGCTCGGGTTTAGTCAGTCGGCTTCCTTATACAGCCCAGGTCCACCTACCTAGGGATAGTACTGCCCACAGTGGGCTGGGACCTGCCGCATCAATCATCAACCAGGAAAATGTCCCACAGACACATCCTCAGGCCATCTAAAGGTAGGCAATTCTTCAGCTGCAGTTCCCTTTCTCCAGATGTGTCCAGTTGACAAATAAAGTTAACGATGAGAACTGCTTAATTGATTCTAGATCCTGTCAAGTTGCCCGTCAAGATTAGCCATCACAGGGCTGGGGATGAGGCTCAATTGGTAGAGAGCTTTCCCAGCATGCCAGAAGACCCAGCTTTGACCGTCAGTACTGCATAAACTCATTGAGGTGGCCCGTGTTCTCAGCACTTACGAGGCAGAGGCCAGAGAATCCGAGGTTCAATGTCATCATGAACAACATAAGAGCAGCCTGGAATACATGAGACTCCGTCTCAACAACAAGCAAACAAAACAAAGAGCATTACAGAGTGCTAGGCATTTTAAGAAATAAACAGTGATTTCCCTGCTTTTCAATAACTCAGTCTAGGCTCTGTCATAGTTAGGGCTTCACTGCTGTGAAGAGACACCATGACCAAGGCAACTTTTATAAAAGAAAACATGTAATTGGGTCTGGCTTAGTTTCAGAGGTTCAGTTATTATCATCAGGGTGGGAAGCATGGACGCATTCAGGCAGACATGGTGCTGGAAGGGCCAAGAGTTCTACATCTTGATCCAAAGGCATCCAGGAGGAGACTGGCTTCCTCAGGCAGCCAGCAAGAAGGTCTCTTCTGCACTGGGTGGAGCTTGAGCATGGGACCTCAAAGCCCACTCCCATGGTGACACACCTCCTCCAACAAGGCCACACCTCCTAATAGTGTCACTCGCTGAGGACCAAGCATCCGAACACCTGATTCTATGGGGACCAAATCTCTTCAAACCATTAGAGCTCTGAATTCTAGGATATTTTGTGTTTCATCTTTTTTGGTGCAGCCCAGGTGGTAGTAGCTGAGAAAAGAAAGAAAGAAAGAACAAAACTAGAAGAGACTCTTTGGTTTTATCAATGTCAGGAGGAAGGATTTCTAGAAAGAGATGTACCGATGTGTAGAAAACACAGCCCTAAGAGTCTATGCAGGACTTTGGTTCATATGTGAGTGGATGAATACACGGAGACAGCCATCTTTTAGTAAAGCAGGACAGATTGACAGGGCTAAATGTTTGGAGGGATTCTAAATTTAATGAATCATCCATACTTAAGAAAAATTACTGAGATTTTCTCTGAGGAGCCCAGGGTAAGAATTAATGGAGCTAATGATGCTACTAAAAGAAGCAAACCTGAGATCATTCATGGCACAGAGGCAACATCCTGATGTGTGAGCTCTCCGCTCTTCTGCAGAATTAATTGGAAAGAAAATGTTGACAGAGGCTTATTTCCAATCCAACTCTGGAGTTTAAATAACATCTACATATGAAAACAACACTTAAATTTCTAACAAAAAGATACAAGGATGAGTGTCTTTGCTGGTTTCATCCACTGAAGCAGTGAAATAGACAGGAATGAACACTCCAATAGCTAATTATGGAGAACTAAGTGACAGGGACTGGAGCGACCAGACCTGTTGCCTATTTCAAGAAGCTTACAATGCAGTAAGGGGAAGAAGTTAATCACAAAACAACAACACTATAAAGTAACACATGAAATAACTGTTGGTAACTTAGTGGGTGATACATGACCAGACTTTTGCATCTTACATGAAGAAGAAGGCATCTTAAATATTATTCAGTCAGAAACCTGTTCACAGGGAGGCCACACTAGAGATAAGGCTTCAAACACTCTTAGTTAATGCTCTATTGTTATTAAGAGACATCATGGCCAAGGCAACTCTTATAAAGGAAAGCATTCAATTGGGACTGGCTACAGTTTCAGAGGTTCAGTCCATTATCATCATGGCGGAAAACTTGGCAGCGTGTAGGCAGACGTGGTTCTGGAGAGATGTAGCTGAGTGTTCTACATTTGGATCCCCAGACAGCAGGAAGAGAGAGTGACATTGTGTGATGGCTACTCCTGGTTGTCACCTTGACTATATCTGGAATGAACTACATCCAGAAATGGAGGGCACACCTGTGATTGACATCTTGAGGCTGGAAGACACAGGCTTCTGATTTGGATCTTGACATGGAGATCTTGAGGCATATTGGCCATTAAAAGCTTAGGCCCAGGCAAGGCAGTACACGCCTTTAATCCCAGGAGACTGAGGCAAGCAGATCTCTGAGTTCAAGGCCAGGGATGGAGCATGTTCCAAACCCAGAAGTGGTGGTACACACCTTTAATCTGGGCCACACCTTCTGTTGGAGGCCTACATACGGACAATGGAAGAAGGAAAATTCGCTCTTCTTTGCCTCTCTGCACTTGCCAGCACATCTGTTGGAACCTACTTCTTCAGGATTCCAGCTTATACAGAAGGCCAGCTGAAACAACTAGCCTCGTGGGACTAGATTCTTGGACTTCCCATTCCCAACAGCTCCCCATTGATGGGCTAGTTGGACTGCAGACTATATGTTATTACAATAAATTCCCTTAATATATAAAGACATTCTGTAAATTCTATGACTCTAGAGAATCCTAACTAATACACAGTGGGCCTGTCTTGGGCTTCTGAGACTTTGAAGCCCACTCCCCAGTGATGTGCTTCCAACAAGGCCACACCTACTCTAACAAGGCCACACCCACTCCAACAAGGCCACACCTCCTAATTCTTCTAAGTAGTGTCACTCCCTAGTGACTAAGCTTTTACATCTATGAGCCTATGGGGGCCATTCTTGTTCAACCACCACACACACTAGCACATTCCTAGTCTAGGCCCTGAGGTATTCTGGGAAGTGGACACCATAATAGCAAAGGCAAAGTGACTTTTAGGAAACTCAACCGTTATTTTGCTAGGATATAAATTCAACTCATTTGGGAAGGAGGGGGCAGGAACTATGACTGGAAAGGTTAGTGGGAGTCAGACTGTGAAGATATTTTCATTCCTTCACCACCCAATAAGTATTCACAGAACATTTGTGCCTGGCGTTGTACCTGAAACCCACAACAGGTGCCTGAGAGCTCTAGTCGAGTGTTTATCCTTCGACTTTTACAGCCAGGAGCCCAAAAGCCTCTACGATAAGACAAACCATATAGTGTATTCATGTTGACTGGGTCAGCCTTACCATTGGGGATGTGTGTGCACAGGAGGAGAAATGTCTTCTCTTTGACTTGTAGGACTTCAGAAGGAATCTTGAGGAAGACAGAGACACATTTTTGAGCAGGGTTGTGTTCAACTTGAGTCTAGTTTCAAGGAACTAGGTCAGATTCCTTAGTGGGTTTGTGAGGACCTGACCTGTTCTTTTTCTGAAAGGCAAAGGCTTCTGAAATTCACCCTGCAAGAGAACGGGCAGGCTCATTTTGTCCCAGACAGGGTGAAGATGTGTCAATGGCCTGGTCTTGGTGGCTGATCCACTAGACAGGCCAAATGTGGTCTTCGGCAACTGAAGCTGCCGCTTCAGCATTTCCAAGGCCAAATCCTCACAGTCGCATTTAGCCTTGAACGTGACTAGAGTATCAGCCTACCAGCTCGGCTGTAGCACGCCTTGAGGGACAGTTGAGACTAGAAGAATCCAGATTTTAAGAGAAAGGCTGCTTCCCAGGCAGGGTGTTACTGAGGAGGCAATGGTAGGCTAGGCTTTTTCAGATTGATGACCTTAGTGGAATTCCTTTCCCCGCAGTTCAACACTGAACACTCAGGGGATGATAAAAGAACCATCTTCGCAACCTTCACAGAAGGCTTCCGGACCTTGCTGAGGAACAGCAATGTACAGACTACCCTACTTACTATTCATATGTTAGCTTTCTGATCATATAGCTTCGAGAGATATCGAGCCGTTCTCTCAGCCCTGTGGGAACATGACAGGGGTTTGGGGGTAAGAGGGGATGGCATCACGTGACAAGTCCTGGGAATCAGACTCTGGAGATGAGCATCAGGGTGCAGATCTGAGTTTATTGTGCAGCACTAAGCTTATATACAGTGTCTGAGCCAATCCCACGTCCCCAAACCCTTGGCTAACTGTATCTCACCACAATGTCATGGTGCCCCAGCGAAAGCTCTGCCTGGTGAGGAAGGAGCTCAGAAGGAGCAGGATGGGAGTGGAGGTTGGGGGCACCTCACGACCTGTTAGGACCTCCGTGAAGATGGGGGACGGGGGAGCAGCCACTGCCCTGGCCTCCATTCCTTTTTGCTGTCTCACTGATGTCCGGGCGCCATCTTGGATCCAAGGTCGTGTGCAGATCAGGACTCCTTCAGGCGTGGCAGGCTCGCGGCGTCTCGCTCTCCATCCCATGTTTTCCTTTGCAACGTTGACCTCCACATCCCCCACACAGCCTCTCATCCTGAAATCTCTTCTGGGCTTGCCTAACTAGGAAAACAGCTTTGGTCTGACCCCTAGATAAATGCAAGAACCATTTTTAAAAATCAAGTTTTTGTTCAGATGACTTTCTCTATAGCCTGGGAAGGAAAGCACCAGAACTGTATCGTTCATTTACCTTGATCAACAGGCTTGGGGTACTTACTATATCCTAGCGATAGAAGGAGGGGCGTTAGAGAATAACAGCTAAGCTGTAGGACCAACATAACTAGGTAAAGGTATAATAAGACAGTTCCTGATCGGCTGTTAATTTCTCTCCTTAGTATGTTCTGTGATATAAAGCTACATTTGTCAAACTGCCTTGCTACCATGGTGACAGTTACTAAGAAATGCAAAGATACACGTCTGAATGGGTTACAGACTTCTCTGTAGATAGTATATTTTGTTTTTTTGGTTTTTTTCTTAATTTAATTTGATTTTTTTACTTATTCACTTTACATCCCAGTCACTGCCTCCCTCTTGGTCACCCCCTCCCACAATCCTTCCCCATTCCCCCCTCCTCTTTGCCTCTGAGCTGGTGGGGGCTCCCCTGGGTATCCCCCCACCCCAGCACTTCAAGCCTCTGCAAGGCTAGGTACATTCTCTCCCACTGAAGCCAGACAAGGCAGCCCAGCTAGAAGAATGTATCTCACATACAGGCAACAGCTTTTGGGATAGCCCCTGCTCCAGTTGTTCTGGTCGCACATGAAGACCAAGCTGCACATCTGTTGCATATGTGTGGGGAGGCCTAGGTCCAGCCTGTGTATGTTCTTTGGTTGGTGGTTCAGTCTCTGAGAGCCCCAAGGGTCCAGGTTTGTTGATTCTGTTGGTCTTCCTGTGGAGTTCCTATCCTCTTTGGGGTCTGCAATTTTTTCTTCTATTCTTCCATAAGAGTCCCCAAGGTCCATCCACTGTTTGGCTGTGTCTACATCTGTCTGAGTCAGCTGCTGGAGAAAAGTGGGTCTGTTTACTGCATTGTTATATGGAGATGTGGCTGAAACTTGAGGCCTTCCCCCTGTTAAGCAAACATCTGTCGATGAAAGCTACATCAGAAGCACAGAAGAATGATATTACACCCAGTGCATGGCCTCTGCGATGCTCTGCATTCAAGTCCTGAACAATACAGGACTTAGGGCCTGTGGACACATGCATGCTGACCCTGCATGGTCTGGGGCTTGTCTCAGCTTCCACATATGTTTCTCGGCCTTAAGTCAGCTTGGAATAATTTGGGACTTTCTTATCTAGGAACCAGAGTAAGAGCTGGCTTTCTGCAGGAAGGGCCCCACTGTGTCAGTGTCTACAGGCTGAGGCCCCTTTATATGCTCTTGGCATAATTTTCACCCAAGAAGCCTTCCTGCCTTCTGTTACAGTAGTAACTCCTAGTTCTTTAGTGATAAGCCTGCATCTGCTGTGTTAGAACTAAACCTGGCTAGTGCTGGATTCTCTGTGGCAGTCCAGATGTACATTTGAGATAACTCCCACCCAAGGAAGGTCAACACATGACAAAAAGCACAGCTTTATGAAGAAGGGCATTTCTCCTTGGCCTGATGTCCATGTGTGTCTATATAACAACATACAAACACTATGAGCTTGCTATATACTGTACAGGGTACTAGACCAAGTACCACAGAGGATGTGGTGGTTTGAATGAATATACCCCATAGGCTCAAAGGGAGTGGCACTATCAGTTGGCGTGGCCTTGTTAGAGGAAGTGTGTCACTGGGGGGTGGGCTTTGAGGTCTCAGATGCTCAAGTCAGGCCCAGTGTAGCATTCTCTTCCTGCTGCCTGATGATCCAGATGTAGAACTCTCAACTCTTTCTCCAGCACCATGTCTGCCTGCATGCCACCATGCTTCTGGCCATGATGATAATGGACTAAACCTCTGAAACTGTAAGCTAGCCTCAATTAAATATTTTCCTTTATAAGACTTTCTGTGGACATGATATCTCTTTGCAGCAATGACACCCTAACTAAGACAGAAGTCATGAGAAAACTATGTGCTGGGCACACTGGGTTACACCTATAATTCTACATGTGGGCTGCTGAGGCAGGAGGATTGCCATGAGGACAGATGCAGACTAGGCTACATGGTTTTAGGCCAGTCTGGACTAGAGTGAGATCTTATCTCAAAAAATAAAACAAATAAAAACAAAACCCAGATACATCAGAATATAGAACAATGGGCCCCCAAAAGACCCTCTCATAGCTACAGTGAAAGTTGTCAAAACCATGCATAGGAAGGAAGGCAGTTGTGTCAGTAAGTGGTGCCAGGAAAGCTGGCTCTCCACACGGAGAGAAAGAAGCCAGAGGCATAAAGACCTTAACATAAGACCCAGAACTCACAAGCCAGAATCGGGAAATGGAAAGAAAATTCTTCAAATTAGGCACAGGCAGGACTTTCAGAAACCGGCTCTGACAGCACAGGAAACAGTCCCAGGCACTGACAAATGTGATTGCGAAATTAAGAGGCCTCTGTACAGCTAATAACACAGTCACCAGAGTGAAGAGCCGGCCTAGAGAGTGGGATAAAAGCTTTATCATCTGTATATCAGACAGAGGACAATAGCTGGAATATAGAAAGAACATGAAAACAAAAATAAACAAAAAACCCAACAAACTATCCAAACCAAAGGGCCGATCAATGGCATAGGCAAGTGTCATGGGGGAAAATACTAAATATTTTAAAAAGTGTTCAGCATCTTTAGCCACTAGGGAAATGTAATTTTTTTTTTGGTAAGGAATTACTTATTTTATGTATATGAGTATGTATGTGTATGTTGCTGTCTCCAGACACATCAGAAGAGGGCATCAGATCCTATTACAGATGGTTGTGAGCCACCGTGTGGTTGCTGGGAATTGAACTCAGGACCTCTGGAAGAGCAGTCAGTGCTCTTAACCGATGAGCCATCTCTCCAATCCCAGGAAATATAAATTTTAACTTTGGGATGTCCTCTCATCTCAGTCAGAATGTCTAGGATGAAGAGACAGAAGCAGTTAGGAGAGGAGCTGTTAGCTACTGTGGGTGAAGAAGTCAGGACAGGAACTTGAGCAGGGCAGGATCCTGGAGGCTGGAGCTGATGCAGCAGCCATGGAGGGCATATTGAAGGGTTGGAGCAGGGGATGCGGAAGCTCTCCAAAAAGCATCCAATCCAGTGGAAGAGGAAAAGGGGCGTGAGGAGACGTGTCTCAGAAGGAAGAAGGGCTAGCTGAAAAGGCATAAAACTCCAGCCCTGGCAGAGAGAGAGAGGGGGGGGGGGAAACGGAGGGAGAAGGAGAGGGAGAGGGGAGACTACATGCCGTCCATCTTCAGATAGAGTTCTGCTTCTGAGGTTAGATGCACTTGGAAGGTGGATCCCAGGTCGCCACCATCTGTTTTGTTTCTGCTGCCAGCGGACACATTGGACTTCACTGTAGGAGTACTGCAGCTTCTCGGAACTAACTCTGTGGGCTTTGAATGGCCGATGAAGGACAGCAGCTGACAGTTTATCCTTGGATCACTGCTGAAGGGTAATGCCCTTGAACTCAACAGCCTAGTGGCTGTTCCCCTTGCCTGCTTACCTAATTGCTGCAGAGGTAGCAGCTCCCCTGGAGACTGGGGTGCATGGTGTGAAACTCACAAAGAAACAATAAAAAGTTAAAAAAAAAAATGCTGTCTTACTTAGGGTTTTCTTGCTGTGAACAGACACCGTGACCAAGGCAACTCTTATAAGGACAACATTTAATTGGGGCTGGCTTACAGGTTCAGAGGTTCAGTCCATTATCACAAGGTGGGTGCACGGCAGCATCCAGGCAGGCATGGTGCAGGAGGAGCTGAGAGTTCTACATCTACCTGAAGGCTGCTAGCAGAATATTGGCTTCCAGGCAGCTAGGATGAGGGTCTTAAAGCCCACGCCCACAATGGATATTGTGGATTTGTTTACAAGTCACACACATGTTCTCCCTTCCTTGTGCATGTCCCCATCCTGCTTCTGCATTCACTGCCCTCAGCCAGTGTTCTCAGCCTTGCCTTCCCACAACCCACAGAAGTCCACGTTTGTATGAGGACGTTGTTTGAAAAATCAGGTGAAGAACTGTAGCATAGTTGGTCCTCACCATGGCCGCATTAACAGAGGAGGCAGAGCAGATGGTGCATTCAGCTCTGTCTGTAAAGGTGATTCATAGCTCAGAAGATCCCAAGCAGCTGTGTGTTGATCCGAATTGAGTACTAGCAGAATCAAATACGAAATGCAAAATGACGGAACTCTCCTTCTAAGAATGTCTGTGAAAGTTGTTTTTGAAACACTGTCCTAAATGATTTCTTCCGTCCACTCCCCAACATTTTGCTTTGATGTCTTGCTGTGATGTTTAATTATCATGGAACTGTAGGTCTCTTCTCTGGTCTCCAGTGAGAAGGACTCATTCCTAATAAAGATGTATCTGTAGGTGACTTTTAAAAAAAGAATTAGATGAGAGATCATTTGTGTTACATGACAGCAAAGAACGTAACTGCTTTTGTGCACTGTGACTTTGTATGAGGCCGAATTTACAGCTGATGATCTAATTAAACAGGACAAAAGAACTCCAAGATCACACAGCACTCAGGCCTGTGACGTGGACAGTGACAGCTGGTTTTAGTCAGATATGCAGTGAGAATTTGGAGTAAAAAACAGAATGGAGAGATTTGAAGATTTTGCAGTTTGCCCACAAGAAGGCAGAGAAGCAGCTAAATATTTTGTACAAGAACAACGGAAAAACACCTTGAAGGAATCTGAGGAATCACCTAGATCCTACCAATTGTAGATTCAGCAATGTTGAAGTATAGAATTCCTTGAAAGATTTTGAGAAGTGATCTCTAAGCTACTGTTTATATAGAGTCACCTAGAGAGTTATTCTGCCATGCTTAGCCATCTAGGCACTTAAAGGCTGCTGGAGGCGGAGTCTAGGTTAATCTATTCCTCCCAAGCCAACAGCAGCCTTTGGCCTCATCTGTAGGATGTGAAGTACACAAGTATGCAGAAGCCAAGAATTGTGTATAACTTTATTTTTTTTCAAAGCCTACTTTTTTATTTATTTATTTTTATTTTTTGATACTTTATTTACATTTCCAGTGTTTCCCCCTTTCCAGGTCTCCTCTTTGGAAACCCCCTATCTCCTCCCCCCCCCCCACCTCTATGAGGGTATTACCCATCCCACCCACCCACTCCCATCTTCCCACCCTGACATTCCCCTTTACTGGGGCCTCTAACACCCTCAGGCCCAAGGGCCTCTCCTCCTCCTGATGGCCAACAAGGCCCTCCTCTGCCACATATGTGGTCCGAGCCATGGGTCCCTCGATGTGTATTCTTTGGTTTGTGGTCCAGCCTCCAGGAGGACCGGGGGTGGGGGTGGGGGTAGGGGGTGAGTGGGCCAGTTGACACTGTTGCTCCCTCCATGGGACTGCAAACTCCCTCAGCTCCTTCAGTCCCTT